>JAOXYA010000009.1:22652229-22662588 GCA_028565675.1 Sorex palustris | reverse complement strand
GAGACCTAAACCTGAAAACTTTGTAACTTTTCCCACAGTGATTCAATAAATAAATAAATTTAAAAAAATTTAAAAAATAAATAAATAAATAAATAAATTAAATACATTTACTTTTATCAGCATATACTTTAAATTTTAAGTGCATAGAAATTTAGAAATTAGAGACCAACCACTTAGAGACCAACATGGAAAATTCACTAATGGATCAGCAGAAAATGACAGATTTTTAAGACTTACTCCAAATTCTTCCTTATTGTCCTATGCCCTCCCTTCATCCCCCTGTTTCCCTGTCTTCTTCTCTTTCTGCATTTTGTTTTCTCTTTCATTATTTCTTTAGTTTTTTTCTATCTCCCTCTTTTTTCAATCATGTCACAGATTGAACCCAAGGTTTCATACATGCATACACTATCATTGATCTAGATAATTTGTTTCAATATTTGTAACATAAAATTCATGGGCATGGAATATCAACTATGACAAAATTAATGATAGAGGATTACACTATATTATCATTAATAACACAAAAAACAATATTAGTGAAATAAAGGGCTGCCTTATATATATTTTTACATTTATTTTTCACACAAATACTGAAAATCATTTTCCTGCTATAGCTTATATTTTAAGATAACTATGAACTCACATACAGTTTAAAAAAGGTGATGTGTACTTTTACCCAATTCCATAATTAATCCATTGTTAAATCCACAACCAAGATACTGACATCCACATATGAATATATATATGTGTATGTACATGTGTACATATATAACATGCATACATATATAAATTCTAATGTGAATTCTCTTCTATGTAGTAGAGAATAGACAAATACATAGTTAACACAAATATATCATAGCTTAAGAGAACTTAGTGGGCATATGATTTAACTATACAACTTATTTTCAATCTGTCTACATATCCATCTTTCAAGGAAAGGATGAAAGAAAAACCAGTTTTGCTGTAATAGAACTCAGTTTAAAACATATATGATTTTTAAGGACCCAGAGAGATAGCCAAGTTGGATTTAATACCCATCACCCTCTGGGGTTATCCAAGCACAGCCAGGAGAACACTGTCAGAAATGAACCCTGAATGCAGAACCATGAGTAAGCCCGAAGCCAGGAGTAAGCCTTAAGCAATGATGAGTATAGCCTCAAACAATAAATAAAAAAATAGATGATTTAAAGTAGTATTTTCAAATTATGTATTGAAATCATTATCTAAGGCATTCTATACATTAAAAGTTCTATTATGTGTCCTGGTCTATGTCTCAAGTTGAGGAAACAACACTCAACAAATGACAGATATTATTTCACGGCATGATTATTATAATATTAAATAGCAGTGCTATCAAAGAACAGAAGAGGAGTAGCCTATATACATACTGACAAGGAAAACAAACCCTTGTGATTAAGGAGTCTTAAATTGGGGAAATAAATGTTTTAGAATATAATGTATGCCATTGGATTACTAGGGTCTTGAAAATTCAACAATTTAATTATTACTGTAAGAACCAGTTAGCCTACTTCCAACAATGAGCTCCCTTTGAGAGAAATTTGTGGACAATTTATGTAACATAAAGAAATGTAAAGATTCAAAGTTATTTTTTATAGTGTGTTTTAGTGCCAATAATATTTCATGTGCTTTTTCAAAGCTGATAGGTAATGTTAACTTTAGGAAATACAAAAATATTGCATAGACTGAAAACTTGATATCACTAGAAACATAACAAAATGGTGTCAGAGAGAACTACAGCAGGAAAAAAAAAAACAGGCTTTTCTTTTCCGCTTTTGTAGATTAAACACTTAGATGGGACCAAAGTGCCACCACCCCAAGAAGTCAACACTAATAAGCATATCCTGTTTTAAGAACCTGAAAAACCATATGCTTTTACTTTGTGGCCCTTGCAAATATCCATTTTACCTTTGACCCCTTCTCTGGTCTGCCTCTTATATCCACCACCCCATTATTTAATGTCTCTTTCTTCTTTTCCTTTCTGTAAGAAGCCCCTGACCAAGTCTTCACTCAGACACATTTTGACTTTCTAAACTGAGTCTGTCCCCAACCCTGCCATTGCAATCATCCTCAATTCTCAAAAAAAAATGCATTTTGATTTACCACTAGCTTTGCTCTTCTTCTTACTACAGGTTAACAAGAGTCAAAAGAAGCAAACTTTGTGGTACCAATGTAATTGAACTCACCAAAGTAAAATTCCCCTAAACTCTCCAACCCCTCCTAAAAGTAACCTCTCTCCAAGAAAACCTCAGTCTTGTACTGGAGGATTTTGAGTGCCTTCTACTCCCTTGCTAGTACCCATCACTTGTCTCCTGGCACAAGATTTAGATTTTTGGAAGATCTAGTGGAAGGATAGGAATATTTTTAAAGAACAAGTTTTTAAATTAATACAAAAGAAAGACTGTATATAATATTCTCTGCCATATCGCTTTTAATCAGGGAGAGAGTGACACATGGGCAGGTGTATACTGTTTCCATTAACAACATCTCAGGAATTCATTAAGACACTAAACTTGGCATCTACAAAGTGGTACATCTTGGCTCTTGTCCATGGAAACACTATTTATCTGTTTGAAAGTCATTTCAATTAAATGCAGAAGACAATGGTAGCTTTTTTCGTAATACAATACTTTTATTCTCACTCAATGTGTGGGGGACATCTAAACACATAGGGTCAATATTTGCTAAACCAGGTATTATTTTAACATCCATCTCCCAATCCAAATTACATACTCAGAGGACCCAACATTTTCAAAACCTGAGCTGTGAAAATTTGAAGAGCAAAAATATATTTTTGCTGCTATTATTGGTATGGACATAATATTTATTCATAAACTGTTTTATTTTTTCTTGTTTAGCTATCGTGTTTCACAGTGCATGCTTTTCTACCATATGTCCTCATTTTGTAAAGCTGGATAGTTATGACTAAAGAAAGTTTGAAAATGTTCCAGGTTAAAATTTTATGAGCTAAACTACCAAGTTTTTACAAGTTAAGATAAAGTGAAATCTATATTTTCATTGGAGAGAGATTATCTATTAAGTTGACTCTTATTGCCATTGAATTCTCAGTAGAAATATTCTGTCACATGGTATTTTCAAACCATAACTTTGTAAATAATATGAATGAAGCTACTAATTTCACAATTTTATGTAATACTTTATAGAGAAAAGATGCCACATATTTTACTAAAGAATCATTACAATAGAAAATGAGGAAAGAACGGAGATGGGGAAAAAAGGGAAATTGAATGATTGCTGCTTTGCAGAAGGGTAAAAAAAGAAAATATATTTTGTGAAACTACAGAGAAGTGAATAAAAGACAAGTTACTAATTTTAAAGTGAATGTTATTTTTAAATTTGAATTCTCAAGAAGAGTCCAAAATAAAATATCCCTGAATTATTTTCAACAAAATCAAAACAAAGTGCTATGAAATCACTATCAAAATAATCCTTGACTACTTCTGTCATATATGCCAGCATCAGAAAGTGATACACTAAACTGGAAAATAACTTGTAATACTGCAAATTTTAACATATTAGGGACTGTATATACACATTTATGCTGAACAAAGAGTTAAAATCTTGCTTTAAGAGTGATCACTGAAAATGCATAATGCTTTATTAAATAACAACTGCATACCAGTCAAATGAAGCCTGTATTGAAATAGTCCTATACTGCTCAATATGCAAATTAAGCATCATAAAAATGTGCTGAGGTTGCATTTTATGTAAGATGGAACCTTATGTTGCAGAGGCAAAAATCCAATTCCAAATACATAATTATTATTAGGGTCATAATGCGTTTTTCTCAACACCTAAACAAACAACTAAACCCCCTGGGATCAACATGCCCTAAGCATTCATGCTCCAGTGGCTCTATCTTCCTGCAAGTGTGGGCCACAAAGCTTACAGTGAGGGAGGGTTGCAATTAGTGGCTCCTTCCAACTCAATCAAGTCCTTCTTTTACCTCTCTGTAACCAGTTAACCATTCAGTCATAAAGGATGTTTTAATAACACTTTACATATTCTAATTCCATAGAAAATTGCAAACCCATCATACCAATACATTATTCTTCATGAAAAAATCACAACACTAGTCATTCACCACAACATCAAAATTTCACATTCAATTTCTACATTTTAGTTCAAGATTAGAGTATCAGTATTTCTCAAGGTCAACATAAACCGTACCTTCTATGTAATTACATGTCTGATGTATAGCCATGGCATGCTGGTTCCCTAGCTTGAAGCAGCAATACTATAACTCTAGTTCAAATATAATTTTTGGTATCACAATTTCAATTTTCACTGCATGGTAAGTAAAGTAGACATACTGAAGAATTTCTATTTAATTACTAAGTTACATTATATATACATTAGATACATACATATCAGTTTACAAAGTAAAATGGATCAGGTAAAGAAATAATTTATTCTCTTTTACCATGATATCACCATTTTAATATTTGGCATATAACAGAGTTCTAGTTCTGTGATAAAAGCCTTAATCAGCCCAAATATCTCAATATCATGTAAACAGAATAGCATAACAATTTTCTACATAATTGCACAACTTCTACATGCAATCTAAAGAGATTGTAATTTTAAAAATATATTTTACAAGTTAAGCATTATAACCAAAAATTGTGTCACTTTATTTTTTTATAAGTTTTTTTGTTCCTATAGTTCATCAAATGCTACCATGAGTGAAGAACTTTTCTTGTGTGTGTATCGTAGGAAGGGTTTAGGGCCACGACAGGTTGTGCTCAGTGACTATTCCTCTCTGTGCCCTGACATTGCTTTGGGGAAGAGATGCAGTTCTGGGATTCTAATCGAGGGTAGACTGAAAACAAGCAAGCATCTTACCTCCTATACTATCTATAGCCCTAATAGGAGGCCATAGATAGTACAAGAGGTAAGGTACCCCCTTTTAAGGGGGGTGGTTAGGAACTTGGGCCAATGCCAGCTGGGCTAGGGTTCATTCCTGGCTCTCTGTTCACTCCCGGTGGTGTTCTGGGAACCATCTGCTGGTTCCAAAACCAAAAACAATGGGCACGTGTACAAGGCAAGCACCTTAACTTCTGAACTATCTCCCTATCTCTAAAGAGCTTTACCTAATCACTAAATATCACACTTAGGAAATAAATAGGGTTTATATTAAAAACATTGAAAAGCATGCCGTATCCAGCTGCCCTCCACAATTACTTTTAGGATTATAATCATCTGGGAAAGTATTTATGAATCATGCTAAAGGTGTGCAGACACACACAACAGTTATTTCAGCTAAACAGACATTTTTTTTCTTTATTCTTCACCCCTCTGCTTTGCTTCTTTTACTTCCCCTTTCTTTGTTCTCTTCAATATCGCATATTTTTAACTCCCAGAGTAACAAAGACTTTCAGAGATAAAGATCTGATAATAAAATATTTACAAATTACACACCACTGAAGTAAAATATAAAGGATAGGGCCATTGAGATAATATAAGGTTTAAGGCATTTGTTTTGCATGTAGCTGACCTATTTTAATCTTCACACTACATATGGTTCCCTGAGCACTGCAAGGAGAGATTTGTGAGCACAGAACCAGAAGTAAGCCCTGAGCATAGGAAGTATGGTCCAACACCTCCCCCCTTAGCCAACCATCACCACCACCAATACACACTCACACAGACACAAACATATACACACACACACACACACACACACACATACACACATACCACCACCAGCACCATCACCACCAAATTAAGTACAAGATAGGATTTAATATGAGGATCTAAAACACACTATGGTAATTTCTTGTTTTTGTTGTATCTGAGTAAAATCTCCATAGGTATAAAAATATCATTCTACCTATACATTTTAGTGAACACAGTATTTATATAAGCCATGATAAATTTTATACTCATACACGTGATTCCAAATGTGCTTATCTGTTTAGTCCTCTGTTTTCTTCCCCAATCTGTCCCTTCCTTGTGATGATTCGGAATTCCATAAAGGATTGGTGATAACACATTTTCTTGTGGCATTTTGGCAATGTCAGCGCCACTGAGACACACTCAGCATGTGATGTGGTGATGGGGATCCAACTCACAACCTTACAACTGCAAAGAAGGAGCTCTGCTGAAGGGCCACATCCAGCTCAATTTTGTTAATTTTTTATATATTCTTTTGTTTTTGTTTGGGGGTCATAAATGGTGATGCTCAGAGGTTATTCCTGGCTTTGCACTCAGGAATTACTCCTAGTGACATTCAGAGAACTACGCTGGATGCTGAGAACCGAATTCAGGTCCGCTGCATACAAGGGAAGCATATTAACTACTCTCCTATCTCTGTGACCCCAAGTTGTTTTGTTTGTTTTGTTCCTCGATTTGGACAGGCAGATATGTGTTTTTGTTTGGTAGTATTCCATACAACATAGAATAAATGACCTGCTCTAATTCACCTTCCAGGATTGTGAAGATAGTTAAAAAAGAAAGTGCGTCTGCTTTACTTGGCTAGAATGTATTTTTTACTGGCAGGACCTGTGCTCAATCCCTAGTACTGCATTCCCCCCACCCATATCCTCTCCAGCACCACCAGGAGAAACCCTTAAGCACCAATCTGGGAATACTGCCTGAGCACTGCAGGGAGAAATCTCCAAATGAAAAGCCCAAACTCCTAATTCTCTTGCCACTAAATAAATAAGGGAAAGTATTAGAGATTAAGTTCTATTAACCAGGCTTCACCAGAGCAAATACCCATTGTGGAAGAAATCTGTGAGTTTTGCTGCCAAATCGGTGTTAGGAAAACCAGGGAAAAACTGCTAAAACACCCCCTAGTGCAATGACTGGGAAATTCATTACTAAAATGTAGTAATCATCTTGCAAAAGTACCAGCAGATTGCACACATTACCTCCTGCAGATTGAAGTGGGAATAACTAAAAGAAAAAGGGTAATGATGGTCGGGGGAAATTGAATTTTCATGGCACTTATCTCTGTGTCATTCCATTTGCATGAGAATAATGTTAGCCACAGACATTACAAGGACCCTAATGAGAACAGGAGCTTCTCTGGATGGGCAGAAGTCAAGGATGGGTGTTGATGAAACCATTTTATCAAGGAGATTTTAAAAGGTGCGAGAGTCCCAGCCTTGCTTCGAGCCCATGTGGGTGGGCCTCCCAGCTAAGGAGAGAAGAAATTAAGAATGATGACTTGCGAGAGTACAAGGCACACTCGAATCTCTGTCAGCTGGCCCTTAACGATAACGTACTACTGCTCTCCTTAAAGAGCTTCATGTCTTATTCAGGGTAAATGGTGAAAATGTGGCATTTTAGAACCCATGATGTGTTTTTCTATTGACGCTGTCAGTGTGACCGGCTACTAAAGGAAGAGTTGTTTGTCAATTCCCATTCTCCTCAGTGATTCATCAAACAGTGGCAGTTCATGCATGCAGTATCAAAAGAGGAATAAATAATGTCACGGCTCCACACTGAACACACGCGTATTTTATTAAGCTGCCACCAACCCACAGGAATCCAGCACGTCAGAAGACAAACTCTTCTGGGGGAGTCCCTCAGCACATACTTTCAGTTAGAGGCTCATACTTACTGCAAGTATTTATTATCTGGGATATGAAAACACTTCTTGAGTTGCAGAAGCTGGGGAAGCATTTTATCCCTTGGCCCCATTCTTTATGTCATGACTAAACTAGCAATGATATTCATTATTAATGTATTCAATTTGTAAACCACTTTTGCTCCAAAGAATTCAACTGTCTTCTGGAATATCCCCAATTATATAGATTAACTTACCTCATATGGAGAGCCGTGTGTGTTTCACACACTGAACTGCATTAGTGTCTAAGTGGTTGCTCTCTAAATCACAGCTATTTAAGGACATGTAATAGTCTTCAAACATCCATAGCAGGGCCTTTCCCATGTCAGCTAGTTTGACCATATTCACTGAGTAAGGTTCACTAATCACTTTTGGTTATCAAGGAGCTTCATTCAGTACTACAGACTTTTGTTACAGAGAGTTTACTAAGTCCTGGCACACAGACAATTCATACATCACTCACATTGCCAACTTAAATTTCCTTCAAGATTTGTTCAGTTCACTTTATTTTTTTTTAATCTCTGGGCCCAGTGTGCAAGAAAGCAACACCAAAAGACTGCTTTCAGTGAGTGTATTTAGGTACTAATCAAACTGAATGAGATTAATTTCATCTGAGAATTTTAGTTGTATTTTTTTTTCCCTTTTTACCTCAAACAACTGAATTAATAAAGCCTAGACTAAAGGCAGGGGTAATCAAGACAGCAATTTAGAATTTCCTCTGTATATTGTTATTGCCTGGCTCCCAGAACTCCAGTGGAAATTTTACCAACTCTATTCTCACTGAAATTTAATATAGAAGTAGCTATGTTTATTCCCCAGAATCAAATAAAGGTAATCTCTAATCGAGAAACAAACATTGTCCCAAAAGCTCATTAAGAATTGGTTGGAGAATGCAAAATGCATTTCCTCACAAGCAATAGCTCTTTTCAACCTGCAATACAATGAAGCAATTCATGATCAGCATGCCAAAAAACAAGGAATGCATAGACTCTCTGCCTAGAACTAATTGCTAACAAGTCCCCAGTCCACAGACTCCAACAGCCTTCAGGGGTACCTGACCCATTTTAATAGGAGTAAAGCAGATGTGTGAGGAACTGCTCCACTCCCACACAGAAGGCAAGAGAATTTTCCTCCAAGTAGGAACTTGTTTTAAGTTCCCTTCCTTGGCAAGTCAACCTGAGACTTGATGAATCATTAAGCTTCCATAATGAAATAAAGTAAAACTTTTAACACTAGTTATTGAAGATAAATATAGCTTGCAGCAAAAACATTCAATTAATTGCTAGACATTTGAACTTTTGTAATTATATGCTAGTTTAAATATAATTAGGGATACCTCTTGCTAAGTCTATTTTCTCTTGGTTAGTGAGTTGGAATAAACGTGGATTTGTTTGCTGATTCTGATTTAGTGGCTCAAAATTAGTGAGGCAAAGAAGAATAAGAAAGAGGTTAGGTGTTCAAATCTCTGGGCCGCAAGTAGTAAAAGACATCGTTTGGGGTATTTAATGAGTATCAGAATCATCTGGAGGGCTTAGTTAAACAATGTTATTTTTCTGATCCAGTAGGACTGGAAGTGGGGCACAAGATTTGCAATTGTAGTGAGTTCACATGTGATGGTAATGCTGTCAGAGACTGTGGTCAGCTATCGGGAGCATTGCTTTGGTAGGAAAAATATAGACATTAGAGATAGATGCACACAAGTTAAGTCCTAGGGCTTTCACTCAACTATTTTCCTAACCCCTTCTCTATTCTAATGAATCAATAAGTGGGAACACTCAGCACCATTACACATTTGTGAAGATTAAATAAAGTTCTGTAAAATATATCTAGTGTCTGCTGGATTACAGAGGCATAACAATGTTAGGGGTTTATTGCACAAACACCACTGGATTAAAAAAGAAATGACATGTTTTCTCATGTTTGCAAGAGATAGGAAAATGTTCTTTGCACCGAAATTCTAATGGCTGTGTATGAAAGTTAGCTCAAGTAATAAAATTTTTCCAATATCTAAGGTCATTAGGATTTCAATAATCAACCAGAGAGTGGATATTAAAAAAACAAATAATATTTGAGACTCAGTTAAATTGATCACTGATAACAACTTAAATCAATTATTGACATAAATTTCTTTATTTGTTTTGGATTTGAGGGCCACACTCAATGGTGATTGGGGCACTACTGGTTCCGTGTTCAGAGATCACACCATGATGCTTTGGGGGATCTTTATGTATTACCAGGCATCAAACAGGAGTTGGACAAATACAAAGCCAGATCCTTAACTCACTTGCTATTTTTCCATCCCCTAATATGACACCAATCCAATTTTGAAAAATTTTATTGTTTATTGCATAAAGATAAGATTTTGTATCATCTACCATGCCCAAAGTAAAATGAAATATGACTGAATTTCTAATACATCTTCAACCATGCTCTAAAATCCCCTAAATCTTTCAAAGTGAACTACCAAAAAGTCTTTCTTTTTTGCATTGGTTAAGTTAATTTCTTTAGTTTATTTTATTTTTGTTGATTTACCAATAAAATACAGAATTAATAATGTCATAGCATTTCTGGGGTCTAACTTTACACTTCCATATATGTAAGATTTTTTTTTTTTACTATCACTACTAAGTTTTAGTGACGTTCCTCACAAAAGACTCCTTTCCCATTCAAGTTTCCCTTACCTGTAACAATACAAAAACAGTATGGTGATATCTTTAGAAAATAAAAATGAGTTCTGAGACTTA
>JAOXYA010000009.1:22419429-22434985 GCA_028565675.1 Sorex palustris | reverse complement strand
ATCCTCCTGGTACTTATCTTGGCTATTCTTGGGTATTAATCTCCTATTTTGTTACTTTATGTCCCCCAGATGAATGCTATCTTTTTATGCCTGTCCCTCTCTTTCTGACTCATTTCACTTAGCATGATACTTTCCATGTAGTACCACGGCAACACACATCTTAGCCCTTCTGTTAGCCCTTGGCCTTTCCCTTCCATGTTTTCAATTTAATTCATCTCTACTCCTTCCACATCAAGGACGTGACTCAAGTGAACACTGACTCTACCTCTTACCTCTCCTACCTTGTTCTGTGCTTCCTCTGGCACAGGGCCCAATCCCTGACTGATGGGCCCTCCTCACTGTGCCAGTGACTGCCTGGAGAATCACGAGCATTCGGCAAAGATGAGTCCCTAGTCTTCTCCCACAAAACCATCACTGGGTCAGATCACCCCCCTCTGTGCACATCCAAAGCATTAGAACATTTGCACCCAGAAACACAGTGACAGACGTGATTAGTTTTTGTATCTCAGACATCTGTCAAAGTCCCAGGTCTTTGAAGACTTCCTGTAAGAACACAGAACCTGTAGACTTTCACCTGGATTTTCTGCCCCTTCTTTGTCTGCTGCTTTTCAAATTTCCCTTCTTATGAAAAAGAAATATCTTCAAGTTGCTTTATACTTGGCATGGATCTACCTGGGTCCAGATTTTCCAATCCAGGCAAGACGAGTTCTACCCACTTCCTTCCTTCCTTCTCCTTCCTGTACTTTAATAGGATTTTGTCATCTCCTTGAGCTAACCTCAGCAGAGACGCTTAGCTGGTTGTGCTCTGCATGTTGGCAGTGGCGGATGATGTGGCTTGGAACCTTCTGTCCGTAGACCATGAAAGAACACAAACAGAGCAAAAGCATCTGTTTCAGGCTACAGATTCTGTCCAATTTCAGATGAAACCAGGCTAGAGGCCCTGCTCCTCCAGGATCCGGGAGCTGGCCAGCTTTCTGGGGGCAGAGAATGGGGACTGGGGCCAACAGTGGTCACTGTTGCCCAGTGGGACACCTGCCCTTGGAGGTTTGGAAAAGCTCCTGGCCTGGCCCTTTGCAGGAGGTCATGCTAAGAACGCTGCTCCTTTACTGGAAAAGGAATCAGCCCCCTGGGGAAACCTCAATCCGAATAGGCTTTCCAGAAGAGTCTATTTGATTTTTTTTGCCATCAACATTTTTTTTTTTGCAAGTTCAATTATCTTAATTTTTTTCCAAGTTACAATGTTGTTCATGGTTAGGTTTCAGTCATATGATGTTCTTTTTTTTTTTTTTTGGCTTTTTGGGTTACACCTGGCGATGCACAGAGGCTACTCCTGGTTCTGCACTCAGGAGTTACTCCTAACGGTGCTCAGGGGACCATATGGGATGCTGGGAATAGAACCCGGGTCGGCCTCGAGCAAGGCAAACACCCTCCCCACTGTGCTATCTCTCCAGCCCCTCATATGATGTTCTAACACCAGTCCCTTCACTAGTGTACATTTCCACCACCAATTTCCCTAGTATTTCCTTAGTTTCCCTCCTTCTGCCTCCCCCCCCGACCCAGACATTCTTTTTCTTCTCTCTCTCTCTCTCCCTCCTTTTAGTCATTATGCTTTGCAATACAGAGATATCAAAAGGGTATCATGCATATCTCTTTACCTCCTTTCAGCACTCAGTTCGCGTCCAGAGGGATCTTTTCCAACTATGATCATCATAGTGGTCCCTTCTCTATCTTAACTGCCCTCTGTCCCCGCACCCCTCACACTTCTGGTAAGCCCCTAACCATGGACCAGTTCCTGGCCCATTTCTTCTGTCCTCAGCACTGCTGAGGGTCGCTTCTCTGAGGAACAGAGCTTTGGATTTGCGCGAGTTGACCCAAGAAGCCTGGGCTTGCTGGGTCCAGGAGGAGGGTGGTGATGGGAATTCTCCTTTCTGACCCACCAACAGAGCCCTGCAGGGACAGTTTGATTCCACGCATTGTTCCTTCCGGCTGTTGCTATGGTGATGTGGGGTCACACATGCCTGGCTAAAATACTTATGCATTTTTAAGGGTGTAGCTGGGGTCACACTCCAGGTTGTGGTGCTGCACACCAATCACAGGCTCCCCAAGGTTGCACTCTTTACATTGCTGTGTTTACACAAGAGCTCACGCAGGCAAGCTCTTTCTTCCTCCGTCACCTCTGCCTTGCATGTAGAGGTTTGGGTGGGCCCTTAAGCCCTCCCGTTGATCATCGATTTGCTCGAGCGGGCCCAGTAACATCTCCATTGGAGACTTTGTTGTTACTGGCATATCGAATACTCTCAGTAGCTTGCCGGGCTCTCCGATGAAGGAAGATATTTTCCAGGGGCCAAGGGTCTCAGAGAAACTGCCTGTGGATGACGATGTGAAGTAGAAGCCAATGTCCATCTTACAAAAACTGTATGTTAGGAACTGGAGCCATAGGACAGCGGGTAGAGTGTTTGCCTTGCATGGGGCCAATATGGGTTCAATCCCTGGCACCCATATGGTCCCCTGGGCCTGCCAGGAGTCATTCCTGAGTGCAGAGCCAGGAGTAAGTGTTGAACAATGCCAGGTGTGACTCTAACCCCCACAACCCCCCAATTCCTGTGCCTTAGAGCTGGGCTATTCAATGAGCATTAAACAGAGGTTCCAACACTTACTTTGCCTTTTGCTAATTTTTCAGAAAACAAAGATACTCAGGGCTGCGTAGGGTATTTGCTTTGCACTCATATAACCTGATTTTCATTCCCCAGTACCATATAGGGTCCCCCCTGAATCTGCCAGAGGGATTCCTGAGCATAGAGCCCAAAACAAAGGAAAGTGACTTGGCACCTCCTGTAAATTGGTAATGATTTGTTGGGGCAGAAAGATAGTGCAGCAGGCCTGAGTTCATCACTACACAGGACCCCAGAGCACTTCCAGGATAAGAGATCCAGAATGCAGAGCCTGGAGTAAGTCCTGACCACGTTGGATGTGTCCCCCAAAGAAAAACAGGAACAAGAAAAACAAAGGTGTTGGGGTCTGGAGGAATAACACAGGGACCTAGAGTGCTCGCCTTGGACATGTTTGGTGGCCAATTCAATGCCCCGTGCCACCACAATAGCAAGCACAACGTTGGGATCCTTGACTCTGCATGTGGTGTCCAGATTACAACCCTGGCAAATATGTTCAAGAAACCCCAAACCAAACATAACAAAAAAGAAAAGATGAGTGCAAGCCACGTCCCGGACCTGAGTCCCACTCACAGCCCACTTCTCCCTCCAGCCAAAAATCAGCAGTCAGCACTGCTGGTAAGGGGTGTCTGGAAAGGTGGCAAAGGGGGGTGGACCTTTTGCCCAGAAAACCAGAACCAAAGCTGCCATGACCCAACAGATCACACGGACACACATTGGTCTCTGGGAAGCTTTTTTCCCTATACCCACCCAGTCTGCATCACTCACCGCCTCCAACGGGGAAGCTCATGTTCAGCCCCAGAACACATGAGTGTACACTGTGCTAAAAACCACCCTGCATCCCTGCCCCAACCTGGGACACCAGGCACCCAACTGGACACGGCAGAGGGGAGGAGGCTCATCCTGCTTAGCAATCCAGGCAGGAATGAGACAGTCTTTCTCTCTCTCTCTCTCTCTCTCTCTCTCTCTCTCTCTCTTTGCTTTCTGGGTCACACTCAGCGATGCTTAGGGGTTACTCCTAGCTCTGCACTCAGGAATTACCACTGGTGGTGCTCAGGGGACCATATGGGATGCCGGGGATCAAACCCGGGTTGGCCACGTGTAAGGCAAATGCCCTTCCTGTTGTACTATCACACCAGCCCTGAGATAGTCTCTTGGCACACCGGGGAGCTCTTGTAGGGTGAGTCTCCTAACTCACCTCACTGCGTGGCCTTCCTGTCTCTGTGGGGATGTCTCTTTTGCATGGAGGCTGGGTGCAGTCCTAGACTTGCAAATAAGAGATGACGAGGTGATGGGGTGTCACTTCTGAGATAAGGCAAAGGCCTGACCTCTGTCTATCTGTGTGTGTATCTGTCTATCTCCGGGCCTGCCCACTGGCTACCCTGCTGGGAGTTACTCTGTGGAGAGTGTCCTAAAGAAACAGGATCTACCTTCAGCTGCCTGTAGGTCCCGAGACCTGCCCTCCGGTGTGGGAGATCTCCACTTACCTCGCAGTGAAGCCTCTCCTCCCAAGGTTGACCTGGTATGACCCCACTGGGCTGACACTGTGACAGCCCTGGGAAGACCCAGCCATAGCTTCCCACTGTGCTCAGCCATTTGTCTTAGCGGCGATAGATAATTACTGGGCAGCTGTGGATAATGGCTTCAGGTAGTTTCAGGGTCAGAGGGGGTGGCAGGAGGGAGCTATTGGGGATAAGAAGAGAGATCCGCAGAGAACCACACTCCTATCTGCAGATGGAGGTGGTTGAGGGTTTGTGCTGAGTGGCAGATGGAGAGCAGGGGGGCAGGATGGAGGCAGGCCTAGGGAAATCATGGGATGGGGGTTACAGTCACAGTCCTCCCGTTGTTCATCGATTTGCTCGAGCGGGCCCAGTAATGTCTCCATCACGAGACTTGTTGTTACTGTGTTTGGTATATCAAATACATCACGGGTAGCTTGCCAGGCTCTCCGAGAGGGGTGGAGGAATCGAACTCGGGTCGGCCATGTTGGCTGCATGCAAGGCAAACACCCTACCGCTGTGCTATCGCTCCAGCCCGGGATGGAGGTCATCACTTGGAAAGAGGCCCTGATCATGCACAAGGGGACCTGGTGGGCTGCCACCCTGGAGGCAGGGCCCTAAAGATTGTCTGATGCAAAAGGAGAGGCGGGCTGAGGCTGGAGGCATGACCAGAAGCAGTTGGGTCCTGTGCCAGTGACTCGTTGGCAGTCAACATTTTGAACAGCTCCTTTGAGGGCAAGATGGGAGGGTTCCCCAGTGGACCGGCACACTCTCCTCTGGTCAGCTTGGAAGTGGTGAGAAGTCAAATGCAGTCATCTGTAGAATCCAGACAAGAGTAATTAGCTTCATTGTTTTTACTCATCAAACCAAGCAGGGAGCTGATGACATGTTTGCAGGGAATAATTGTGGTTTCCCCCACTGCAGACCGACTCAGGTGGTGGAGAATAATGCCTTTACAAGTGGGAAACGGTCGCGCCAGTATCAGGCTCTCACGAGTTTATTATTGAAAAGCGGGGGAGAGAGGAGATGCATGCCAAGCAGCTAAAATTCATGGAAGCTCAAGGCCCTGGGGCTGAAAACTCAGGGGTGCCCTCAGGAGGTGGACCAGCTGAGTACCTGCCCTGCAGAATCCCCAACAGCTGCAGCCACGCCAAGAGCTCTATTCCACGACTTCAGGAATATTCTCCGAGGACACCAGACTCTGAATAATCTCAGGTACCCCAGGGTTCAGGATGAGAACTTCTGGGCAGACTTTCCTCTACTTCTGGAAGCCCCTGACAGTCACACAAACCTCCTAAACGCCACCGCTGTTTTGACTCATGGGCCCAGACCACAGATCCTGAAGTCTCTGGACGCCTCCTAATTCCTAAATACTGAGATTCCAGTAGCAGCACAGCAAATTAGATGGGAAAGTAACGTAGAGGACAGCTCAACTCAACCAACAAAAACAATAACACAGAAGGCTCAACCTGCCGCAAACAGCTGAATAAATTCTTTGACAATAACTTAACAAGCCCATGATCTGACAGAACAAATTTCACATAAAAAATAGATTTTTATACCTGTCGATTTTAATAAGAGCTCTGTTATTTAATCAATTTGAACTAAATAATTGTATCAGTGGTTGTGACTTTTGTCCACAATTAAATAAATTTGAAAACATTTTTAAGGGAGAAAGAAAATAGGGGCCACGTTTGGAGAAGTTGAATGTGATTAGAGTCTATTGGGCCATTTTCCAGCTTTTTTTTCTTTTTTGGATCACACCCGGTGATGCTCAGGGGTACTCCTGCTCATCCACTCAGAAATTACTCCTAGTGGTGCTTAGGGGACCATATGGGATGGTGGGAATTGAACCCAGATTGGCCACTTGCAAGGCAAATACTCAACCCACTGTGCTATCGCTCCAGCCACCCCTTCCCAGTTTTCCAGCTTTTTTCTTTCTCGCTGTCTCCTTCCTCCCTCCTTCCTCCTTCTATCCTTTACTTTCTTCCCTTCCTTTCTGCTCCCTCCTCACCTCTCTCTTTCTTTCAGTTCTTCACAATGTCAGAAGTTTCATAAGATTTCTGAGCTCCAAGCCTCAGCATTGCGAGGAGTAAAATGGGAAACAAAGTCCCCCTCCCCTCCTCCTGGCTGCAGGATCTTCTTTGTGAAGATTCTGAGGTCTTTGAAATACCCCATTCCTGAGTGACTTCAGAAATGGCTACGTATTAAGACTGGTGAATCTAGGTGATGATTAAGTGATGCTGGGTGGTTCAGAATAGAATGAAATAAAAACAATCTTAAAAGAATCTTTAGGATAAAAATGTTCCAGAATGATGATGTGCGCCTGACATGATAGTTACTGGCATGATCAGCCCCTCCTCCCACATGTGGATTGCAAAGCTCCCCGTGGTCACTCATGAACCCCATGGATAACCCTTGGTCTGGTCACTCATGAGACCCATGCCCCTCGACCATTGCCCATGAGGACAGGGGTTTGGAGGAGAACACTGGGAATATGCTAGGTTGGGTTTCCCTGAAGGTTGCTTACTGCCCTTACCATCTTATAGAATGTCCTTCTCGAATCATCTCAGACCCCCATCTGCGAGTGATTCGTACCCTGATGACTTCCTCAGGAATGACAGTAGAATCTTACTGAATTGTCATTACCTGAAAAGCAAAAGCATCAGCCACTTGGGACAGATGAGGGGCAGGGTCCCAGTTGCCTTTGTACACTAGCTGTTACCGCTTTCATTGGGGTGCTCTGAGGATCCCAAAAGAGGGAATGGGTGGCCTGTTTAGGGGACATAAAGGTCTTGAAGGCTCAGATTTGTGCAAATAAAGGATCGCTCTAATCTAGGTCTTTGCTAATAGATAACGAGTTTGTGGGCCCTCATTTTCTCATCTTGCTCTCCCTACACAGGTTGGCCTGTAGCAGTTCAGCAAATATCTGTCGGGCGAAATTGGAATATATTAGTTTATTTAGACATTCTGTGTCTGTTGCAGCTCAGCCTTGGGCTGGAATTCATGCCAGGCACTTTGGAAAGTGTCAAGACAAAGAAGAGAGGGCTTCTCCCTTTGCTCAATTTTTGGATTAGTTACTAGGCTGGTGGATTTGGTCTTCCTCCTCTAGGAATCCCAGGGTTTGACCCTTCGCAGGCACTTGGTAAACAGGCCTATTAACGGTCAGCTCACATGTCTGGGCTGGAGAAATTGCTTCAGGCTGGTCACTCATTGTCCACTCCTTCAAATCTGCCAACCCAGCAAGCCAGCCCTGGTGAATGACTCCCAGCGACCCAACCAGCAATTACGGTCAGCCCAGAACAAAAAAGCCTGTCAAAAAAAAAGTCCGGCCTTTCATCTGGGTATTTCCAAAGGAACCGAGGTATTAGACTCAGATCAGCGTTGCCCCCATCAGATGATCTTTGGAAAGGAATGCCAGGGTAGTGAGCTCGCTCTCTGGTGACGGACAGCTTAGCATCCACCCGCACACCATCGTTCCCCGCGCTGAAAGCAAAATCCAGTAAACAAGGTTGTGTTTTGGACTTCCTTGCCCCAGACTTTCAGGAAGGAGCTGACACGCTGCCCAGACTCGCACTCACCCACATTGCTCCAAAGCCAAACAAACCCGCAACGCGCCTGTTTTCCCAGCTGGCCGATACCCTCCCTTCTCCAAGCCACTAGCCAGAAAACAAGGAAAAAGAAAAAAAAAGTGACTCGTTCAGACCTGGCAAGGAGAGAAGAATGACTTCAGCTGGGCTTTGTTTGGTTTAATATTTTTTTCCTTTTTATGGAAAAAAAAATCCCAAAGCAATCTGAAAATGGAGGAAGTTCGCGCTAGGGTTTGTTACTGAAAAGGAAATAATGTTTGGTTCTTTTAGGGGTCTGACCCTGTTATTACTGGGCTTTAAAACGTCACTGATATTTCTCTTTGTGATCTCCAGCCCCCTACCCGGGGTGTTCCTTCCAGATCTTTCAAACTGGTCTTTCCGGTGCTGAGGATACACTTGGATGCAGGAGGATGGGGCTCCATCCCTGGCAACAGGTGGTCCCCGACCCACTCCTAGGAGCAACTGCCAAGCACAGAGCCGGGGTGACCCTTCAGACCTCTGGGTGTAGCCCCCCAAATAAACATCTTCCTAGTCACATCTTCCCTTCCTCTGCATGGTGTTCCGGAGCGCTGCCTGGCTCCCGTGGTCTTAAACAAATGCTCCCTGTTTGTTCCCACACATTTCTTCCTCCTGCTTATAATCCTGTTAAGTTTGCCTGGATCCCTGCAGAGGCTCCAACTCACCTTCCAACACCAGATCAAAAGCCACTTTCTCACTCGCTCAGTCTGATGGTAGAATCAGCTCTCCTGTAACCACCTCCTGTTCCCAGCGGCATTCATTCATCCATCTAGGTGCTTGCTTTGCACTGGGCAATCTACCTGTGCTTGGAGGGCTACATCTGGCGGGTGGTCCTCAGGATACCAGGATTTCAACCAGGCTTAACTTCATGCAAGACAAGCGCCTTACTTATCCGTGTCCTACCTCTCTGGAATCCAGGTTTATTTGTTTGTTTTAAATAAAAAGTTTCCAAATTCTTGGGGAATTTGGAAAAGTAATCAATTTTTTTGTTTGTTTTTACTTTTTGGGTCACACCAGCGATGCTCAGGAATTACTCCTGGCGGTGCTCAGGGGACCATCTGGGATGCTGGGACTCGAACCCGGGTTGGCCGCATTCAAGGCAAACGTCCTACCCACTGTGCTATCACTCCAGCCCTAAAAGTAATCAATTTTTGCTGAACAGAAGGAGAATTTATTTGGTAAAGTGAAGGGCCTGGAGCAATAGCACAGCGGGTGCTTGCACGCAGCTAACCCGGGTTCGATTCCTCCGTCTCTCTTGGAGAGCTCCGCAAGCTACCAAGAGTATCCCACTCACACAGCAGAGCCTGGTAAGCTCCCCGTGGCGTATTCGGTATGCCAAAAACAGTAACAACAAGTGTCACAATGTAGACGTTACTGGTGCCTGCTCAAGCAAATCCATGAACAATGGGAGGACAGTGTATAAAGTGAAGGTTACTTGGGGTGAACTGACCACATATCTTATTCGGACCAGTTTTGAGAACATCAGGAAGACTTCTTGGAGGAGGTGGTGCCTGAACTAGCTAAAGGACAAGGAGGTTTTACACCCTTCTCCTTGCCAGAACTCTCCTTGAGGAAAGAGGTCAGGGCTGCATGTGACATTGTGGATCTGTGGTGAGGAAGGAAGGACAAATTTAATTGCAGAGTTATTTTCCACACCACAGCACTCTGCACTTGATTTATGATGTTAGAGGAGTTAGAATTGAGAAAAATCTATTTTTTTTTGTTTTAGGGTCCCACCCTTTGTGCTCAGGCACGACTCCTGGCTCAGTGCTGGGGGGAGTGGGTTACTCCTAGTGGTTCTCCAGGGACCCTGTACCACCAGGGCTCAAACCTGGGTCCCAGCCTACTAAGCATGTGCTCAGACCTTGTGCCTCGTGTCTCTCCCCAGACCCTGGTTGTTTCCTTTAAAGGGGGTCTTCTGTTCTCTCTCTGGCAGTCTGGGGAACCCTCTTTGATGCTTCCTGCACAAAGTGGGCTTCTTCATTTTCAGACCCTGAGACGGTGTTGCAGCAATATCAATCAGATCTTTCTTGCTTTTCTTCTATCTTTAGACCAATCGACACTTCTGCCGGAGGAGATGTGAAGATTCCTGCCTTACATATTGAACAGGGGATATCTAGATGACCCCTGACCCTGGATTATATAAGAGGGCAGAGAAGGAAATAAATTGAGGGAGGGGGCAAAAGACGAGGCAGGAAAGAGGTAATAGGGACAGAGGTCAAGGACCTGAGCCATATGGGTAGCCTGGGTAGTGGAGAGGTGTGGTGAACACAGCGATCCAAACCATAGGGCCACACTTAAAAATGTGCGTGTCAAGGAGGTAGGCTGAGAGATGGGAAAGAATCTGGGGACACTGGTGGAAGGAACTTGATGTTGGTGTTGCGATTGGTGTCGGGACATTGTATGCCTGAAACTATGAATGACTTTGTAAATCATGGAGCCATTAAAAAAAATAATAAGACCTTTGGGGCTGGAAAGATAATATAGCAGGAAATGTACTTGCCTTGTGTGTGGCCAATCCGACTTTGACCCTGGTGTCCCATCTGGTAACCTGAGCCCCACCAGCAGTGATCCCTGAGCACAAGACCAGGAGTAAGCCCTGAACACTGCCAGGTGTGGTGCAAAAAAATATTAAATAAATAAAATTAAACAAACAAAGACTTTAGCCTTAGAGTAAACTTGACAATAAGATGCAATAATTTATTCAGTTATCAGTATTAGGTGACTTATAGTATGGTGTCATTATGATTAACTCAAAGTGGGCTTGAAGTTAGTGGAATCAATCCAAGCTATAATTTGGTCACTTCACGATAGTAGTGATACTATAAATATATGTATTTGGGGTGTCCACTGTGGCAGTGCTCAGGAACTATGCTCAGGGGTTGATGGCTTGGAATGGTGCTGGGTTAGTGGTGGGGAACCATTTGGTTCTGGGGATGCACCCCAGCACTTTGAGCCTTCTTACCAGCCCTGGTGATGTCTTATTAACTTGGTTTTTTTTTTCTTTCCCTTCTACTCCCTCCCTCCCTGCTCTCTCCCTCACTCCCCCCCTTCTCTCTCCCCATCCCCCCCCCTCTCTGCTTCCCATTTCTTCCCCTTGCTGTTGCTGTGATGTCCATGGCTCACACACTTGTGGGCACAGCCATCACAGTAGCAGAGCCAGCATCTTCCTGGAGAGTGGGCTGCGGTTGCCTTAAGGAGCAAACTTGTGGCCACCACACATTAGGCATTTGTTCTGCCTTCCATATCAGAGAGGAACTCTCACAGGAATTTTTTTTCTTTTTGGGTCACATCTGGCAAGGCACAGGGGTTACTCCTGGCTCTGCGCTCAGGAATTACCCCTGGCGGTGCTCAGGGGACCATATGGGATGCTGGGAATCAAACCCAGGTTTGCCGCGTGCAAGGCAAACGGCCTCCCCATTGTGCTATCGCTCCAGCCCCTCTGACAGGAATTTTGATTGCCAAAAATGATTTAAACACATGCTCCTCTCAAAATATTAAAACAAAAACAAAACAACAACAACAACAAACACCATTCCTAACGCACCCTCTACTATTCCCTCATTCTGAGAAGTTCCACTGGCTCTAAAACATCCTCTGGGTCACCACAGACTTCCCGTTCCATTTAGACGGGAGCATAAATCATTTAATGAGCTACTTTAAAATGCATCCAGACCTTTCAATAAAATCAGCTCTTCATTATTCTAGATTGTTCTTCTTTGCCTGGTTGTCCGGTCATCCTCATTCTACAAGTACTGAGACCCCAGTTGTGCCCTCCCAAAACAAAAAACAAAAAACAAAAAGGGAAAGACCTCTGGGACTTAGCTCTGTGGGGTCACTCTGAACTGCCTGTTTCTCTTCCTCATCCCATGCTGATACACATTTAAGGTGCTTCTTGAACCCTACCCACCCAGCCCCTGCACCCACTTATTTTTTTGGGGTGGTGCTTTTTGGGTCACACCCAGTGATGCATGTGGGTTACTCCTGGTTCATGCACTCAGGAATTACTCCTGGCGGTGCTCAGTGGACCATATGGGATGCTGGGAATCGAACCCGGGTCAGACGTGTGCAAGGCAAATGCCCTACCCGCTGGGCTACTGCTCCACCCCCCTCCCCCACTTCTTATACTTTATTCTCTAAATGTATTTCTCCTTTAAGATACTTGGCTATGAGAGCTGGAGAGATAGCACAAGGGTTAACACACTTGATTTGCATTTGCCAGCTCTGAGTCAATACCTGGCACTACAGATGGTCTCCCAGGCACCACCAGGAGTGAACCTTGAGCAATGAGCCAGGAGTAAATGCTAAGCACCGTTGGGTGGAGCTCCAAAACGAACAAGGGAGGAACAAAAAAACTTAATTATGTACCGCATTTTCTTGTTGTCCACACAGTTTAAGTGAACCCTTGTAAATAGTTGAATAGCTTTCTGGTCGTTGATTTTTAGTTTGGGGCCCACACCCAGTGGTGCTCAGGGATCACACCTGGCAGGGCTCAAGAAAGCCTAAGATGCTGGAAATGGAAGCAGTTGATCGCGCGCAAGGCAAATTCCCTCCATGTTGCTCTATCTCTCTGGCCTGGAACAACTTTTTGATTCCAGACATCTGTCTTTTGTGATGAGGTGGAAGAGTCAGGAGGGACGGCTTACCTTTGCTTTTTGTTTAAAGGTTTGCCAGGTCCATGCGTAATACTCCGGGCAATGATTCTAATTAGCCTTTTTAAGAACCGGTGGTAGTGGAATCACTGTTTCCACAATATCAGTTGTAATCATTTGCCTTTTTAAAAATATAGAAATATGTTTGTGAGTGCAGATCCTTTAAAGCAATGGTCTTCACATTTCTTACTGGCATTCTCCTCCACAACCTTTGAAAATTCTAGACTCATCTAAATTTAAAGTAAACATTTCAAATGTTTCCTGATAAACCCAAATCCTTGCAGAGGAGGTGATTTCAGACACATTATAAATATTGCCATTTTAAAATAAAGTTCTTGCATTGCTCTCTTAAATGCTTCCTAAAGAATTCTAAATAACATAGCGATTTGACACCAACCACAAGAATTTGCTACTCATCACTGTCCCGTTCAGAGAACACAAGCAATCTCTCTCTAATAGAAGGCCTTCCTGTTCCCCCCAATTCCCATCTTCAACAGTATTTTATTCTAAAATAAATAATATTTTAATGCTGGAAAGTTTTTGTTGCTCACCTTGTTACTACACACACACACACACACACACACACACATACAGAAGACCAAAAAAATACTTCAGACGTTTTCTTCTGAATTTAGTACAGAATTCATCAGAACAACTGGTAAATATTATAAATTTTGATGCATGATCAAACATGGAGATTTTATTTCTTGTCATTGCATTCATTGGAAGCTGCGTAACTCTTGTTTTTCACTCTTTCTTGTATCTAGGCTGTTATTCATTTATGGCTAGAACAAGGTAGGGTACGGCCACCATTCTATTCCTACTTATTATTTTTACAGACAGAGGTATTGAGGAACAGTGTCTACGTAAATAAGTGGGTGACAATGAATTCAATGGCAACGCCACCCAAGGCACCCAAACTATTTCAAGGGTTTAAGAAGAGATTTACACAAGACACAGATAAATGACACAGATGAAAACTGTTTCAGTGGTCACTTGAGCCTTTCCTTGGGACATCCTGCTGTTGTGTGGAAAGCGAAGGTATTGAAAACCAAGAGACTTGCAAAAGAGCTTATTTGCCAATCATTGGAATGCAATTAAATGCCAATATTTGGAATTGTCTCTTTGTAGCTAACACAGAGGATTTCTACAACTTTGGAACAATGCACCAGGGTAATTTCTGGAAAGGAGAAATTTGGACAGGAGGTAGGGTTTTTTTTTCTTGTTTGTTTTTGTTTTTGCTTTTTTTCTTGTTTGTTTTTGTTTTTGCTTTTTTTTTTTTTAATAAGAAACTTGGACGTGACTAAATGAGGGTGATCTGCTACCGCTGAGGGTGATCACGAGGAGATAGATGTCAGGTGCAGAAAGAAGACTCACATATTTGAGGATTTAAAATCAATTCTCAACATTATCCATTGTTTGTTTTGGGACCACACCCTAAGTGATTTGTTTCAAAACGATACTTTGTCTCTAAATTATTCTTTGTTTGCTTTGCTGGGGGCCACACCCGGCTGTGCTCTGAGCTCCTGGGGCAAATGCTGGTGATGGAATCCGGGTTGACTGAATGCAAGGCAAGAGCTTTACTCGCTGGACTATTTTCCTGACCCTCAAATTATTCTTTTACATCTATCCCTCCAGATATCCCCAAATGTTTACTGTACCAACTTGAAACCATAGTTATAAAGCTCTCTCTCTGCCAGGTACCACCACTTTTCACTTGACTCTAGTGGTTTCACTGTTTTTTTTTTTTTTTCTCAGAACACCTCTTAGTATCTGAAAGAGTCGTCATTTCCTGGAACACTTCCTGGGAAATGCATCCTGACAAGTTCATTTAATAACCCTTAATTGGCTCTCCAATTAGATAATAAAATCGAAAGCTGGGAACTGGAAGTTGTTAGCGTGTGGGATGTCATCTATTTGAAATGACTGTTTTTCTTCTTTGGCCAAGTGAGTATGGCAATCTACTTTTCTCAATGCTCAGGAACAATAATCTGTAGTATTGTTTTGCTGAGCAAAATCATCATGCATTTATTTTCTACAGCAAATTTTACATGGCCAGTTGTGAAAAATATCATATTCTGTTATACAACTTATTTTTATGTTTACCTTTTTCATAATATTATTTTTTGTTCAGATGAAAGATTTTGAAGTATTTAGGAAATTACAGTTTTGGTATATGATAGTTATAATCCAGGGTGACTATGAGTAAATTTAGTAAATTGTAAAGAATGGCGCAATTATTGAATTCATTTCTAAATTTCTGAAATTTTACAAAGAAACCTTCCAACCCCACCTCCTTCCAAATTAGAACCAAGATTGACTTACGTAATGAAGTTACAATGAGTAAAAATGTTTAAATTTTAAAGAGTAAAGCTTTTTTGGTCTTCAAATAGAAACATTTTCATCATTTCATGTCACTCCTTATTTTGTATGCAACAAGTCGATTTGGCTATACACCGAAATATGTTCAGCTGCCATACCTCCTTCTATTTTGTGCTGATTGTCTTTTAATCTTTATTGTGTGTACATGCATTTTTCACTTCAAAATTATATCCATTTTAGGCATCTTAACTACATAATATTCAATTAGGTCTCAATGCTCATTTTTTGTTTTAATCTGCTTGAAGAAGTAGATGTATTGAGGGTATGTATCAAAGGCTAATGTATTCCTAAGCAAAATGGAAAAATGATAAACCATGAAAAAGAGAAACATTAAAGGACATTAAAAGACTGCTCTGGCCATGTGACCTAATCATTAAAAAACACTTCCAGGGGGAAAAATATCTCAAACATTACAGAAAAAGTGCTTCATGAATTATGTATAATCTTAAAGGCCCTCAGAAAACATCAAATTCCAGTCCTAAATCATTATTTTGAGAAGTACTTCTATTATTTTTCTTTGTCTTATAATGAATAATTTGCATCAGACTCACCATGCATTTATTTCCTGCAGCAAATCTCACATGGTCAGTTGTGAAAAATATCATATTCCATTATCCATCCAATTTTTACCTTTACCTTTTTAATAATATTATCTTTTGTTCAGAGAGACAGATTTTGAAGCATCTAGGACACAATAGTTTAGGTATATTGATAGTTGTAATACAAGATGACAATGAGTAAATTTT
>JAOXYA010000009.1:22135822-22145961 GCA_028565675.1 Sorex palustris | reverse complement strand
CCCTGCCTCTGTGGCAGGGCATTCCCTTTTGTTCTCTCTCTCCTTTTGGGTGTTGTGATCTGCAAAAGAGGCATTGACAGGAATACAAATAAGATAATGTACTATAAGAATCCAGAGAGAGAGAAGCAGAAGGAGAATCAGAGGAAAATGGAGAGGAGATTGGAATAAACTGCAATTGATACTGGCCAGCCTAGTTCTCGTTCCCTCCTTCATCATCCCTTTGCCATTGACCTCCCCAGGGTGGGAAAGCGGCAGAGATCACCGAACACAGGGTGAGGGAACCACGAGGCCCTTTCATAATTTATTTTTTGAATAGTCACAATGAATAGTGTTCTACTTTTGTAGGATGGCATTTACTAAAATGTAAAAAAAAAAAAAAAAGATGGGAAGAAAAGCCATTTCTTTTGCTATTTTTTGCTGGAATTGTTGACTGATTTAGCTTATAATTTTATATTTTATTTTATATTTACACTATACTACAATGCACATTATAACATTATATGTCTATATAATTTATTTCTATTGCCCTATTGAGTAGCAAATAAATGTATAAACATAATCATCAGCATTTTTAATTAAAGTTTTGCCATTTTGAATACACATATCGATATGGAAATAGACAGTTCATCTAATGAAGCTATAATTGTAGGCTAGAAAAGAAATATTGAGGAGCCAGAGCGATAGTACAGTGGGTAAAGCATCTGCCTTGCACGTGGCCCACCTGGGTTTGATCCTCAGCATCTCATATGGTCCCCTGAGCACCACCAGGAGTAATTCCTGAGTGCAGTGCCAGGAGTAACCCCTGAGCATAGCTGGGTGTAACCCTAAAAGAAAAAAATATATATATATACATAGAGAGAGAGAGAGGCAAGCTCCCCGTGGCATATCTGATATTCCAAAAACAGTAACGATAACAGGCCTCATTCCCCTGACCCTGAAAGAGCTTCCAATCATTGGGAAAGATGAGTACGGAGAGGTTTCTAATATCTCACGGCTGGGAGGAATAGAGACGTTTCTGGTACCCACTTGAGTGAATCAACGAACAAGGGGATGACAGTGATACAGTGACAGAGATACTGTAAAGAGAGAAAAATTCCTTCTGATCTAAATGAAGTATAATATTTTATAAGATGAACTACTAGTTTCAATATGTGGATGAGGAGTGCTTAACTAGGAACTTGAGTCTAATAATAAAAGAATATTCTGGGGGTGGAGGGAAGCAAAGACACAATGATTTATTTATATTTCTCCAGGAAAGAAAGTCTTTAAATTATTTTGACATTTATGAGAGAATAAATTTTGTGTCTTCAAATTTTATTAATGAATAAAATAACAAGGGATGCAGTATAACAAAGAATGTTAGATACTGGACTATGTGAAGTACTACTAAAACAATCCAAAAAATACCCTACATTATAACTATGAACAACTTCAGAAGTATTATCACAGAAATGACATTTGTAGACTCAAATATGCATGGCTTTTATTTGTTTATGTTTTTATAATGTTTACCAAAAAGCCAGAAAATTGCACCAAATTGTAATATAACAGATAATACATCAGGTGGCATTATGCTAATGATGGCACATAATAGAAAATGAATATGACAATGTTCTGATACATCAGGAGTTGAAATAATACAATGTCATAGTGCTTAATGCATTCCAACCTTTCATGGAGTTGTCGAGAAAATTACTGAAAAAGTTGTGTGTGTATGTATGTGTTTGTGTTGTAGTTAAGATGAACATGAACAAGTAGCTGCTATAACAACCTGTTCCTTTATTTTAAAAAGCAAGTATGAATGTTTTGTGAAATAATAATGACAAGTTTTGAAAAATTCTTATTCCATTGTCTCAATTTAACTCTTGTAACTGGTAATCTTGAATGAATTCCACAAACTCTAAGATCAAGAGGAAGTGTTGGTATAACATTGACAGGAAGCGCTTACTCCTCCCTTAATTGGAACAGTATCTGCTCTGATTGGTCAGAAATTCTTGTTGACCCAGGGGATTAATATTTTCATCACCACTTTAGGGGCTAGTATTGGGCTAGTATTATTTACATCTTTTACAGCTAGTTTTTAATTTACACACACACATACACACAAACATGTGTGTATACGTGTGTGTGTGGTGTGTGTGTCTGTGTGTATTTCCTACTTTTAAGGGTAGCTACAAAACCAAAACTAGATATGATTCTCATCCCAAATAGCCAAAAGGCTTTGAATAATGTGTCTTTAAAACCCAATTCAGTAACTAAGATTACTGATGGAAAAAAGGGAGTTGCTTTTAAGGAAGAGGATGCAGTGCACAGTGGTAGAACAGTATAGCTACTTAGGTGGTGGGTGTAATGTAGTACTATATAATGTGTAGAAGTGTGAAGTTGTATTTCCTAATTATATAAAGTCTTATAAATCAATATTATCTCATTACCTAAAAGAGAAAAAATATGCAAAATCCTGTTTGGTAACATGTATTGATTACCCCTCGGTCTATATCTTACCAATGAGATTTTCTTCTTAATAAGTGCAGTTGAAAGCAAAATAATTAGGTCCTTTGATCTTTTAAAGGATGATGTCAGTCATGAGATAGAATTTCTGGTTAGCATATCAAGAACACAAACTCTTATGATCACTTCTGTTATGCACTGAACTAATCAGATCAGACACTCACCTTCCCTTAAGGAATTCATACATTGTGATTAAATAGAAAAGAAGTGCCTAAGGGGAAACATGATGGCCTACTAACCTATATTTGAGATTCATGCTCATTGATGAGCTGAATATTCCCTGGGTAGTCAGCAATAATCAGCATTATTTCCAAGTGTCTCCACAAATCAGCGTAGAGATACCAGTTTTGAGTTGCCTAATCCCACGCAGTGTGTGCCATGCCTAATAGGCCAAAGCTCTTCACTGATCCACTCTCTGGCCCTGCCCCAAAACTCCACCAGGTACAGTGGTTTCTGCTAACACAACAGAAACAGAAATTGTCATTTTGGGCAGTCTGCCATATGGAGGTTGACAGTCACTCATTCAGATGAAGACAAACTCAGATAAGCAGTGTGCGTGCAAAGAAAAATGTTTTTTTTCTTTTTTTTTACAGAAAAAAAATTTTGTTATTATTACCTTTCTTTGTGATATTCAAAAAATATTGAGCACTAGTTTTAAAGATCGGTCTGTGAAACAGTAAAGCTTAAGAGTGATTTTTTTAAATTCTTGTTTGGAAAGGGTAGGTTAAAGGAGATTGTTGTTGTTTTAATTTATTGCAGTTTAGGTAATGTGTGATGTGGCTACAACAGAGTTGATAGCTATGACCTGAATGACTCAGTTACCTTTTATCAATACCACCAAACTGCAGTACATTCCCCATCCTACTGCCTCACATCCTATCATTTTACCTCCACCCCTGCCTAATCTGGAGTACTCAGTATGTATTCCAATACTTAAAATAATTTCTTTTAAATGTTCATATTTTGAACTCTGAACCATTTTGTCTCTGATATATATATATATATATACATACATTTATTTAAATGGTTTTGTTCTCCCCCAATGTGATATGTGTGTACACGTTTACTTTCTAAAAAATAAAAATGGTGAAATAGAAAATGTAAAGAAACTGCTTAATATGACTAAATATTCTGTGAAGAGAAAAGCAACAGAATTTTACCCCCATCAGAAGACTAGACATTACCATCAATAGCCAAGATAGGAAAAGATAAATATTTACATTTAGTACATATGCATATCAAAGTAAGACTGCTTTGTAGGAACTCAAGGTCTGTGAAAAATAAATATTCATTGTTTACAGTGACAGAAAGGAGGCATTGCCAAAGAAAGTCATTTTAGAGTTAAGAATAGTCAACATATTTAAAGTTTTCCAATACCTTGAAAGAGCTTTCTAAAATACAAAAGAATTTTTTTTTAACAATCAATGAAATAAGTTGCAATG
Organism: Sorex palustris; assembly: GCA_028565675.1. Taxonomy (NCBI): domain Eukaryota; kingdom Metazoa; phylum Chordata; class Mammalia; order Eulipotyphla; family Soricidae; genus Sorex; species Sorex palustris. Next base: position 22,142,011 of record JAOXYA010000009.1, on the reverse strand, counting down.
ATTTCCTGTTCCTGAACTTGACTGAGTCATGTCATCCTTCTATAGCAAACCTTGCACATTATTTCTAGCTGAGCTAGTTAGAACACATTGGGAAATGCAGTCATATGTTCAAATACGTAGCATTTTAGAACTGATTTACAAATTGAAACCCTATACATCTGTATTCAAAGCTGTGCAGGATGAATATATTCCCAGGAATACATGGAAGCATTTTGAAATAAACTTTTCTGACCAAGTTAACAATTTTTCTAAAATCTCACAGCTAACTTTCTCAGGGTAGCTACAATGCTGAAGCCTACTGCTAAAATTTATCACAAGAAATTCGACTTTCACATGCAATAAATGCCGACTGTTTTTGAAAAATTCATATATAAAGTACAAGTTAACACTTCTGACATCCTCTAGAGTCGATAACACCATACATCACCAAATCCCCAGCCACTGAAAAGCTGTCATGCAATCTAACATAAAGAACAGTTTGCAGTTTGCAAGAGGGAAAAAAAATCCATTGATAACACTGGGAAATACAGGAATGTGGTGAGATAATTTACAAGGTCCAAAGATAATTTGCAGCCCCACTGCTTACAATGCATCTGAACAACCATCTAAGTGCCTGTTGGAACTTTTCCCTGGAAGATACAATAGGTAGATTTGTAACGTCATTAATGCAACAAAAGGAGAGAAAAGATCAAACTGAAGGGACCCCTGTATTTAGAAAATCCTGCTGAGATGCTGTGATAAATTATTAAAACTTCGTGTTAATGTTCAAGCTTGTCGTTAACCTCACATCAGAGCACTGAGAGTAAGGCAGAGTGGGGGTGCAGAAAACATGCTTGAGCGGAGATAAAAATATCAGGTGACAAGGATGCTTCTGCAAGGCAAAATCCTCAGACATCCTGCACCAAGAATTTTTTTTTCCGCCAATACACAAACACTTTCCATAAAGTCCCTCCTGGGATATCCTTGCCATATCATCTGATTTAAAACATTCACAGAACAGATACCCTGATAACTTGTGATTAATATAAACAAACAGAATTTAGGAAAAGCAGAAACAACTGGACTGTATAAAACGGCAGGCTCAAAGTCTCAAACATTTTCTCTCATCTAATAAAAAAAATCATAGCAGAAGAAAATGGATTGCAACACTTCAAAGTACTAGAAGCCTTGCTGTCATTGAACAGATTCTTTTTTTCCTCACTAAAGTTAAAGCAATTTATCTTTATTAACACATCAAAACTGATAGAGTCAACCAGAAAATTAGTGTCGGTGGCAGTGTATTTCATAACATGCCCTTATCAGACATTGGTCTGTCTGATCATGTCACCAAATCTGCCAACAATTTGGGGATCTAACAGGACCCATTATATTTTAAAATAAAGCAGCTTCCTAAGGATAACACACATATCCCTGCATTAGAGCTGCATGAATCTCATCCTCTATTCTCCTTGCTGGAAAGAGTCCTGGTCATGCTTTTTAAGCCAAGAAAAAAAAAAACTAAAATATATTTATAGCACTCAGAGGAGGGAAAAAAAGTCTTCTTCCTAGCCACCTACCACACAGATCCTCTTTCCTGAAATAAAAATCTGATCTCAGACAGAAGCAAACCCTCCACCTTTAGCTGTCCTCAAGTTACCATCAACTAGCCCTGCTAACTCCATTTAGATCTTTTACTGCAAAACTTTCATCACTTACCCCCTTTCCAAGGCTTTCCTTTCCAGGGGGTCCGAGTCAGCTTGCTGAGAGTTGGTCCAGAAAAGAGAAGGATCAGAACGACGAGAAGTTCAAGTCTAGTAATCTTCCCTTCTCTCTCGGATGATAACATTTCCACAAGTTAATTTCACAGAATCTCTCGCATCCTCTTCCCTCCAGGTCATTAAGATAGCATTAATCATCCAAGAATCCGAGCTAGGTGCTATTTTGCCATCTCGAAAAGCTCCAGTAGCAGCTTCCTGCTGTAGAGCCCTGAGCCAAGCTACATTTCTCACGGATCCAGCTTTTCCCAGCACGCACTCAGCACTGCTCCTGCTACAGGAGCTCTAAAATAATTTCTGCTCTCTACTTAGCTTACCGTGGGAATATATTCCTCAGTGTTCTGGGGGAGCTTGATTGAAAATGATAAAAACAGTGATGCCTGTGTCCAGCAGAAAAGCGCAAAGATGTCAGGAGTGTGTGAAAAAGATGAAAAAGCAGTTGTACTGACAGCTTTCAGGCTGCTGTGAAATCCTAATAGCCGTGCAACCAACCAAATTGCTCTTTTAAGAGTAATAAGGCTTCAGTGAAAGCCGGTGTCACCGCCACTTGGGTGGGGAGTGCTGGGCTTAAAAATCACCCAGGAACCGTCACAGATAATGATTGCTTCAGTCCCGCTTCACAATATTAAGGGCTGAGCAAAATATAGAATGCACAGAGGGTAGTTAATCTATTGTGTGGATATGTGAGGCTTCCAGCCATGTAGGGAGGGAGGACTCAGAACTTAAAATCGGTTCCATTTTTCCTTTACTTCACCTTGTGACATCAAAATGGGATTGCATCTGCACTAATTATTCATAAAAGGGTCTGAAATATTTATTAGAAGAGCAACAATAAGTGTATGATTTCTGCCTTTAGCAATAAAAGCGGCATGGTAAGTTCTCAGAAGTTGCAGTTTTCATCTGTCTGAAAGTCAATTTGGGGGGCATTTCTCTGTCCCCAGAATGAACCCGTCATGGATTCTGTCAGCAAACTTTTGGAAATAGAAACGCAGACTCAATCCAGGGCTGTGATAATCACACACTCAGGGAAATACTTTTTTTTTTAATTTGTTTGTGTGCATCACCATGGAAATACAGAAAGCTCCATGAGTCTCTAGGTCCTTTATAAGTAAGTCTATGAAAATATTACTGATCTCAAAGTGTGTCTATAATTAGCACCAGGGCACATGATGCCCCTGGACAAAGAGGAGGAGGCAAAAGCAAATCAAATAAAAGTAATTTGCTCTCTATTGCCTAAAGTGAATTAGCATGATCGAAACATTCTGGCCAATATTTGAAATCTACATCTTCATATCATCTATATGGTCACTTATTTCTTTAATCAATGAATGAAAAGGCATGAATTATGCATCTATGTACTTTAATCAATTGCCATATAATGATAATTGTCAATTTTATATTACCCCTTTCAAAATGAGATAAACTGCCTGACTGTATTATAGGAAGACATACTTTTAAAGCACAACTTTTCTTGTAATAAACTATGAGTTAAGTTAAAAAAAATGGATAATAATGGATGTTCTATTATAACGGCCTATCTAGAATAAAATAGATACAGAATCCTCAGATATCACTTAGTTTTAAAATGATAGTTCATATTGTCTTTTGTTTGAAAATTAGTAGCAAATTTAAAATTTTGAATTCAGGGCCAGAGCAACAGCAGAGCGGGTAGGGCGTTTGCCTTGCACGCAGCCAACCTGGGTTCGATCCCCGACATCCCATATGGTCCCCTGAGCACTGTCAGGAGTAATTCCTGAGTGCAAAGCCAGGAGTTACCCCTGGGCATTGGTGTGTGTGACCTAAAAAGGAAAAAAAAAGAAATAAAATTTTGAATTCAATAGACTTTAATATAGAGCATTCACACTTAGTTCAGAATTCTCTATTTTCTCCTCTCTTATCATTTTTCATCTTGCTACCCATTTTTTTCCTTTCTCACATGCATACAAACAGAAATTGGTAAAATGAATTAGCCAAATTCCTCATCATTGCTGTTAGGAAGATGCCAGAAATAAACTTATTTTCTGTGTATTTAGCACCATTCTTCTTGAAAGAAAAAAAAAGTAGCTATTCATGGTTCTTAATTACCTCAGGCTGAAGTTTAAGCGGAACACTTAAACATATAAAATGATGTTGGTTGGCATGTGGAATATTAATAAAGTTACTTGATGTAATGATTTTAAAAAGATAAGTATCCTTTACCCAGTAAGTCATATTGTTAGTCAGTTTGACCCTAAGAAATCTCAGTTGTGGTTTTTTAAGACTTACATTCTTTAGGGTGATCCCTAAAAAACACCAGCCTAAGGGCTGGAGTGATAGCACAGTGGGTAGGGCATTTGCCTTGCACATGGCCCACCAGGTTTGACTCCCAGTATCCCATATGGTCCCTGTACAGCACCAGGAGTAATTTCTGAGTGCATAATTCAGGAGTAACCACTGAGTACTGTCAGGTGTGACCCAAAAAGAAACACACACACACACACACACACACACAAAACTACCAGCCTATAGCTCTGTCTGGTGGGTAAGCTGAATGAGAACTGAAACAATTGCTGAAAATCACCAATGGTCATTTGGAGAAGGTCATTTCCCAGAACTCATCTGTCTGAAGTAAACTATGCCCCCTCAAAGGGCCAGAGCAATAGTATGGCAGTTAAGGCACTTGCCATTTCTGGTTGTACTTTAAATATATTTCATATTTCACTTTTATAGCAACTTCGTCATATATACTAGTTATTTCTCATGCATCGTAGATTCATAGCTGACCTGGATTCAATCCCTGTTACTGCATATAATCTTCCAAGCCTGCCTGAGGTGTTTCCTGAGTGCAGAATCAAGAATAAGCCCTAATCACAGCTGTGTGTGCTATTCTACCCCCCACCACCACCCCAAAAAATGGGCCACTCAAGCTTTCTAAATGCAAGAAGTTATAAGAGCAAATCTTTTCTCTTCAAGTGAATTCGAGAGAATGCAAAAGGGTAGATTTGGAATTAAAAAGAAAAGAATATTGAGGGTATTAGCAGTCTTCATGAGATAATCTTCCACAGTTATAAGTATAGAAATAAAGTCACATTTAATCTAATATTAATAAGAATATAGCTATTTAAATACACTGTATGAAATAACTCGTTGAGTCCTTACACAAATGTACTAGACTGCGAAAACCTTCATCCATTTAGAACTTCAAGAAACTGAGTCAAAGATAACATGAGTCTCATATCCAAGGTAACAGAGCTATTTTCAAATCAGTTTAGCTCCAAACCGTTTCAAATCACTATTCCGTGGTGTATGCTGAAATATTTTCTATGTACTCTTAACCCTTCTGAGCTAGTAATATTTAATGGCATCTTTATAAAAAATGATAGCAAACAATGACAACAGAATCAATATGTGAATTTTCTGGTTGTACTTTACATATATTTCATATTTCATTTCATAGCAACCTTGTAATATATACCAGTTATGTCTCATGCATCATAGAGTCATACTTTCTTTTCCAATGTCACAAAGTAATTAATAGAGCCAGAATTTGAACTCTGCATGGGCTTAAATATTCATTCTGCTTCTCTTTTTCATAGTCTAAAATATAGGTTAAGGGGAAAAGAGATAGGAAGAAGGGGATGGAAAAGTAAGAGCACTGTACTTTGGGGAGAAGTTCTTGTATCTGTTCTATGGAATCTTCCATGAGTATTTGCAATGGCAGTGAGATCTAGAAGGGAGAAGGTGGCACAGACATTCCCCTGACCAAGGAAACCAGGGTAAACTTCCATATAATCTGCACAAATATAATTGGAAAACACATTACAACTTTACTTATGTAAAGTCATTATAAAACATAATATGTGCTTAAGGTTTGTAAAATTATTACGAAGAAATCAGTGAGGGAGGACTATAAAAGAGGCATACATTAAAGTAAATTATGGTAATGATAAAGAGGCTAGATAAATTAAGTTGGGGAAGGATTGTGCTTTCAGTGAATGGTACCATGGAGCAGGAAAGGTAGTACAGTAGTTAAGGCATGTTCCTGGACTTCAGTCAATGCAGGTTCAATCCCTAGTATTGCACATAGTTCACTGAGCTTAGCCAGTAACGATCCCTCAGCCAGAGAGAGGAGTGAATCCTGAGCACTGCTGGGTGTGGCCCTCAAACAAAACAGAAAGTGTTGAGAAAACTAGTCATAATCAAAAGGAAAGAAATAAAGAAATTGGAACTCTACATCCAGTCATAGGCAAAGATAATTCTGAATGGATGAAAGGAATGATGTTAGGCCATAATCCATAAAATACATCTAGGAAAACATAGACAAACTCTCAAAGATTTTTTTGAGACACCTTAGAGACACTTTTCTTTCTTTGTCTTTAATCGATTTGCTCGAGCGGGCCCAGTAACGTCTCCATTGGAGACTTTGTTGTTACTGTGTTTGGCATATCGAATACGT
>JAOXYA010000009.1:21666938-21678785 GCA_028565675.1 Sorex palustris | reverse complement strand
TCTGATATTTTAGTAATAAACCTAGAGGGATTACTGCCAGAAGCCCCTGGGTTCTGAGATTGGTATGTGTGCCTCTGAGTTCATGGTTGGTCAGAAGCAAGAGGAGGAGTTTGAGGGTGGCATCTCAGAGCATTATCATGGCGGGGAGCAGGACCAATTTCACCCCCCATCCCATGAAGCCCCACGTGCCTCATCAATGTAGTCTCATGCCTGGCTGTTCATTTGGCTCTAAAAGACGCTGGCCACCATGTCACCACCGCAAAGGGAACAGGTGGGGTGACAGACACCCTTCCCCTCCCAGGGCAGCAGAGCACCATAGTTAAATACACAATCCAGATATTTTTCAGTTGGGCATTCTCTTTTGCTCAGATTTTCCCACCACCACTCAAGCCTGATTTTCAGGACAAATGCTAGATCATTTACTTTCCGTTGATCACTTTGTATATCAGGCCCCACTGCAGTTTGGGAAAAAGTCCTGGTACCCATATGCCAGAGCCATGCTTGTAGAAGCTCATGATCACCGGGATTCCACCTGGAGAAGGTGGGGAGACAGCATCTACCCCATCTGGGACCTTCCGATAATATTGGCTCTGGTTGTGGCCCGGAGAATTCTTCGGGAGCTGTGGGGCCCTCCAGCTGGTTTTTTGTTTCACTGCTGTGTGCTATAAGATGGCGCTGGGGTTGGGTTGTGAGTGTGACTTCTGGAATCAGAGGTTGTCTGGGAGCCGGAGCAGCCCCGTTGCAGTTCGGAAAAAAGTCCTGGTACCCTCATGCCAGAGCCATGCTTGTAGAAGCTCATGGTCACCAGAATTCCATCTGGAGAAGGTGCGTGCTGTTTTTATTATTATGGCTTTATCATATAGTTTCAAGCCAAGTAGTGCAATACTCCCAATTACTTATTTCTCAGTGTGGTTTTGGCTATTTGGGGAGTTTTTTTTTCTTTTTTAATTTTTATTAGTGAAACACCATGAGGTACAGTTGTAGTTGTACAAATTTTTGTGCTTGGGTTTCAGTTATACAATGATTGTGTACCCATCCCTCCACCGGTGCCCATTCTCCCACCTCCAATGCTCCCGGTATCCCTAGCATCCCCCATTCTTCCCATCCCACCCTGCCTCTGTGGCAGGGCATTCCCTTTTGTTCACTCTCTCCTTTTGGGTGCTGTGGTTTGCAAAAGAGGCATTGAGTGGCTATCATGTTCGGTCTATAGTCTATTTTCAGCATGCATCTCTCATCCTGGGAGGGTTCTCCCAACACCCTTTACTTGGTGCTCCCCTCTCTATCTGAGCTGCCTTCTCCCTCAGCATAGCATGTACATTTTAAACTAGCGTCTCTGCCACTGAATTTCATGTTACAATGCATGAAGTTGATGAAGAGATAGTATACTCTTCTGAATAATACTCCTTCAAGACTATAGGATTTTTTGTCTCTCACATTCACTTTTCTTTCTTTTTCTCTTAGTATATCTCTAATTTAGAACTTAGAAGCAACCTTAGTCTAAGAAGATCCTTCTCTTAGCTCTCAAACTTATGAAACAAGGGACTGAGCCATGTCAGATATACAACAAATGGATTCCAAATCTAACCGGTAGAATTTTAATTGACAATTCTGGGATTTCCTCTTACTGAATCAGACTATACTTTGATTAGAAAGAGTTTCACATGTAAATCTAATCCTATGAGTCAGACAGCCACTTTCTCATAGAATATAGCATACGAGTGATGTCTGGTTTCAGGACACATAATTATGCTATTTATTAGCTAAAGAAAATATATAGTATACCTAACAGGTATTTGCTTCTGACTTTTTATGTGATAATATCATCTGCAATATTTGGAATTGTTTCAGACTTCTACACTCCCAAGACAGATAGATCAAAAAAAAAAAACAATTAACATGCAGATGTAAGGGAATTGTTTTTCAATGGTTCATGAATCACTAGGATCTGAAGTATGCCAAGAGGTTATAATTCAGCGATTTTTTTTATCTGCTTCCAATTCATTGTCACAATTACTTATGATCCATCCTATAGAAAATACCTCTCTGCCTATTTTGTCAAAAACTATCTAGGCCACCAGTTTCAGCCCGTGACATTTAAACCCTTGGCCTTGCTCCTAAGTCTATTTATGACACAGATCCATACAACATATCCTTTTGGTTTATTAAAATTCAAAAGATATAAAGAAATTAGTAAGATGATATGTATACACTAGAAATTTCTTATCAACATCAGTGCATAAAGATTACTTGGTCTCTCTCATGGCATTTGGGACTCTTTCCTTCTGAGATGTACTTAGGGGAGATTTTCTTTGAGAATCAGATTTCTTAACTTCAAAAAGACTGCAGAATCTGAGAAGTATTGAGGAATACATTTTCTTGCTTTTCTCAACTGAAGTCTATTAGGTGAGCAGACAGAATGGAGTTATACAGAAGAAAAACAATACAAAGAAAAGATTTATAAATTCATTGTGACATCAGTGGGAAAAGGTAATGTATCCCTTTTACTGACTTTATCTTTGTTCCTTCTTCTTTGATCAGAAATGTTCTCTTCTCCCCTGAGCTCCTCCATTTGCTTTTTTGCTTCCTGTCCTCCAAAGTTCAAGTCTAGTTATAACTCGTATGTAGTCTTGTCACATTGCTCAACTTCACCAAATTGGACAGAGAATGGTTTTTAAATGTCTCCATTTACAGATACAAGTTTTGACCTTCAGCTTATGAAATAGTAACCACTTTGCTAACATTAGCTTGTTTTATATCATTATAACAGTATTAATGATAATTGCCAGTAATGGAAATTTTATAATATGTACAAAGTCAGTGTCATCTGCCAGAAAGAGTTCTAATTTGCTGAAAATTTCCCCACCTTCATTATGAAATATCTATAATAAAACCTTAGCTATGAAGAAGAGCATCACAAATATTTTAGAAGAAAACCGACTCTATCTAATGTACACAAGTATAATCACTGAAAAAAAAGTACTATATCTCATTTTGTTTTATTTTTGGGTCACACCTGGATGTGCTCAGGATTACTTCTGGCTCTTTGCTCACAGACCACTGCTGACAGACTGGGGTGACTATACAGGGATCAAACCCAGGTCAGTTTTATGCAAGGCAAGCACCCTCTCTCCAGCCCCTCGAAAGTACTATAATTCTTAACCACACCACTCTGGCCCACCCGTCTCCAAGGCTGGTGCATCTGCCAGAGCCAAGCAGCAGACAAAAGCTCCACCTCCACTTAATTCCAGAAGACCTTCTCACCCCAAAACTGAAACCCAGGCTGTCAAGTCTCTAAGGAATTCCTTTTCTGGTTTTCATTCAGAGGTACCACCAGTGCTAAGACTGTTTCCATGTATACCTTCTCTTCCACACTGAAACACTGATTCCCCCCCCCCCCGCACTCCCCTTAAACATCACGGATACTCCTAAATCAGCGAGAAAGCACGGGGGCTTATGGCATTTGCACGCAGCCCACCCCAGTTCAATCCCTGGCACCATATATGGGCCTCATGCTTTGCCGGGAGTAGAGTGATCCTGAGTGTAGAGCCGTGAGTAAGTCCTGGATATCTTCAGATGTAGACCCAAAACTAAACAAATGTAAAAAGGGGGGTGGGGAGGCTGGAAGGATAGTGCATCTGCCTTGCATACAGTCTACCTGGACTCAATCCTAGCATCCCATATCCGGAGTGATCCCTGAGCACAAAGCAAGGAGTAAGCCCTGAACACAGCTGAGTGTTAGCCAAAAAACAAGAAGAAAAAAGATATCCTTATAGAGTCCTTCTGAAAGGTCATGTGACTTTGTAGGGCACATGGCCCATCTGAATTCTAGAGTAACTACAAAGATGGCTTAGACCACCAGAGTGGCACCCACCACCCTGTGCCTCAAACAGCAACAATGTACTCCCCATTGTGCAATGCTGTCTTTGGGGAGCACCTTTCCTTTAGATGATAATTTATTTGGTTCTTTATGCTTTCATGTGAATTACCTTAATAGTAGATTCCCTTATGACAAGAGCATGACAACCAAATTCCTCAAGTTCATTCTAATTCTGAGTATGAAAATGCTATACTGGTTGATGTCTATATTTTAACAAGAGTACTATCCATCGATAATACAGGACTTGGGGTGAGTCCCTTGTACTTGGCTCTCTCTGGTTCACTACCAGCACCACAGGGTATCCTGGACACTGCATATGATCCCAAGAGCACAACTAGGAGTGATTCCTTAGCACCAACCCTTTCCCCGCAAAAAAGTACTTAATTCCTGAAGAAAATTTTAGCAAATATTCTCTTAAGATATTAAGTTTACTGGAAACAAGAAGATATTAAATTAGATTCAAAAGTTTCCTTAGCATTTTACTTCCGATAAAGTTATCTGAATGTTAACAATTCACTGTACTTTTTTTTAATTGAATCAACATGAGATATATGTTTACAAAGTTGTTTATGATCCGGTTTCAGTCAATGTTCTCATCCCTTCATAGTGTACATTTAGCACCACCAATGTCTCCAGTTTCCCTCCCGCCACCCCCAACAAGCCTGCCTCTATAGGAGGCACTTTTCTTCTGTCTCTGTCTCTGTTTCTCTCTCCACGCCTCCCACCCACCTCTGTATTTTCTCTGTCTCTCTTTTCTTTGGGGTATTATGATTTGCAAGACAGGTACTAAAAGATAATCATGTATATACCTTTACCTGCTTGTAGTTTTCTTATTTCTGCTTTCATATCCTCCTGTATTTTATTGGCTGTCCATTCCACTGTTTCTCTCATATCCTCTGTATTTTATTGAATGTCCATTCCACTGTTTCTTTGTTTCTTTGAGCTCATCAAACATCCTCACCATTTCATTTCTGATTTTTTTTTATCAGAGGGATTATGTATGTGGGCATTCCTTGTTGAGGATTCAGGGATCCTATCTTCATCCACTCCTTGTGGTGGGGTTCTGCACTGTTTCCTCATTGTGCCTGTGGTACTATGGAGGTGGTTCTTTCCAGTATATGGAGAGCATTCCCTCTCATTGCCAAGGAGGACTTTGGAGAAGCTCAGTAGGTGGGGTTCTCTTCTTTCCCCCATCAAGGATGTTCCCTTCCTATTTGGGGTTCCTGCGTATTTGCGTGGAGCCTCTTGTATTGACTCAGGGAACATGTTCTTTGGCCTGAACTTACTGCTATTTTTTTAAATTAGTGTTGCATTGTTTCTAGCATTACTTTTGTGAATTTGGGGGAACGTTGATTGAACTAGGGACTAATGAACTACTGGCCTAATGTGGTTGGGTAGCCAAGCTGCGCTGGTGAGAGTTCTGTACAAGAGGCCAATTTGAGGATCTTATGGGATATGGTGGGGGAGATTGAGCTTGAAAAACCAGGCCTACCGCTGGTCTGACCTTAGGAGGATCATTATGGGAGTGCAGTGTCCATCACAGAGTCCATGTTTCAAAAACACCACCAGCTTGCTGGGCGGCAAGAAAAATCTTCCCACAGAGTCACATCTTTTGATCCTAGCCAATGCTCTTAGCCACTTGGAAAAATATGGCCCACAATTCACTTTGTTCTTCACCTCTCTCTTGTCAGACCCCATTCGTATCTTATGTTTAATATCAATAACAAGATATAGATAAATCAATAAGTGATATTTATAGACAACTCAATGTATGTAATGTATTTTAAAGTATCAGTACCATACTTCTCTTTTTTATGTCATTTTCTCAAATGTCTATTCTATACTAATTACTTTATGAAATAATCATAATTATAGACAAATATTTTATAAGCATGGCAAAGCCTGGCAAGCTCCCTGTGGCATATTCGATATGCCAAAACCAGTAACAAGTCTCACAATGGAGACATTACTGGTGCCCACTCGAGCAAATTGATGAAGGACACTGGAAGGAAGACAGTGCTACAGTGCTATTTTATAACTATGTCCAAAAACATCCAAATAGAAAATATGTGCCTTTTTATAAGTATGAAAATAGAAATAAAACATACTAAGGCAGTGGTTTTCAACACGTAGACTCTGAACCAGTAGTAACAATATCATTGAGGACTTATTGAAAATAAAAATTATCAAGGGCACCATCTCATAATGCATCAGAAAGCAAGGAGTTCATCCCTCACGTCCATATTTTCATAAGCTCTCCAGATGATTATGATGCATTCTGAAGTCTAAGAACCATTGGCTTAAGGCAGTTTTTTCTTATCATAGTGTATGATCTTAATCTGTGACCCTGCCTAGGAGTCTTTAGAAGTCCAAATTCATGACAAGACCAAAGTAATATATTTGTTATGTAAGTAGCCTGAAAAAAAGTCATGGAAATTGTTTGTTACCATAAACAATTGATTGAACATAGGTTTATAAGTCAAAGAGGGAAATAAATATTTTACTATAAAAAGTAAAAGTGCAGAGGTCAGCATAATAGAACAGGGATTAAGGTGCTTCCTTGCACATGTTTGGCCTCAGTTCAGTCCTTGGCACTATATATAGGGTCCCCAAAGCACCACCAGATACTGATTCTTTTTTTTTTTATTTAATTTTATTTTTATAAAGTTGTTCACAGTAATTCATTACATTTAATATACAAACACCAATACCACTACCATGAACCTTCCCACCATCATACGAAGAAAGTGTGTGAAGATTGTTGTATTTTATCCTGGGGCTAATCAGCCCTTGTATAAGACCTTACAAACATTTGTGCTACTTTTGGTACATCAGTGAGCTAGAGTATGAGAGACCACACACTCCAGAAATTTTGAAATTTATAATACAATTACATAAAGCAGATTCATGAGTCAGGGTAAGGCCTATGTAGTTCTCTTCTGGGAACTTTGCTTTATAATCTCTAGATCTTGGCCATTGATGAGATTACTTGGAGCCGAAGGAAGGTGGGGGGGGGGACTGCCAAGCTACTGGAAAACTGGAGATCTGGGGGAAGGAGGCCCAGCCCCACTCCGTGAGAGCCTGGAGATCTCAGTCAGGGTTCCACATACCTGGGTTCTTCTGCAGGTCCTCTCATGGGTGAGGCTTGTTCAAGCACGTAGTAAGTGCCTTGTGCAGTGCTTCAGTTGAATTCTGGACGTTTTCGGTTTCTGGGGTTCTGTTGGAGTGGGGAAGGAAACTCAACCCACCCCACTCAGAGTTGCCCCGGTGAGGACTGCCTGGCATGGGGTAAGGATATTCTATGTTGTGTTCTTCTGGGAGCTTTATTTCAGAGTCTCTGGAACTTGGCTATTGTGGAAACTGATTCTTAAGCACAGAGCCAGGAGTGAGCCTTGAGCACTACTGGATGTGGCCTAAACTCTACAAAAGTGCAAAGGTAAGTGCACCTATGGAAGTCATCTAGCTTGCTTTAAATGTTACCAACATGTTCATGAATATTCAAAAATGAAATAAAATTTTATTTAATAAACCTAAGAAGTATCAGTTAAGAAAGTAAAGAGACAAGGGATCAGAGTGGTTGTACAGCAGATAGGGTGTTTGCCATGCACAGTTCATGGGCCCGCAATTGATCCCCAGCAGCCCATATGGTTCCCTGAACCACACCAGGAATGATCTCTGAGCACAGTCAGGACTAATCCCTGAGCACTGCTGTGTGTGGTCCCAAAGCAAATAAAATTTTAGTAGGCGGTCTCATGATGGGTATGGTGTTGGAATGGTGCATGAATGAAAGGTATAATTAACAATACTGTAAATACCATTACCTCAATAAAAATGTTTTGGTGCCAGAAAGATAACACAACAAATACAGTGGATGCCTTGCACACAGCCAACCTGGTTGATTCTTGGCATCTCATATAGCCCCCTGAACACTACCATGAGTGATTCCTGAATTCAAAGCCAGAAGTTAAGCCCTGAGGACTATCAGGTGTGGCCCCAAAACAAAAAAAAATTCAATTTAAAAAAAATTGGGGTGGGGTGCTAGAGTAATATACAGTGGGTGGGCTGTTTGCTTTACATGTGGTTGACCCCAGGTATGATCCAGCATCCCAAATGGTCCCCTGAGCACCACCAGGAATAATTCCTGAGTGCAGAGCCAGGAGTAACTCTGAGAATCACCCGGTGACCCAAAGAGCAAAAAATAAATAAAATAAATATTTTTAAGAATGTACACAAGCAAGTTGAAAAGACAGTAGAGTGAGTAGGGCATTTGCATTGCACATAGCTCTCCAGGTTCAGTGCCTGGCAAGCCATATGATCTCCACAGTTCCCTCGGAGTTATCCCTAAGGCAGAGCCAGGAATAAGTCCTGCATAGGACTCAAAAACAAATGCAAAATTATAGACGGGGCCATAAAGATAGTATAATAGGTTGTGTGCACTTACTTTGCACACAACCATCTATGACCAATTCCCAACACCTTGCATACTCTCCTGACCCCCACCAGGAATGATCCTTGAGTGCAGATCCAGGAAAAAGTCATGAGTACCACATTGTGTGATGCAGAAAAAAAAATGTAATCAGGATTTACAGGAAAAAAAAAGTGTGTGGGGGGAACCCCAAAGTCATAACCCCTATATATGTGTTCATTACTCCAGGGAAACACTGGCTTAGATGGAACAAAAAGGTCTAATCAGCTGACTTTAAAAATAAGGCAAGAGGTTTGTTGGGGGGGGGACCACCTTCATGACAAATCTTGGAAGAGATGCAAGTCAAGCCTCTAAAACTCATGGGTACATCAGTTTTATTTGTGTTAAAAAGTCTGGGGCACCCTGAGGAGCTGGGTGAGCCAAATCCCCACCCTATTGAAGCCCTGGCTGCTACACGCACGTTCCACAGTCTCTGACATACAAATGGCCCAATTTTACTATTTCACTACTAATCTCTACAGATCATGCAAAAAAAAAATCCTAGGTACACCGATTCAGGGTATGAAAATTCTGGGGTCTTCTCATAGTGAGGACAGGAAGCCTCCCCCAAGTTTCCAGAACTGCCAGAAGTTTCAGCAGTCATACCTACATCCCTCAGCCACTGGCTTCACAGTTTCATGACTACTAATATCAAACAAATACAAACCAATC
The DNA here is from genome assembly GCA_028565675.1 of Sorex palustris. NCBI lineage: Eukaryota > Metazoa > Chordata > Mammalia > Eulipotyphla > Soricidae > Sorex > Sorex palustris. Next base: position 21,669,771 of record JAOXYA010000009.1, on the reverse strand, counting down.
GAAGTTGTGAAGCTCATCAGACCAGTTCTATAGATCCTGGAGTTCCTAGAGCATATGGATGCATATGGACCTCTAAATTCCACAATACAGACAGCTCAGTAGGAGCACACCAAAATAGATGGAAAAGTTGTATAGAAACCAACTAAGTTCAATAAACAAAAACACAATAACACAGAAGGCTCAACTACTGTGGGTTTTCTAAGACAAGGCACAGAGGCAAGCGGGAATCCAGCATTTGGTGGCTGAGAGCCACCTCCCATGGTCGGTCGACTGTAACGACAGGAGTAAGGAGAAATGGACATCTCGCTATGTATTCCAGACCACAGTCCTCAAGCCAGGTTAGTCTTTCCTAACCCCAGAAGGGTCCTTATTTAGTTACTTCTTTTTGGGCCATGACAGAGTTTGTTCCATGACTGTGCTCGTAACTTATACTTATGGCACTTAACTTGTCCCCTTTTGATGTCAGGGTAGTTTACAGCTTGCCCTGGGTCCATACAGTCCCTTCGCCAGGTCCCTGCTTTTGTAGTGCTAGGAACTATGGATGCCCAGGAGTAAATATTATTTTGTAGTCAATTAACTCCCATGTTACAAAGCATAGCATGAACTGTCTTCTTGTATACAAAAAGGACATGCTAAATAAACCATGCAAATGACATAAAGGAAAGAGAAAAAGCAATCTAGGATTATTAGTGCTTGATGGAATTGGGTGTGCCTCAGGGGCACTGTTGTGGAAGTAGCTCAATAAACCTTAAGCTACCTGTGGGAGGAGAGAGGACAACCCAATGTTATCTAACATTGGTTTGGTAATCCCTTAGACAATGACTTTAATCACCTCACAGTTAGATATAATAATATTGAAGATTTTTATTTTAATAAAGTATTTTTAAATAATTCCATTAGCCATTTTGTTGTAACAAGCAATATAAATTATTCTGTGCCTGCTTAAGGGGGCAGGCTTTGGGAGTGGGTGAGGAAGTGGGGACAATGGTAGAGGGAAGTTCATGTGGGTAGCGGGATTGGTGTGAAATACAGAATGCTCAAAATAACTGTAACTAAACTATAAACAACTTTGTAAACCCTGTATTTAAATAAAGTTTTAAAAAAATGAAAGTGTGGGAGGATGGAGGCTCTGTCCTCCAACTGCAAAGGACTGAATTCTGAAAACATCTTGTAAGGTTGGAAGCATTCTTCCCCTTAGCATCCAGGTATGAACACAGTTTGGCTGTCACCTCAAATTCATACTTTGCAACACATTAAGAAGTTGAGTTACTATCTACATCCAGATTTTACATCATAGGTGGATTTCTTTAGTTGCCAATTGCGCAGTGAATTATAACGGCACCAACAGCAAACTAATTCTTGCCTTAAAAGGTTGTCACCAGATATATCACATTCTTCCAAAAATTGGTTTTGATAGTAAAAGAACATATGGCAATTTAATACCAGAATATAAGCCAGCTTTACTCACATGTTTTTGTAAATTTAAAAAAATACAGATCATCATTTTGCTTTCCTGAAGGAGACCGCTTCTTTGGTGCCTTCAGCTTAAGGCTATACTAACATTCCTTATAGGCTTCAGAGAAAGCACTTAATATTGGTATATAAATTCCTGGAAACTACAAAGAGAAATCAGTCTCCCTTCTTTTTTTCTCCTTTACAGGGGTCTTTCTATTATAAGAAGGAAAAAGTTCACAGATTGAGAAAAGCCACAAGGTATCCCCTTCACTGTATTACAAAGGACTTTAATTGGGGACATATTGTCAAATTCACAACTTAAATAAAATAAGAGTACTTCACATTTGAGTTCAGTGCAATCACTTTTCACTTTGAAGATATTTATTTAATGAAAGTATAATTTTGTTACCATAAGTTTATACTAATAGTGAATGCTGTTTTACAAGTTTCTACCAAACACCCAAAAGTGGATTAAATAATATTTCCTCAAAGTTCCAGAGAGGCTAATTGTTCAAAGTAAAGGTACCAGTATTATATATTCTGAAGCTTCATTCCTTGACTTGTTCGTGTCCATCTCCTATTACCTTTATATGGCCTACCCTACATGCATGGTAATGTCCTGGTCACCAATGTACAGAATTAGAATGCAATTATTTTAATTTCACCTTAATTACCACTCCAAGGAATCTACCATTAAATACAGTAACAGAGTTTATAGAGATTAAGACTTCAATATATTATGAGTTCCCATAGATATAATTCAGCCTAGAACAGGTAGCATTCAATGATTTATAGAGCCTTACAGCCTTTTGCAGAGATGCCTCCAGACCCCATGAGAGACTGAGTCTCACCTGGGGCAGTTCAAAGGGGGGCAGGTAAGCCCACGACCTACCCATACAGAACCTGGCAGACGAAAAACTCCATACTCCACTGATTGGACAAGACTCATCCAGAAATTGATCTACTGAAAAATTCAGGCATGAGGAGTTTGTAACCAAAATCTCCAGGATCTCACAGAGTCGGGGATGGACTATCTGCCCTCATCTCCCTGTTCTTCTGAGAGCCTGGCAGTCACACCCATCAACTGCCTCTGGTGACAAATAAGCTCATTTACCAGCCATGATCCAGAGACTCATCCATAAATCTCAAAAGAGATCAAGAAGCTTCAGAGATGCTTCTGGACCCAATAGTCAACATACAGTTAAAAGGTTAATTCCAGCTGTATCACCACATTCAAAATTTTTGAATTTCTGAGTGACATCTAAAAACTCTACACCACTAACATATCAAGAGTAGCACACTACATTGGATGGGATGTAAGTAGAAAGCAACCAATATCAATTAAGAAAATATTAATACACAAAACTTAACCTTAAAA
>JAOXYA010000009.1:21344422-21358362 GCA_028565675.1 Sorex palustris | reverse complement strand
TAACTCCTGAGTGCAGAGCCAGGAGGAACCCCTGTGCATCGCCAGGTGTGACCCAAAAAGCAAAAAAAAAAAAAAAACCCAAAAACCTACTTAGAGATGAGAGAAGACACGAGGAAATGGAGACACGTCCCCTGCTCATAGATCAGGAGGATGAACATGGTTCAAACGGCCGTACTCTCCGCAGCATTACGGATTCACTGTGGTCCCTGTAAAGATACCCATGGCAGTTTTCAAAGAAATAGATTAAATAGTTCTGACCTGCGTTCGATTTCTCCACTCCTCTTGGAGAGCCCAGCAAGCTACTGAGAGTATCTCCCCCGCACGGCAAAGCCTGGCAAGCTACCTGTGACGTATTCTATGTGCCAAAAACAGTAACCACAAGTCTCACAATTTGTTGTGAGACGTTACTGGTGCCCGCTCGAGCAAATCGATAAACAACGGGAGGACAGTGCTACAGTGCAGCGCTACTCCTGAAATGCATATGAAACAATAAACACTCACGAGTCGCTAAAGCGATCCTTGGGAAAAAGGAGAGGGGCGGCATCACCTTCCCCAACTTCAAACTCTACTACCAATCAGTAGTCATTAAACAGCGTGGCGTGGAATAAAGACAGACCCGCAGATCAACGAAGCAGAGAGAATATTCGGACACGGACCGTCATATATGTGATCGTTTAATCTTTGAGCAAGGAGCAAGTAATCTGAAGTGTGTGTGGGGGGAATCTCTTTAGGAGGTGCTGGGGAAACTGGGCGCTTCACGGGAAAAAACTAACTCAGACTCTTTCTACTCCAGTCACAAAAGTCAGCGCCACAGAGCCGTCTTGTAAAACACTGGCTTCTGGGATGAGAGCGTTAGTGTGGCGGGGAGGGTGTCTCCTGCATGCTGCAGACCTGACTTTGATCCCAGGCAACCTGTACTGTCCCCTGAGCACCTCCAGTGCCTAGCCCTGAGCACAGCTGGATGCGGAGAAACACTAAAATAAGCAAACCAAGAAAGAGGCTTTTTTTTTTTTGCTTTTTGGGTCACACCCGGCGATGCTCAGGGGTTCCTCCTGGCGCATGCACTCAGGAGTTGCTCCTGGCGGTGCTCGGGGGACCCTATGGGATGCTGGGAATCGAACCTGGGTCGGCCACGTTGGCTGCGTGCAAGGCAAACGCCCTCCCCGCTGTGCTATCGCTCCAGCCTGAGAAAGAGGCTTTTTATGCAAGAGGTTTGCACTGGTGCCTTATGAACTGTGGGGAAGGGAAGGACAACGTGAACGAGGACAGATCCCGCAGGGAGGGGACAGGCTGCAGGGGGCGGGGTGAGGACGAGAGCCGGCCGGGGCCGTCTGCGCCCAAAGCAAACGCGGGACGGCTGTGGCCACGGCCCTTGATGATGCTTTGTTTTTGCTTTGTTGCCATGCCCAGCAGTGCTCAGGGATCGCTCCCAACTCGGTGCTCAGGGATCACTCCCGACTCAGTGCTCAGGAATCACTCCCGACTCAGTGCTCAGGGATCCCTTCTGACTCTATGTTCAGGGATCACTTCTGACTCTATATTCAAGGCTGACTCCTGGCTCTGTGCTCAGGGTCACTCCTGCCACTCCTCAGGGAACCTTGTGTGGTCCCAGGGATCAAAACCAGGAAGCTGCGTGCAAGACAGACCACCTTATCCAAGTACCATCTTTCCAGTCCCTCAGGACTTTTTCTTAAATTGTGACTTTGGAAGCGCCAGCTGGCAGGGGCCCTTTGCATTCCGGACTTAAGCCTCCCCCAGCTCTGTGAGTGGGAGTCCCGGCGGCCCAGCGGCTGGTCACGACGGCCAGCGGCCTCTCTTGAGAAGGACACGGACTCTCAGCAGGTCACGGGGACTGTCCTCAGCCTCTGGGGACTTTGACATGGGGATCTGGAGACCACCCGAAGCACGTAGAGGGCCCCGGTGTGGAGAGACCAGCTGTGGTCTCTGTCCCGCCCTTGCTCCTGCCCCCACCCCCCAGCCTCCCAGAGCGCCCTGGCCCGGCCGCACTCCAGGATGGGCCTCCCTGGGCCCAGCCCCACGTGGTGGGCAGGTGCTTCTGCCCCTCCGCCAGGGGGCGGCCATCAGGGAGGCAGCCTGGCTTGGCCGTTTCCATGTGGGTGGGGCTGCATAGACTGTCCCCCCCCACAGCTCCCCTGCTTCAGAAACCCCCAGGGAGGGCAGCAGAGCCCGGGAGCGGGTGCGATGCTCGGAGTTCACTCCCCGCGCAGGGGCAGGACCCTCGCCCACAGGCACCGTCAGTCGAGTGGGTCTCCCCTCCCGGAGCTGCTGTGACAGGGAGAGCGAGCTGGGTGTGAGCAGGGGCCGCCTGGAGGAGGTTGGTCCCCGGTGCCTCTTGGGATGCGGAGGGGAGGGGAGGAGGGGGAGGCCGGCGGCTTCCAAGGGGATGTGATGAAGGTCTGGAGCAGGGTTTCCAAGCGCAGGTGCCCCCGCCCCGCCCCCCCCCGATGCTGCAGGGCTCGGGGTGGGCCTTGCCTTGGGCGGCATCCTGGGAGCTTCCCGTGTTCCCTAAAGACTGAGGTTCCCGGGATGCGCTGGTTGATTTTTTATTTCTGAAAAAGAAAGGCCCAGAGGGCCGCAGAGGCTGGGGACCCTCTGGTCTGTGGAGGCCGCACAGAGGAGCCCGGCTGGCAGTGCACAGCTGGCTCCGTTCTCGTTCTTCTGGTCCTGCCTCTGCACCCCACCCCCCTAGTCCCCGCGCCCGCCATGTTCCCTTTGTCTTTCTCAGGCGTGGAAAGGGCGTTTTCAAGGCTGCGAACGACTCACAGACAGCCGGGAAGAGAATTCTGTGGTGTGTTTTGGGGGCCGCACCCTGCGGTGCTCAGGGCATAGGCTGGGCTCTCCCTGGGCCGTTACAACTGGAAGGACTTGGGAGACGTGGCGGGGATCGAACCCAGGTCGGCGGCCACGTGGAGTGTGAGCATCCGCCTCCCTCTCCTTGCTCCCTAGCCCCAGGAAGAGAATCCTCGCCCCTCCCTATCTCAGACCCTGACTCAGTTTCCCGGGAGTGGGATTCTCCAGAGCAGAGCCGTTTCTCTGCCACTTTGCTTTCGAGAGCTGCTCCTGGTCCAGTGGGGGCAGGGCATGGATTCATTTCCTAACTGCCGCTGCGCTTTCTCTCTGTGAACGTTCTGTTCTGAAACCACCAGCACGTGTGGCATCCTCTGGGCCGTGTCCCTGGGAGCCAGATGTTTATCTTGATGGACACTGGCTGGCGAGGTTCCTCCCAGGCCCGTTCCACGCTGGCTGTTCTGTGAGCGTCTCCGATGCCCCAGACTACAGCAGCGTCTCAGACTGAACCCCCTCCCCCCCCACACACACGTCTCGGCAGCTGGCTCTGCACCCCTCGGAGCCTCGCAGGCTGAACGATGATTATTTGGGGAGACTTCATAATTATAGCAAGCCGAGAGTGTCGGCAGCCAGGAGAGACACACTTTCCAAGAACCGAGAGGAAGTGGGATGGAGCGCCCCAGAGCTATTACTCGGGGTGAGCGCTGGCCAAAACGCCCTTTTCTCTGTGGGCTTCCGCGCCTGGACTCACTAATTAGCCCTGATTCCCCAGGCGCCCTGATGGTCAAACCTCTCGGATCCCCCACCCAGGCCACAGACTTATCCCAGGAAGTGCGGGAGGGTCCCGGCTGGGTTTCTCCTCCTGCTTGCCTCTCTGAGACCCTGGAGGTGGGGGTGGCAGTCATTGTCATTCCCGTACATGACAAACATCTCGTCCTCAGCAACAGCCGAGCTGTTCGATTTCACAGGAAATCAAACTTGTACTGTTGCTCCAGCCCTGAGTTGAAAAAGAATTTTAAAAAACTTTGGGTGGGGACGTGCCTTGCACACAGCCAGCTTGGGGGCCACGCCTGTCCCCCCTGGGGTCCTCTGAGCCCGCTGGGATGAGCCCCGAGTGAAGAGCCAGGAGTCAGTCCTGACCCCCAATGTCTTTCTTTGTGTTTGTGTGCATCTTAGACGTGCTGGTGAAGGCGGCCGTCCCGACTGGCCTCCTGGTCTGCACACTCTCGGGGCGCCAGGCTGGTGCCCGTGGGCCACTGCAGGCTGGACACTCATTCAAACCCCGACCTGTGCCAAAGAGCCCGCAGGCACACGCTTTATTTTTAGGCGTAGCGGAGGGCCAGGCACTGTGGCACCGCGGGACCTGCTCTGGGCACGGTCGCGGGGGGAGAGGAGAGGAGCTCTCTCGGGCAGGCCCACACAGCCAGAACCAGGCGGAGGGAAGGAAGGGCTGCCTGTGTGTGCAGGGAAAGAGCATGGACCGAGGGGCGCGGAGCCGGGCTGGGAGGTGGGCACTTCCCGGACCCCAGGCTTCCCCCACCCTCCGCAAGCAGGAGCTGAAAACTAAGTGTCGTGGGTCACCAGGACAGGTGCTCAGGGGCCTCCAGGACTCACCAAGAGTCTCCATCCCGCGGTGACGGGGTCGCCAGAGCATTGGGACCCATGGACGCCCTCAGCGGCTCACCAGGCAATAACCAACCGCCTTTATTCCCAGCTCTGCAGAAGGGTCTCAGGGGAGGGCAGCCTGGGGGTCAGTGACAGTCTGGGGAGCAAAGCAGGGAACGCATAGCCCAGAGGGGGAGTTTCGCACGGGCCAGGGACTGGGAGCCTCCTGGGCGTCAGGGGCCACGAGCACTGCCCTGGGGAGTGACAAAGGGTGGCAGGAGCCCAGTTAGTACAACTCCTAGCCAGGGGACAGCCAAGCCACCGAGAGAGGAACACTGACCTCAGGCCAGGGGGCACCGGAGCCCTGCGTGGGGAGAAAACAGGGCAGCACCCAGAGGGCCCGGGCAGTGCCCGCGGGGACTGACACCCCCAGATGCTCTGACCACGCGGTGCTGGGGATTGAACCGGACCGCGGCATGGTAGGCCAAGCCTCACCCCGGTGTCCATCTGGCCCTGGCCAGTGTGTGTGAGGCCTGCCTGGCCAGAGGCTGTACTTCCCGAAAGAGCGGCTGGTACGTCCCAAGCCATTGGTGATTTCTTGGTCACCTCGGGGTGCTTAGGGGCTCCTCCCAGCTGGGTTGCTGCCCGCAGCTCAGGGGACACAGCTGCAAACCGGGGACTGAGGGTTGCTGGCCTTTCTTGATGCCCGTTGGCTTTGCACTGACTGGACATTCTTAGCTCTGGACAATCATCGGCAAGATTTTACTGTAGATTGTAAATAACATTCTTTGTTTTTTGTTTTCTGAGTTGCACCCAGCAGTGCTCAGGGCTTACGCTCAGGGATTACTCTTGAGTGGTCTCGGGGGACCCTACAGGGTGCCCGGGTTGGAGCCCGAGTTGGCTGCATGCCAGGCCCCACCCGTTGCAAAATTGTATTCAGTCTTCATTTAATGCCTGGACTTTTCTTTGTTTTGAGGCCGCACTAGTTCTCTTGCCCGTCTCTGGCTTTTGGTAGAAATGTGTGACAGATTCTCTGTGGTTGAACTGAGCCTTAACTTTCCCCGAAGGCCTTTGGCCGACACCTCAGTGGCCGCAGCCCCGGCCCCACGCCCACCACCTTGGTCTGTTCCTGCTCCTGTTACCTGTGATGCTTTGGTTTTTTTTCCCCTGGTGGGCCATCCCCAGCAGTGCACAAGGGTTACTCCTGGCTCTGCGCTCGGGGGACCCTATATGGGTGGTGGGGCTTGAACCCGGGTCAGCTATGTGCAAGGCCAACGCCCTCCCGGCTGAGCTGGGGTCTGGCAGGAATGCGTCCCTCCCCAACCGTTACTCCCCAGCCCCCTCCCCGCACCGCCCTCCCTCTGCTCTCCGCTCCAGGGAAGCCGCCCAGTTAGCCCCTGCCACTGTGCCAAGGCGTGGCCTCCCCCATGCCCGAGACCCTCCATGGCTGCAATTCCACAGCTGAGCAAGGTCCGTCTGCAAAGACGTGTCTGCTGAGTGAAAGCAGGGCCTCTACAGCCGCGCCACCCGTCCTGCGACAGGCAGCGTCTGTTCCTGGGGGACCACCAGCCCGGCTCTGCCCACCCATTCCGCAGGGCCATGTTCTTTCTTCTTTTGGTTTTGGGGCCACACCCAGCAGTGCTCAGGGCTGACTCCTTGCCCTGTGCTCAGGGGTTTCTGGCATCCTATATGGAATCACACAGGATGGTGGGGATCGAACCCAGGTCAGCTGCGTGCAAGGCAAGCCCCCTACCCACTGTCCTATCTCTCCGGCCCCTCGAGGTGATAATCAAAAGAGCATTTCATTGTAACATTAGCTTCCTGGTGATGTCATTTTTTCTGAGATTGTGTTCAGTCTCTGTCCTCGGACAGGATTTCACCCCAAAGGACGCAGTCACGGAGAACTCTGAGCAGGTAGAAACTGTTGAGTCCCAGCCCAAGTGTTTGCAGGGTCGCCGTTGGCATGAGGGTGGGCAGCAGGCTCTCCGTGTGCGTCCCCCTCGTGTGGACTCACGCCATCGTCCGCTCGGCCGCTGAGCACGAGCCCTGCGTCAAGCCTGACAATATTCCCTCCCGTTGTAAACTTTGCAACGATGGAAAATGAAGTAACTCCCTCTGGAGGAGAAATCATTAAATATATAGTAAATAAGGAGGTTAATTATTTTAACCCCTTCTAATTAGGAAACTAATTAAATCAGAAAATTAAAATTGACACAAGACATTAAAAGCAGGAAGTTCGGAATCTATGTCTAACAACTGTCTTTTCATCTCGACTGACTCCACGAGAGGAATGTTTATTAGCCGCAAAAATATCCATCAGGGCTCTCCCGCTTACATAGAATAAGATTTTCCTTAGGAAAAATATCCTTAGAGCTGGCTTTCATTCTACTTCTATGAGATTAAATAGTGTATGTGCTATTACAAATGAGGTTGCATATGGGATTAAACCTTTTTTTTGGGGGGGATGCCACACCCAATGGTGCTCAGGGCTTATTTCCTGACCATGTGGTCAGCCATGTGATAGGAATGCCCTGCCTGCTGTCCGGTCTCTCAGGCCCTCTCACACCCAAGGAACACCAGAACGGAGAGTGGACAGGGAAATTCCAGTGTGGGTCGGAGTGTTAGTACAGCGGGTAGGGCATCTGCCTTGCACGCTATCGACCCAGGTTCAATCCCTGGCATCCCTTCTGGTTCCCCGAGCACTACCAGGAGTAATTCCTGAGTGCAGAGCCAGGAATAACCCCTGAGCATCGTGGGGTGTGACCCCCCAAAAAAGCAAGCAAACAACAAAAAAAATTCCAGAGCTTGGTGCCCCAGGTAAAGGAGTTTCTAAGCTGACAAGCAGCTGGGCCCCGACCCTGGGTTTCGTGTCCTTCCCTGGCATTTTTTTTTTTTGCTTTTTGGGTCACACCTGGCGATGCACAGGGGTTACTCCTGGCTCCGCACTCAGGAGCTACTCCTGGAGGTGCTCAGGGGACCATATGGGATGCTGGGAATCGAACCCGGGTTGGCTGCATGCAAGGCAAAGGCCCTATCCGCTGTGCTATCTCTCCAGCCCCGTTCCCTGGCATTCTTGTCCTCCTGCAGCTGGCCAATGTGCCCGGTGGGAGCCCTCTGGGGAGGCCATCGGGGGAGTTCCAGAAGCCAGAAACCAGCATTGCGTTGGCAAAGGGGAGATGCAACAGACGCTTGACCCCCAGAGAAGGATGGTGCCAGCCTTCCGGTGACACCCCGCTCCTCGTCCTGAGACGCAGGACCCTGAGCGATGAGGTGCTGAGACCAGGGCACAAGCGACTCCGCCTGACATGAGGCTTTAGCTCTGGAACACACGTCCCGTTCGTGTCGGTATTACTGGGTTCTCACGCAGGTCCCTGTGACGACACAGCTGCCCCACACTTCTGAGGGCACCGACACAGCCTCAGTGGTCCTCAGTTGCCCCCCGCGGCCTGGGAGGATATTTCCCTATTTCCTGAGCATGTATTTTTTTGAACCTTTGCCTTTTGAGTCGCAGGGTGTGACTTAAGGGTGAAAGGTTTCTTAGGCATACACAGATGATTCCGTGACTAGCAAATGCAAGGTCCCTGCGCCCGCATCTCTGCCACTGGCCCACAGACGCTCAGGGCCGTTTCCAGAACTCACCGAGCAGTGCTTGCTCCCTGCCACAGTGAAAGACTCAGAGCACTGAGTCTGCGTCTGTGGACTTCAAAGGTGTGGCAGCCACGGGTGTGCCATTGGAACCAGCATCTATTGAATGGCCCAAACAAGAAACATCAGGTGTGTTTTTCCCGCCTAGTTTCCCGCAGGTCCCGCCAACGCTGTCACCGTTTTTCCTGTAGAAGCAGCAATTTTGCTTCCCACAGGTTTTGGCCAGACACGGCCCCACGGTAACGCTGGTTTACAAGACTAGGTGTGTTTGGGGGCTGGAGCAATAGTACAGCAAGGGAGAGCGTTTGCCTTGCATGTGGCTGACCCAGTTTTGATCCCGCCTCGTCCCCTGAGCACCACCAGAAGTAATTCCTGAGTGCAGAGCCAGGAGTAAGCAGGAGCGTTTTGTTTTGTTTTGATTCCACTTTCTGGGGCCACACTTGGGGGTGCTCAGGGGTGCTCGTGGGATGCCGGGGATCGAAACCGAGTCAGCTGCAGGCAAGGCAAGCACCGTATCCACTGAGCTAGCGCTCTGGTCCCAAGACTGCGTCTGTCCCCTACAGATTCTTCCCACTTTACACCCGCCACAAACGCTCAAGCCTCCTCAGCCCCGGCCTCCCCACGGAGTCTCTGGTGGTCAGGACCCAAGGGCTTGTGATCTAGTTTTGTCCTTTTCTTTTGGTTTGTTCAGGGGCGGGGGGCGCACACCCAACACTGCTCAGGGCTTACTCCTGGCTCACATCTGGCAGTGCTCGGGGATCAGGATCTCCACAGCTGAGGTTTTGTCCGTTTTTCCACGTCACACATGAGTAAAATAATCTAGTATTTGTCCTTCCCGCTCACGGGGCTCACTGCTGGGCCAGACTCACAGTGGTGCCTCCGTGCCAAGGGGCCCAGGTTTCCTGTCTCCAGGGGGATTCCCCACTTACAGGCCACACTTTGTGGTTGTTTTGTTTTGGGGGCCACACCTGGCAGTGCTCAGGAGTCAGTCCTGGCTCTGTGCCCAGGGATCATTCCCGGCGGGCTTGGGAGGCCCTATGGGGTTCGGGGGCTCGAATCCGGGTCAGCCGGGCAGATGCCCTCTCCGGGCCCTCGCCCGTCTGCCAGTGGACACTTGGCTGGTTTCTAGATCTTGGCTATTGTAAGTGAACAGAAGTGTGTGTGTGTGTGTGTGTGTGTGTGTGTGTGTGTGTGTGATCGACACTGAGTAAGGAAGGCAAAACTTTAGTTTTCAGAGTGTGAGCCGAGGACTGCCGAGGAAGCAAATCACAGAAAGAGAGAGAGAGAGAGAGAGAGAGAGAGAGAGAGAGAGAGAGAGAGACAGTCAGTCGGGGGGTTCCGATCAGCTGTTCTCCCCTGGGGAGGGACCTACTTCTGTATTGTCGGGACAGGTGCGATGGTTTTCTCGAGGAAAGCCTGACATTGTCCGTTACCAAGGCGTTTGCTGGGAGGACGTGGGTAACTGACTTGGTCCATGAAAAGGTTTCGTGGCAACCAAGGCTTTACCGGGAGGTAGGCTGGCATTGAGCTCTGGGTCTCCTGGGCCGTGTGAGCCAGGTCAGGAGGGCCTAAGTTGGTGTGAGCTCCCCCCAGATGGCTCCTCCCGGCCTTGTCCACGCGGGATGTGCATGCCCCTGGGTGCTCTGCCTGCTGGCCCACGGTAGTTCTGGCCCCCACAGGCTGGCAGCGTGCTCCGCCTGGCTGTGCCCACTCCCCCCAACAGACGCCCCCGCAGTCCCGGCACGGGGACCTCTGTAGCCTCCAGCACTTGGTGAGTCCCATGAGTGCTAGGCTGCTATCTAAGCTTACCAGTGGATTTTTTTTTGAGGGAAGACAATATTTTTGTTGTTGTTTGTTTTTGTCGTTTATTTTTTGGGTTATGCTCAGCTGTGCTCAGGGCTCAGTACTGGTGGACTTCGGGGGACCCCATGGTCAGCCCTGTGCAGGGCCAGCACTCTCCCAGTGTCTCTGGCTCCAGCGCCCGTGGGCAGACAGTCTTTTGCCCTGAAGGAAAGACTTGTTCGTGTCTGTATAGGGTTTCTGTTCCCATTATGTCAGGTAGTTTCTGAGTAAAGCTGGCAGGAAATGGGCATCACTGGAGACAGCAGGTCCCCAAGGGGCCCCTGACAAAGATGCAGGCGGATGCAGGGGGGGTGAGGGCTGAGCAGGAGGACGGGACTGGGAGCATCTCCTCCTCCTCCTCCTCCTCCTTCTCCTCCCTGTGGGCTGCCCCCTCCCCAAGTCAGCTGGAGGCCAGAGTACAGGGGTGGTGGCTAATCCAGCCTGGCCCGCATTGGGCGCGAGAGCAAAGGCAGGAGAGGCAGACAGAGCCGGCCGGAGCGCCAGTCGCCTGCGGAAAATGCCTGACAGTGTCCTAACCTGGGCCCCGAGGCCAGCAGCAGCTTTGCACCAGCAGGGTGGGGGAGCCGCCTTTAGGGGCGTTTGTGCCTCTAGATGCCTCCTCCTGCCTTCATTGCTTGAAGACTGCCTGGCAGAGGCTGGCATTGTGCCGCACCTCTGCTCCCCTGGCCCGGGGACCCGGGGTGGAGTTCCCAGCCTTCCCTGCAGCTCAGGTTGGGCCCCCGAGCCAGGCTCTGGCCAGGGGGCACGAGCTGCCCTTCCCGCGCCAGCCAGTGGCTGACACTCTCCTGGTCTCCCACCGGGACTCAGAAACCAAGATGCCCCCGTGGAGACTGCGAGGCCCCGTGGGAGGGGTAGGTTGCGGCTTCACTTCCTGGCGGAGCCAGTCAGCGCCGCCCCCCTCACCAGCATCTCAGCCTGGGTGGGGGTTGGGGGGCTGCAGCTCAGGGAAATGTCCCCCACCCCCACTCATGTCTCTCAGCAGGGCTGGCAACAGAATGAACTTAGTCGGGAGAGGATGCCAAGTGAACCCTCCCGTCTGAGAACACAGATGCGTCTCAGAGACATGAAGCCTGTGCAGGTGACTGGGTCATCTGAACGTCACTCGGGAGTGACCCGGGCGCACTGCAGTCTCGTCCAGGCAAAGCCCGGCACGGCCTCCAGTGACCTGTGCTCTTAAGCGCTTCGTGGGTTTCAAAACCGCCTCGTGAGGCCTGAGCCCCCGACCTCGCACACGGCTGACCCGGGTTTGATCCCCGGTACCCCATGGTCCTCGAACTGGCCAGGAGTGCTCCCTGAGCATTGCCGGATATATCCCCAAAGAACATAAACAAACAGAACGCTGCATTGCTGCTGCCTTCTGCCTTCCGCTTCCGGTGGACAGAAGCCACACATGGTGAGGCGTCCCCTCTGCAACCCACGTCCCTGCGTGACCTCTCGCAGTGGTGAACGCTGCGCTCCGTTGGCTTAGAAGAGGAGAGAGGAGGTCACTTTCTCCCCATCCACCTCTGCCACCCCAAGGCCGTCTGGGAAGGTTAGCACTGGCCAGAGCTGACCAGTCCCACAGGTGGCCTTTAAGCCCCACCTGACGTCCGCGTGGGCTTCTCGGCACGGGGGTTGATCCCCGCCACCCGATTTCTTGGGGAGCCGCGGCCTCGGGCTGGAGCGAGGATTTGCTCTTTGCAGGAAAGGAGAAACCAGTCCCAGGCCTTCCCCAGGGTTTTCGGGCTTCTTGTCTCGACTCGCAGAAAAGAATTTCAGAGCAGACAAGCAGTGAAGTAAAACAAATTTTATGTGGAGGGTCTCAGAAAAGGGAAGGCGGGGGAGAACGTGAGAGTAACGTGCTCAGGAGAGAACGCGGGCTGCTCCGAGAGCCCCCGACACCCCAGCATTAGATCTGGGAGCACGGAAGTCCACTCTCCAGACGGGAGACGTGGGCGACACACGTGCTTGGGCGCCACATGTGCTCGGCCGCATGGGCACAGCAGCACATGGGCTTGGGCGGCGGGTGCTCCCTCCCCTGGTTCCAGGTGGCCTCTATAGGGTTTCTCCAGCCTGCCCCGCACGGGGCTTTCTAGCTAGCTAAGAGTCCGTTGCTAAGGCCCACGGGGTCGAGTTGGGAGGGGTCGATGGCCTTCTTGGAAATTCCTTTCTGGGCTTTTGTTTCTGCTGGAGCTTCTCTCGGGGGCCGGGGGGTGGGGGTGGGGGTCCAGCCTGCTCCGGGCCTCTTGCTGGCCCAGGTGAGGGTCTCACTGGGTTTTAGTTCTCTGCTTACCGGTGGGCCCTCGGGCTCGGTGGTTTTATTACACCCCAGGAGCCGCACTGCCACGGAGCCTGTCCCTGTCTACCCACCCACTTCCCGTGGCCTGTGGCCTCTGTTCTCGACCCCGGCAGTGTTCCACGGGAGCTCCGCAGACTCAGGCAGACGGTCACACCTGTCCTGACGCTCCACACTATGTTCACCTCTTAGTTATTCCCATGGGCCCCAAAGACCTGTGCTTGGGGTGTGGGGAGGGCATGTGTCTCCAGGGATCGAAACTGGGGGCTTCGGCTCTGAACCAATCCAAGCAAGCCCTGTGCTCGGCCATCTGAACGGCCTCCAGTGCCTTACACCTTCCTTCCTCCCACCTTCCTTCCTTCCTTCCTTCCTTCCTTCCTTCCTTCCTTCCTTCCTTTTTTCTAGGGTTATACCTGCTCAGGGTTTACTCCTGACTCTGCACTTGGTGGATCATATGTGGTGCCAGGTATTTAGCCCTGATGGACAAGGCAAGGGCCTTATCTGTTGTACTAACTTTGATGCAGGGCTTTTCTTTTTGTACCCCAGATCCTTAAATACCAAATCGGTGTTTCTTTAATTACCAGTCTTAGGGTCTTAAAAATGTGTCAAAAAAGATTGTCAAGCCTATACGCTTACAATGGACAACAGATGATTCAATGAATCAATCTCTTTTCTCATATATTGTGTGTCATAGTGTTCTCGGTGGCTTTCTGAGGGTCACCAAGCACTCTCTCAGTATTTCTCAACCTTTTTCTGATTGTGGCTCCCTGTCCTACTGGGTGGTCCTTCAGTCTGAAGTCAACTCCTCCCCCATCTCCACTTATACAATATTCTCCTGTGGCACTCTTGGAACACACTGGAGACACACAGAGAGTGGCGGTTGATGGGGTGGTGGTGCGGGAAGAGGTAACTATAGCCCCTGATGGAGAAACATCCTAAATATTTATGAATTAAGGAGTAGGTTCCATGACCAGTGAAGATCAATTCTTCTTTAGATGGAACTGAGTGGAAATTAGACTCAAAAGTGGAAAAAGCCACAAAAACACATGAAATTAGAAGATAAAGTTCCCCAATGGCAAAAGAAAACATAGTTTCAAAGCAGACTGAAAGATGTCCTATTAGGTCTCCTTCTGCATGTTAGTGACAGGATTTACAAGGTCCCGTTATTGTCCAACCAGCCCTGTGTAATGTTTCATCAGGGATTGACAGTGAGCTTGAAAGTTTCAATATAATCTTTTAATCATTTGAACTTATGTCTGTAAATTTGAACTGAGTTTTGGGATCTCACCTGTAGATTAGTTTGATAAAATATGCTGACACAGCTGCAAATTATAAGTCAGGAGTTGCTTTCTTGACTTTTGTGCCAGAGCAAAGAATCTGAAAATTCCTTTGTTTGGCAATCCTGTAGGACAGGGCCAGGTAATATGATCTCCTACTATGGTATTACTGGAAAGAGGACTGGATTTTTGTTCTAGTTCTATTTTCTGCTAATATGTAGTTGTGGCTGAGGGCAATTTATTTCATCTCTTTGGAACTTGTTTTTCTAATGCATTAAGTGAAGTGGTTATGCTGGAAGAGTTCCAGACTTTTTAATCTTTGAGCTCTGAATATGTAAGCTTTAACTTTTTCATTGTTTTTTTTTTTTATCAGAGACATAGCTGGGAAACCTATAAATCAAGCTTCAAAATATTTTTTTGGAGGGGGAGGAGGTTAGGTCACACCTGGGGGTGTTTGGGACTACTCC
>JAOXYA010000009.1:20568625-20578769 GCA_028565675.1 Sorex palustris | reverse complement strand
ATGACTGAGACTTAAACCTGAAAGCTTAGTAACACACTGATTCAATAAATAAATATAAGAAGAAAAATAAATAAATAAAATTATGAAAAAAAAGTAAGGTTGAGTTCATGCCCAATTCAATCAGCTAATCAGTGGCTAAATAAATAGCAGTACTCCTACATAAAAAATAAATAAACAAATAAAAGTAAAATTAGTGTCTCATATGAGCCATCTTCTGAATCCTTCTGAAGGATTAGAGAAAACTAGACGTTGACTATGTAGACAGGTTGTTGTAGGATCAATAAAAGCACTTGAATGCCAATGTTTCAAAAGAAGTAGAAGGAGGAATTTGGGGATACATCCTGCTGTGCTCAGGGACTAGTCTGGCTCTATGCTCTAGAATCAATGGGTGCTGCTCAGGGACCCAACTGGGATTGGCCTCATGCAAGGCAGGTGCCTTATCTCCTGTCTATTGTTTGTTTGTGGGTGAGGAGCAAACCCAGTGGTACCCAGGGCTTACTCTGACCCTGCACTCAGGGATCACTTCTTAAAGTGCTTGGGGGACTTTGTGGGACATTGTGGATAAAATCCAGGTCAACCTCAAGCACAGTAAGTGCCTTATCTGCAGTACCTTCTCTCTGACTGCCCCCTCCTCACCAACACCCAGTAACTCTTAATATACATTAAAATAATGCACGCATGTGATAAAGCTTCAACTGCCTAGACATGAAACTAATCTTTGAAATAGTGTCTTAATTCCAGGTTCTTAATTAACTCAAAAGTAAACATTTACCTTCCTAGTGAATTTTCTGAATTTTCTGAAAATTCAATAGGTCTGGCGTAAACTTTAACAAGAATGTATTTGTTCAATGTTTTACTTTTTGCTACTTACTAAAGTCTCCAATCACACAACTGGCCTTGTAGCTAGCTATAGGTTCATGTATTAAACATATAACTATAAATCCGCTTAATTTACTTGTACAAACGTACCCTCACCTCCAACACAAGGCATTAGAAAAAAGATGAGCTATTTTTAATTTTACCTTGGGAAATATGTAAAGTTAATGGGAAAGAAGATAAAGCAGAATCCCAAGTCATTGTATTTTATTGGAAAAACACTCTCGATGTTTTGAGAAAAGAAAAAAGTCTCTATAGGACTGAATTGCAGCAGAACTTTTATGTAAAGCAGTTTTATTTGAAATATATTGTCCCAAACAGCAGCAAAGAGAACATTTTTAAAACAAAATGCTTCCAGACTCAGTCCCTTCTGACCAATTAATTCAATTTCAATAATGCTCTGGTTGTCTGTGCTAGCGCCAGCTATTAAACAAAGTGCTCTGCCTTTTACAAAACTTTTACTTTAAACAAGAGTCAAAAGTAAATCTGCACAAAATTGGACTAAGAGATGAAGTATGATTTTGAAATAAAAAAAAGAGACTGGCTTAAATTCTTGCAAGTCGGAAACTTTCTGAAAAAATTAGGTGACCAAAAGTGCCAATTAGTGTCTGTCAACCATCAGCACAGTGAGACAAAGACAGGGCAAAATTCTCAGCTACACACACAAATTTTCCAAGTGCTGTGCTTTAATTCAATTCAGGTTTGGAAGGAAAGACCAACATTTTGTGGTAAGAGTAAGATTAAATTCAACAAATATTTATTGAAACGTACTGGAATGGGCACAAAGACAACTAAGAAAAAAATTCTTGTCCTCCATCTACAATCTTTCTGGTAAAGTGAATCTTACAATGCAAGAAGGAATAAGATGGTCATGTCAGGTAATTATCCAAACATTTAGCAGTTCAAACAATACAAAGTTATTTCACTCACAGCTGATTGTAACTTGGTGAATCTGACCTGAACTTTGCTGATGTGTTTGTGGTGCTTGGAATGTCAGCTGTGCAATGCCTCCCACACCTGTTATGCATCCTGCAAACTAATAACTATGGCTGAGCCTGTAGTGGTTTGGGGAGGGATGGGATGGATGGGACAGGCACTTCAGGAATAAAATATAGGCCTTTTGTATTTAAACTTTAGTCTCTTTTGAACTATGTTAAATTAGTTGTAAATGATATATACATATATATGTATATATTTTACCGTTACACCTTATCCCATCATACCCTCTCACTATTGCCTCAAAGAACACTGGGAAGGGATTATGAGTGATACATAAGTCTGATTAATAATAGATGACTTTATTGTCCATGCAACTCATAATTCTGTTTCTTAGGGGATTTACAACCTCCCAATTTAGGTCTTGCTTGCTTACTTGCTTGCTTTTCTCCTTTCCTCTCTTCCTCCCTTCTTTTCTTCCTTCTTTCATTCTTTATTTTCTTTGTTTCCTTCCTTCCTTCCCTCTTCCCTCTCGCCCTTCTTTCTTTCCTTTTTATTTCATTTCTTTCTCTCCAATCTTTCATTTCTTTCCTTCCTTACCTCCTCCCTCCCTCCCTTTTTTCTTTCCTTTTTTCTTCCTTCTTTCCTTTCTTCCTTCCTCCCTTTCTCCCTTCTTTTCCTTTCTTTCTCTCTCTCTCTCTCTCTTTCTTTCTTTCCCCTCTCACTTTCATTTTTCTTATCTTTTTATTTTCCTTTTTGGTCTTTCTTTCCCTTTGTTCCTTTGTTTCTTTTCTTCAACTCCATATTGGACTACTCACTACTTATTCTCTGAGTTCTATTTCTAGATCCCTAGACAGGAAGCTTTCCACCTATCTCATGCTTTGTTTGGTTCTTACCTGTATCATGACC
This sequence comes from Sorex palustris, assembly GCA_028565675.1. Lineage (NCBI taxonomy): Eukaryota > Metazoa > Chordata > Mammalia > Eulipotyphla > Soricidae > Sorex > Sorex palustris. The sequence continues at coordinate 20,576,048 of JAOXYA010000009.1, read as the reverse complement.
TCCCACAGTCTCATTACACCAAAGTTTGCTCTTCAAAGTATCTAACTGCTTTATCTTCTGAACTCTACTCTCATCAAACAATTCTTTTGCACAAAGGTCTCTACAACTTCCCTTTTTCACCTGAATTTGTTAGCCTAGCATTTAAAGATTGCACTTTATATTTATTTATATTTTTATTTATTAATTGGTTGGGTATGGGGTTGTGTTGTATCCTGCTGGACTCAGGGCTTACCAGGTGGGCTGCATACAAACCAAGCACCCAACGAACACGATCACGATCATCCTGTTGTTCATGGATTGCCTCATGCAGGCACCAGGAACATCTCCTTCGCCCTAGCCCTGGGATTTTAAAAAGTGACATATTCAGGGCTCTTTCAGGGTTAGGAGAATGAGACCCATCACTGTTACTGGTACTTGGCATATTGGGTACACCACGGGGAGTTTGCCAGACTCTGCCGTGTGGGCAGGTTACATTCAGTAGCCTGGAGGTTGTCAAAGTAAGAATGAGATAATAAGGTATCACATGGTTGCGAATGCAGCTGTGCGCTTCCGGGAACTGGGTTTTATAGTCTCTGGGTCTTGGCCATTAATAGGATTACACGGCGCCAGGGGGCAGTTGGTGGGTGTAACCCCTGCCTACTGGAAGACGGAGGATCTGGGTGGAGGATGCTCAGCCCCAATCTGAGCAGGCTTAGAGATCTCAGCCCCGAGACCTGCATGCCTTTGTTCCTCTGCTGGTACCTTCATGTGTGTGGACCTCCAGAACCAGCCACAACCATGCTGAGACCACTCTCCACACACATGAAGCACGTTCGCGGCCATGCGACATGTTATTATCTCATTCTTGCTTTGGACAATCTGGCAGGCTACCGAATGTAACCTGCCCACACACACGGCAGAGTCTGGCAAACTCCCCGTGGTATACCCAATATGCCAAATACCAGTAACAATGATGGGTTTCATTCTCCTAACCCTGAAAGAGCCTTGAATATGGCACTTAAAAAAAAAAAATCTCAGGGCTAGGACGAAGGAGACGTTACTGGGGCATGCTCGAGGCAATCGACGAACAACAGGATGGTGGTAATCGTGATCGTGATCACCATAATATGGAAACAATCCAGATGTCCAACAAAAGATGAATGGAGAGAGAAGCTTTGTTGTATATCCAACACGTTATTATCATGTGGAGTACTGAGCAGCCATGAGACAAATCTTTCAATTTAGTGCCAGTTTGTTAAAACCATAGAGTACCATATAAGCCAAAATAAACCAGAGGAGAAAAATGGATACTGGATGATATCACTCATCTGTGGTAAATAAAGAAGCAGAAGGAATAGATAGTATCAGTTGATGATAAGCCCTTGGCTTTGAATTGTAAGACTGGGATGGATGAGTAGCTGGTGGAAAGAGGAGGATTGGGAGCATGGCACAGATAAAGAGTCTTAGACACTGGTGATGTGATGTGTAGTAACTATAAATAATAAAAATTGTGGCATTTTAAATGTTAGTTATTTTTGATTTATAGTTGTGATTATTATTCATAAGTGAGACTTCTTTACATGCTTATCAAGTCTTATTTATTGCATTTAATTCTACCAGTCTTCCTGCTATATGATCTCATAATTATTTCTCTATACTTTATTATTATACTTGTGTGTTTGCAATATTGTTATTGTTTGTCATTTTGATGTGCAAAGTTACTGCACATCATGATGGAGATGTTATTGGGCCTGCTTGAGAAAATCGATGAACAACGGGATATCAGTGACAGTGACAGTGAACTTAGTAGTTATTTATGTTTTCTTATAGATGTTAAAGGGGATCAAAATTAAGTTCAAGGTATGCATCTGATCCTATTAACAAACACTTTGGTATTGGTGACATAAGTTTTAATATTTTACATAAAGTTCTATAAAATATATTTTCTCTTAAAATCTAAAGTCACTAAAAAGAAAAAAAATGTTTATAAGTTTTTAAATATTTTGAAAAATGAAGTGATGAAAACTTTGGGGAAAATCTTATTTTAGGATCTAGAAAGATAGCCCAAAATGTTGGGACACATTCTTGCCTGTGGGATGATTAGCTTTGGCTTTTGGCATAACATGGTACCCCAAACACCCAGGGGGTTCTGAAGAACCAGCCCTAAAGCGTTGCCTTAAGAGGGAAAAAATTTTAAAAAACAAAATCAAGCCTCACCTTAAATAATGCAGAAGAAGTTATCTTTGTTTACTTCTATGCTCAGAAACACTGACACAGGATTAAAATAACAAGAATTACTAAATACTATATAATAATTCTCTTACAATGGATTTTTACACTGTGGAGGACTATATGAGATTTGACAATTTCTCAAATGTTAAATTAGTTATGGTCCCTTTTATTATGTCAGTGATTCTTCATTAGAGGCCTCCCGAGCATTGGTCAGTGAGCCAGATACTTCCAGGGGTCTATAGCCAGGAAGTTAAACAACTCTGAGCAGAGCAGAATTGAGTTCAATGCCTGAGCTACTAATGTTTTGCTTCATGGCCCAGTTGTGTGGGGGGAATATATACCTCACATATATTGGTACATAGACAAACTGTATGTTTACATATATAGGTAGCACAGCGGATAGGGCACCTTCCTTGCATGCGGCTGACCCAGATTTGATTCCTCCACCCTCTCAGAGAGTCTGCCAAGCTACTGAGAGTATCCTATCCACCCAGCAGAACCTGGAAAGCTCCCTGTGGCGTATTCTATATGCCAAAAACAATAACAAGTCTCACAATGAAGACATTATTGGTGACCACTCAAGCAATGGGAGAACAGTGCTACAGGCAAATATTCACATATATGTAAAAAGTGCATATTTATATATATTTTAATATATTTACATATATTAAGTGAAGTTCTGTAAAGTATAAACACTTTACAGAACTTTACTTAAAGCCACAGCTGCCACAGGTCCGAGGACTTTAGAAGACAAGTGGCAGTGTTGTGAAGCAGGGACAGTAGAGTTCAGGATGGGACTCAGTGCCCGTTGCTTGTGAGAGCTGAGATTCAGTCCTTCAAACCATCTCCCTGCTTATCTAAGGATGTTTTTACAGCTTGAGAAGGCTTACAGTCGTTAGATGATTATAAAACCACTCTTTAACTCATATATTTTTAGCTCAACATCTTTACCTTTTTAAAATTTTAAACTTGCTCAAAGATATCTTAGAAAAACAATGTGAGCTTAAAGAACCACTTCTCAAAAAATTAGCGTTTGCATATGAATGACTCAACTGCAGATGTTAAAGTGCCTTATACCCCTCTCACCTTTGAAAAACACAATTTAAAATATCGATAAGAAACAGTTTTCCTGGAAAATTATTAACTTACATAAATATAATAGACAGACCAGATTTGAAGGAGGATACAATAGATTCCTGCGGATTACTTTTTTAATTCAATAGGTTATATATTCAATAATTAATTGAATAATTAATTCAACAATTTCTATATTCATACAAACAAATACTATATCCAGTTTTCTTGACAAAGAAACACACACACACTCACACACACACACACACACACACACACACACACCAGTCTCTTCCCTATACTTATTTCACACCTGTTTCTACTTTCCTTCCCAATGTTTGTTGAATGACAGTTATGATTTTAAAACATTCTGTTACTTTTTAAGCACCACCCATATGCTTAAGAACCTCCATAATGTTCCCTTTTTCATTCCTGGTAACCAATTTGTTTCTTTCACTACCCAACCCCTAATCGGTCACTCTCAAGTCTGTATTCTAGTCTCCAAGGTTTATCATCAATTGCTATTGACTATAATGTTGATTTCTTTTTCTATATACCACAGATGAGTGAACAGCATCCTATAATTGGTGTTCTACTTCTGGGTTATTTTCTTCAGAATGATACCTTCCAATTCCATGAAGTTGTCACAGAGTATGCCTTTGCTTTCCCCTAGTGACTACGTAGCAGGTGAGAAGCCCAAGTTTCGTCTGCAAGTACAAATGTTTCAGTTTCATATAGTCCATTTTCCTTGTTTTTATTTTTATTTTCCTTTGTCAGTGGAAATAGTTTATTGAAGACACATTTGGTACTTATATTCTGGAGAGTGACTCTTTAAGGGTCCAGGGAATGACACCCATTGTAATTACTGGTTTGGGTATATCGAATACACAACGAATAGCTTGCCAGGCTTTGCAGTGCGGGCAGAATACTCTCGGTAGCTTGCCAGGCTCTCTGGGAGGGATAGAGGCTTTTGGGGAGGCCTCTAACGCCCTTGTAGGTGTTCCCATGGTTCAAACCATATTTTAACCCTATCAAATATGGTGCAGCAATCCTGGAAGATGGGTATTAAGTGTCTTATGATGTGTCTGAGCAGTTCAGAAAGCATCCTGGAGCGTGGCGGTGGCTGGGTAGTGGAGGTAGTGGAAGTCTGCTGGTGAGGTATTTCTCAGGTACCGGTAGGGTGGGTCTTCTTTGTGTAATCCTGGGGTCGAAGACAGGGCACAGTAGGGTGGGTCTCCTGGTTTCAATCCCTTGGTCACCTGTGTTTGGTGGGAGCGGGCAGAGGAACTCTGTGCCCGGGTCCCTTGAGCCTGGACTCCAAGGTCTCAGAGTTCCGCTTATCTTGTTCTCTGGGGCTTCACTCGTGCATGAGTCTCGGCTAGAGCATCCAGAGAGCGTCCTTGAGCGTGGCAGTGGCTGGGTAGTGGAGGTAGTGGAGGTCTGCTGGTGAGGTATTTCTCTTGTACCGGTAGGGTGGGTCTTCTTTGCGTAATCCTGGGGTCGCAGACAGGGCACGGTAGGGTGGGTCTCCTGGTTTCAATCCCTTGGTCACCTGTGCTTGGTGGGAGCAGGCAGAGGATCTCTGCCCCCAGGTTCCTTGACCCTGGACTCCAAGGTCTCAGAGTTCCACTTATCTTGTTCTCTTTTGCCAAGGTGTCAAAAAATCAGATGGGCTGGACACGTAATGAGATTTGGAGACGACTGCTGGACTACAGTCATTACCAACTGGATTCCATGGGACGTCAAAAGATCACGTGGCCACCCACCTACGAGATGGTCAGCCTTCTTCGTCAAGACCCTGAATGACTGATTTGAGGCTCTTTGTGTTCCTAGAACGAGCAGACGGCTTTGGGCTACACTAACTAGCACGTGACAGGGATGAATGGAGATGTTACTGAAGGCTGCTCTAGGAAACTGATAAGTAAGGAGATGTCAACTGATCAAATAGGTAAGACCCAAACTGTACAAAGGAACCTGCAGTTGATGATTTTCTTTAGTTGGCAGGTAGTGGGTCACACCTGGTGAAGCTCAGGCACCACTCCCAGCTCCATGTTCAGGAGTCACAGTTAATAGTGCCCTGGGAATTGGGTGATGTCCAGGATTGAACCAGAGTTGGCTACATGCAAGGCAAGCACCTTCACTTAACCCCATCCAATCTCTAGGGCCTAGAAATAGGGAAATACATATATTTTTAATGTAATCTAGGAATATGACTCTCTATATTTTAAATTTCAGGTTTTCAGAGAGAACTGAAATTGCAAATAAATATCTGAAAGGCATTCAATCTCACTCAAAATAAACAGCAGCCATGTAAAAACCATAATGAATTTCCCCCTTTCATCTATTATACAGATATAGGGTCATGAATGCGTTGTTCATTTTCGTTAGAAGTTTAAAATTTCTTTTTTTTTTTCAGAAAACTATCAGTATCGTCAATCTGTATATCTTGAATTTTTACGCCAGTCATCTGTCTCAGATTTGCCCAGGTGTGGGGCTGGAGTAAGAGCACAGTCAGGAGCACTTGCCTCACTCGTGACCGAACAGGGCTTGCATGTGGCTTATACATGGTTTGACTTTTCACTCTTAGGCGAGAAGTCTCTGAGGTGAGTCTTCAAATGGGGCTGGGTTTCTGGAAAACCAGAAGTTCATATTGGGGAGAAAAATGGGAACTTCACAGACCTTATTTGGGGGTGTTTGTGGGAAAGAGGTGGTCATTCAGGAGGCACCATATCAGGAAGAAACCCAAAATGTACCCTGAAAAGGCAGAATTGTTTTCTTTTCTTTTTTTTTTAAGAAGGCAGAATTGTTGAGGACATGGGTGGTTTATGGGAATAAAGGGGAACATACGTAAGAGGTTAAATAAAAAAGAATTGGTGTTCATCAGTGGTTAAATGGTTCATCATAATTAAATGGTTCTCGGCCCAATGACAGGCTGGCCAAGGGCCCCTAGGTCTCTTGGCCATCATCACCAGACAATCATAAGGTGCTTTTTCATCCCTCTGGCTCTGATCCTGTTTTTAAATGGATCCACTTCTTTCTGTGTTTCTCTGGAGTCTCCCTCAAGAACCCCCAGAGGGCCTTCGAGTCATTCCTATCATTCTTTTTAGGAGCTTCTGTTTCAGCACCTCAGGCCCGCTCACCACTAAGGATTCTCTCCATCTGCTATGACACCTTCTTTCTCTTGGCCTGTCACAGACTGCAGGCTACTGAAGTCACAGTTACCCTCCTCAGAAGTATTTTTAGTCCTGAGGCCCAGGCCCTTCTCCCAGTGCTGCCAGCCCTGTGCTTCTCTGGGGAAAGCAGGCTTAGCCTGGCCTTGGGGGAGATGGCCAGAATGTTAGAGTTAGAACATCCCCAAAAAGAGGACAGCCCCCAGACCGCAGATAACAGACAGACACACTCACACAGACAGAGCGTCCCTGCCAGTTCTAAGCTTGAGTGAAGGCATAAGGACTCTTCCTAGGTCACTAACTCCAGAGAAGAGGCAGATAGTCAGAGATAGAGGGAAGGGATCGCAGAAGTTTCATTCAGAAACACTTTTCAGGTGTCATTGGCCTTACCCCAGTTCTGGGCTTGAGACCAGCCCAAGTCTTCAACATTAGATTGACACAGTCCAACTCCCAAATCCTGGATTCCTCCCAGACACAACTTTGCAAACACAAAGGGTTTATGGGGTCAGACAGTGGGGAGGGCATTTGTCTTGCATGCAGTCAACCTGGGGTTTGATTCTTGGCACCCTATATGGTCTCCCAAGTCCTGTCAGAAGTGATCCCTGAGCACAGAGCTAGGAGTAAACCCTGAGCCTTGCTGGATGTGGCCCCAAACAAAACCAAACACAAGCAAAGGATTTAATAAGACTGCATGAGGACCACTAGTGTTCACAGTTCTGGAGGGCATTTCCACAGAGACTCTTACCTCTCATAGAACTCGAGGTCAACACAGTTTGGAAAAGGTTTAGACTCAGATTTAAGTTCCCCATGGCCTCCATTCTGAAGTTGCAATATTTATACTTCTCTATCTCTCTCTCTCATACTGTGCAAATAAAACTCTTTACTCTTCACTGTAGGCCGGCTGCGATAGCACAGCGGTAGGGCGTTTGCCTTGCACGCAGCCAACATGGCCAACCCGAGTTCGATTC
>JAOXYA010000009.1:20504054-20514818 GCA_028565675.1 Sorex palustris | reverse complement strand
ATATAGTATGATTTTCACTGTCACTGTCACTGCCCACCCATAGTTCATCAATTTGCTCGAGCGGGCCCAGTAATGTCTCCATTGTAATCCTCGTTGTTACTGTGTTTGGCATACGTCACAGGTATCTTGCCAGGCTTTGCCATGCAGGCAAGATACTCTCGGTAGCTTGCTGGGCTCTCTGAGAGGAGAGGAGGAATTGAACCCGGGTCAGCCCGGTGTCCACATACAAGGCAAATGCCCTACCCACTGTACTATCGCTCCAGCCCATTATATGATTTTATCTATAGAAAATGTACCAAATAGCCAAATTCACATGGACAGAAAAAAAAGAGAGTTATTAGGGATAGGAAAGGGAAGAATGAAGACAAAGTTTAATAAGAATGAATTTCCTTTTTGGATTATAAAATATTCTTTTTTAAAAAAATACTTATTTATTGAGACATCATGATTTTAAAAACTTGCTCTTAATAAAATTGCTTCAGGCATACAATCCTACCACAATGTCCTCCTCCCTCCAACAATAGCCCCAGGTTCCCTTCCACGCTCAACCTGCCTCCTTGGCAGCCATGTCACAAATTTATTTCATAGTACTTGGTCCAATAAAACTTAAAGGAAGGTCAAATTGAATTACCAAAAAATAAATAAATAAACATCAGTTTGTAATGGTTAATTGTTAAATGTTTTTAATATTTTTTAATCTAGTAGAGGACAACAATGTGCACCATTAGTGAGTACTGTTCTCAATGCCACATGATGGGAAGTTTCTCCTGTCCTTAAAAGTTTTCTTAGCACTTCTTGAAAAACTGGTTTCATGGATATGAATTTCCTGAACTGTTGCCTGTCCATGAAGCTCTGTAGAGTTCCTTCAAATATAAATGATAATCTAGCTATATGGAGTATTCCTGGTGAAGTGTTCAGTTCTCTGAGTTTTTGTACTATATTCTTCCATGTTCTTCTGATGTATAGAGTCTCATTTGATAGATCTGATGTACATCGTATGGGCTTCCTTTTCTGTGTAAGTTCCTTTTATGATCTTGCTGAATTCAATATTCTGCCTCTATCTTTGTATTCTGTCACTTTGAGTATAATGTTTCTTGAAATTTTCTTAATTGGGTCTATTTTCACTGAAACTCTTTGGGCCTCTTGCCTATAATAATCTCGGTGCCTATAATCCTTCACTCTGGTAAGTTCTTATTGATGATTTCTTTAAATATTGTTTCTCATCACATTTGCCTTCCTGTTCCTCAAGGAATCTAATGATTCTTATATTGTTCCTCTTGAACTGATCCCATACTTCTCTGATATGGTGTTTATTTCTCTTCGCACTATTTTCTACCTTCTGCTGTTTCCTAGCAATTTCCTCCTCATCTTGAAATTTCTTAATCTTTTGCTCAACTTCTGTTATTCTGCTGTCCAGAGCTTCTATTGGCTTTTTATATCACCTACCATGTTCTTCATTTCTGTCATTTCTGACTACAGTAGTTTCCTCATTTCAACTCTCATACTTTCTTGTGCTTTGCTAACTACCTGTATTATCATTTCTTTGGACTCATTGAACATCCTAATCATAATGCCACTAAAGACACTGTGTGAGGAGTTGCTGGTGTTTTTCTATGACTTCAATGATATTCCTTCACTCATGGAGGTTGGTGGGCTTTTATATGTTTTTCCATTGATTTTCTAGTGTTCTTGCTGAGCTGGGGGTGTGTTTTTGTAGTGAACCAACCTGGAAAATACTGATGTATTAAGCTGAAGATTGCTCTCTGTCTTCTCTGCCTATGCTCACAAAATGACAGAAAAAATAACTGTGAGCAGCATGCAATCAGTTGAGTAGATTTGTTGCTTCAGGACCTGTGGTGTGGGTCCTTAATATGTTACAGGCAGGTATAGAGGCTGCTGGGACCCACCCAGTAGGGATGGTTCCACTGTTCTAAAATAGACCCAGTGAGGTCAGCCAGAGACAAACCTCACCTAGAATTATGGAGCAGCGAGCAGAAGTTCAGAGCAAGATTATAAAATATTCTAAAAATTAATTGTGGTAAAGGACTTCTATTTTGCAAATGTACACATTAATAGAATCGAATGCGTCAACAAAGCTGTGGGTTGGTTTTTATTTTTCACTCAGACACTATGATTTATAAGGAGTTTCAAGCATTCAGTGAACCCCAACCCGCCTTAAGTGTGGGAGTCCTGGCAGCAATGACCTAAAATTTCCTCCATGTCCCCACCCTGATCTCTACTTATTATTGTTTTTCACATGCTTATACTATATTGATTTTTATGGTTCTGATGTACATAGCTACCTCATTTCAACCATCAAATTGCCCAAGTCCCTTAATCAATGCCCTTATATATTCACCAGTCTACCTTCTTTTTCTCCCCATCCTCTCCTTCTTGTATTCTTTGAAAACATTTTAATGAATAAAATGAGATTTTTAAATGCCATAGTTTATCAATGAAAATGCAAAGCTGTGAAATAGAATTCTTTTTCTAATTCCAATTTAATTATTACTTCACCATACTCTTGCCATCTCTATGTAATAAGTTAGAAAATATCTTCAACTAAGATATATGGCATTCTTAACAATTCTCAGCTCTATAACATAGTTCAGACACACTGGAAGTATTTTTTTAATTTAAAAATACAAAATATGTAGGATAATAGGAAGAATACACCCCAGTCCCTTTAGTGGAAATCAGGATCAAGAACTCTCTGAATTCACAGTTTGAAAGATCATGTCTACAGAGGACTGAGGCAAGTAGTTTTTTTTTTTTAATCTCATCTTGTGGAGAAAATAACCCTTGAACTCTGACAATAGAATTTTCCAATCAGAAAAAAGGAGATAAAGGGTAGGAAGGGAGAGGATACACTAGAAGGGACATGGGGACAGTGATAGATAGTGGCAGTTTGGGACTCTCTAGCAGTGGTGGCTTTGTAAATTTCTCTGTCAGTAGTATATACATGAACATGTCAACCATGATACCACAATAGAATAAAATTGAATAAATTGTAAAACCCCTTCAGTATACAAAACTTGTTATTAATGGCCCAACTGTTCTGCTCCCATTTTAATCATCAGCATCTCATTTTTTCATCACTGTAAACAGATCAAGGCAAGGTTATAAACTATTCCAGAAGTTAATAGTGACAAGATCTTCTTTATCTAGTAAATATACACATTTAAAGGATTTTAAAGTATGTCAATGATTTTTTTTTACTTAGACATAATCATTTTCAAGTTTTAGACATTCAGTGTTCCAACTCCAACGCACCACCAGTGTCAGCGTTCTCCATCAATGACCCAAGTTTTCCTCCATCTCTAAAATGGAGGATTTTTACTCTTGGTAGCTTGTTGGCCTCTCCGAGAAGGACGGAGGAGTCGAACCTGGGTCGGCCACATGCAAGGCAAATGCCCTATCCGCTGTTCTATTGCTCCAGCCCGACTACTTTAATATTCATTTAAATTAATAAAAATGTTTTAAAATAAAATAATAAAATGGAGGATTTTATATCAATTATAGAAAAGTACCTCACAACCAAATTCCTCAATGTTTTGCTTCTTAAAACTATAGCTGGGGTGTAAACTAAGGATTAATTATGCTTAATAATCAAATCAGTCAGTAGTTCAAGTAGATACCAGAGAGATAGTACAGAGGGTAAGGTCCTGCCTTGTAACCACTCAGGTTTAATCCCCAGCACCACTTATGGTGCCTCCTGAACATCATTCTCTGGTAACCGAAGCAGGAGTAGCCCCGAGTACCACTGAGTGTGGCATGAAAAAATAAGTCAAAAATATAAACTGAGTTGTCTAATCCATGTTTGCAAATGTTAAATTTGAAAGGCAAATATTTCTACAGTTTCTACAGCACAGAAAGCAGAAGTAATAAAGATAATAGTGGGGAGTAATCATGGTCACTGTCCTCCCGTTGTTCATCTTTTTGCTCGACCAGGCCCATAACGTCTCCATTGTGAGACTTGTTCTTACTGTGTTTGGCATATGGAATATGTGACGGGTAGCTTGCCAGGCTTTGCTGTGTAGGCGAGATAATTTCGGTAGCTTGCCGGGCTCTCCGCGAGGGCTGGAGGAATCAAACCCGGCTCGGCCAGGCTGGCTGTGCTCAGGGCAAACGCCCTACCCCTGTGCTATCGCTCCAGCCCTGGGAGAGTAATAAGGGAAAGACATTCAAATATTTTTAGGTCCTTCCCAGATATTTATTATGCATTTATTTCAGTCAGTCTACTAAGGTTGATGGGTGTTTTCACTCTTAGAATAAAACAAAGGGACTTCTATTTTCAAAAAGTTATGAAACATTAGAAATCAGCTATACCAACCTCCTTATTTCACACAATAGAGAAGTTTAGTGCTAAAAAGAAGCAGATTTGATTAACTCATATAATTCATTGCAAGATGTGACACTGAAATTAAAGTTTCTTAATTTGTGGACCAGTTTTCCTTTGTAGATTTAGTTTCATCTCTTCTGAGCAATGCAAATTGTTTTAGAGTACTATCCCATTTTGTTTTATAATGTGGGCAACCTGTAAGTAAAAATCCAAAAAAGGAAGCTTAAATTACTCTATGGGCCCCCCCAAAAGCTGAGAGAATCCTGATATATATTTTCTTGTCTCAGATCATCCTTCTGACTGAATACTCTGAAGTATTAAAATCATCTCAAAGTCATGACTCTTTAGAAGACAGTAATGGTAGTAAGTAGAGTCCTTTTCCCAGAAACAAAACATCAAATTTATAGATCACTCAAGAGGAGAGTTTCTTCATTAGTCCCTCTTAGTTTTCCTTTGGTACCTTTTAACTGGTGTTAAACTACTTTCCATTGCCCTTGCCACATGTTCATCTCTCTGACCAAAATGTCTGAACAAGCTGTCAGGGATGAGACTCTGCTGTAAAAAAATTTGCATTGCATTTGTGAGATCCTCAATTCATTACACCACACACAGAGAGGAGGAAGAGAGGGGGAGGGATGAAATGGAGAGAGAAAAAGAGGGGAGTAGAGGCAAATGAAGGGGAGAGAAGAGGAGGAGAGAGGAGGAAGAAATAAACATCCAAACATACAGCAGAAAGGGTTGGGCCAAATTAGAAGGTAGAAACTGATTATTCTGCTCACTTAGTCTGCCACAAAGACAACTATTCTTTGTGATCAATTTGACCTACTCTTTCCACCCAAAATAATAAACAAGCTACACTCCAGCCTCTTTTCCTTAGTTCATCATTGTTTATTTTAAGCTTTGAGAAAATAGTATATAGGTGGCAACATAAAATGTTAGTAGTCCTCTCACAATTTTCCATGAAAGATCTAGCAGTGGAAGTGGAAATGTTTGGAATTCTAAGTATTATAATAATTGTATTTGGGTTTTTTTAAATTTTTAAACAAACTATAGTTTGGAAAAGCAGTGTGTTATGTTTATCATGTCAAGTTCTTGGAAGTATTTAAGTTGGATTGCATCCAAAATCTATAGCTCACCATGTAATGCATAATTTTGCTGTCATACGGCTGCAAATTTTTACACTTATTTTGCCAGAAATCACAGGTATGAATATGAAAAAGGTTTTTTCTGGGATTTATTGTTTAGTATCCCACTATTTTTGTAGTCTTTCGTTGTCAAAGCTAAACCATTCATTATTTACCAAGCAGAATTTTGTTACCCTTTGTTTTCGCTCAGACTCACTTTAAAAAATCACCCTTTGAAAGAACTATAGATTAACTCACTGTTAGTTGTTTCCTATCATGCAATATTAAATGTAATAAACTGTCCTAGGAGAAAAACTTTCTTAGAAGCCAGAGAGAGAGTTCAAGGGTAGAGCCCACGCACAATATGTGCAAAGAGGTCCTAAACTCGGTCCCTCGCATCACTGTCTGTGGGTTCGGCAGTCTCTGAGCATAGCTGGAAGTGGACCCTACTTTCTTTTTATTAAAAAGTGATTTTCATTTTTTAAAAATAATAAAATTTTATAATGCTAATTAAATGGTCATAGCTGTAGGTATTAACTTTTCAATTTTACATAAAAATCACTTCTCAGTGTCATGATAATTTCCTTCAAAATTCAGTTTCAAGTATATGAGAGTCATTATCGAAAGAAAAGTGGGTACCTTTTTAGCCTAGGGACTGGACTATTAAAATTAAATAACTCCAAATTTCAGCACATTCTGGGTTAAATCAGTACACTACTCCAGTATCTGCAATTCAAATAAGTCCTCTGAGAAATTGGCCAGTGACGTGCTGTTGAACTGAACAGATCTCCAAAATATCCTAACAGATTTCTTTCTTTCATTGTAGAATTGTTTCCATCTGGTGCTTAGATATTAAACCTGGAATATGTAAAGGCTGTCCCCTCTCACCCTGTTTGACTTCCAAATGCTGGCAAATAACTTGCATTGTCAATGAATTGAGACTTAAAATTTTGAACTTAACGGCATAGTTGTAAGATGTACAATTTAAAGGGATAGATCTTCAAAGTAGTGGATTTTTCTTTTAATTTTGAGAAATGGGAGATGAAAAGTGTGTTGTTTATACAATATCTTAATTCAGACCTGTTGTGCTTAATAGAATAAAACTTTTCTCAAGTTTTCCCAAGGAAATTAAAATGGATGGAGAATACTGTAGACCCCATTTATGTTTACATTTATGGCAGAATATGGATATCTAAAAACAGATGTGTTTTTACCTAGGTAAGGATACATTTCTGTATAAGTTCCAAATGCCTAGGTCACAAACAGTAATTTCTTCATGAGAATTTTAAGGATTCTTCAAAGAAATAGCAATATAGCTGACCTTTAAGGCTAGAATATTGTTTTTCAAAGCATCACATTGGAAAACAGAGAGTTTCTTCTAAGAAGTATAATTGCTTCCAGAACTGCTTAAACCACAAGGGGAATGTTTATATGAAGTGTGCAATCGCCATAGGAGTGAATAAACCAATTCTATGCACATTGCAGCATAAAAGCAACAGCACGGACAATAGCCTAATAGGACGGACACATACACACACACACACACACAACAACAACAACAACAACAACAACAACAACAACCCTGAGCAATAACTGAATTCAATCTGTTTTTTTGTCATTGGTCTTGCCATTTTTACCCAGCCATCTTTTTTTTTTTCCAGTGAGGCATCATGAGGTACAGTTCTAGACTTACAAATTTTTGTGCTTGGGTTTCAATTACCCAGCCATTTTTAACTTACCAGAGGATATCCTGTGCTTCCAGAGCAAATGGTTATCCTGTTCCCAGCCAGAATGACAGTACAGAAGGAAAGGCACTTGCCTGGCATGTGGAAGACCAAGATTTGATCCCTGGCAACACACATGGATGTCCAAGTCCCAGCAGGAGTGATCTCTCAGTCAGGAGTAAGCTCCAGCTCCAGCAATGCAAGGTATGGCCCCACCCCCAAATAGTCAGTTCTTTCATCCAGATCTCACACATTTGCATGTCTTCCCTTCCTCACCATTCATTTCTTTTCTGCTGTGCCATCATACTTTCTCCATATTGTCTCTTATTGAACTGCTTCCTTTGATTTCCTCTCTTAAATTTGATTTGTCTTGATCTTCTGGACTACTTTTGAATGCTCTACTAAACCATGCATTCCACATCCATTTAATGACTAATAAAGAAAACCTGACTTCCTACACAGTACAGAAATGACTTACCAGCTTCGTACAGAATGGTGACCATTAACTTAAAAATAAAAGTTTAAAGACACAGACAAGGAATTGATAGCTCCCAGAAAGACAAAAAAAAATGTTTTGAGGGGAAAAAAATAAAAGTACTGATCTAATTTTATTAAGCAAATGTGAGACTCTTTTTAAAGCACTTTTATTAACCAAACTTTTAAGGAGGATTCAGCATCTTGATACAAATATCTCTAAGCCAAAAGATTACTCATAAATGAGAATTTTCCAAGTTCTCACTAAAAGTTCTCACTGAAAATGAGTGAAGACTTCCCATAAAACTTCAAGATATGGCGGAATTGATTTCTCCAGTGTCCTGTCATGGAAACTAATACAGCATCTATTTTGAGCTAATGTTGCAGCTAATATCCTAGTACAAACATTCTCAAACTATCAAATATGCTTTTACTAAAATTTGAAAAAGACCTAAAATCCTCACTGTAGTTTGTAAGTATTATTAAAAAATCATACTGTATATTTCTGGCTAATACAAACTCACACATACACAAATGCACAAAATTCTAAGAAATAAGGATGTAATTCCTTTCTATATTTTCATCTATTTTGAAAGTAGGAAAAACTGTTTAATTTCATCTGAGAAAAATGTAGCAGTTCCTTTGGCTCACTTTACCTTTCTCTCTACAATTTGTCATCTTTTCCAATCTTCTCCCTAAGTTTACTCCATTTGTATTGTAGTGGTACAAATTCAGAGAAAGGAGAGGGTTTGATTTTGGGTGGTCTTAGTAAAGCTTTATTCTTTGGCCAACCTCTTCATAGACTGGAGAGTAGCCAAGAATTTCCAATATTAAGGAACAACCCTTTGAAAAATTGTATGTATATATCAAGATATATGTCAATATATTTGTCGTAATTTAATAAGCAAAACTGAACAGAGCCTTGTCAGCTAAATCAACTATTTCTCTCAAATTTAAAACATATCCTTGTGTAGTAAATGATGTCTCTTATTTGGTTTCAGTGTTCATTTATTTCAGCTTATTGTTTGACATGTCCCACAAGCTGAGCCAGGAAACTCATGGAAGTCCTTAAAAAGTTCACTCACCCCCACAGTTATTTTTTAATTCATCTGATTGTTTATTCTCTCTTATACTCACAAAGTTTCATGGAATCAGTGTTCAGAAAAAAGATATTTGCCTTGCACATCTAAGTATATTTCCAGAAACTATACATAAAATTTTCCTCGTGGTTCTGCCTTTTTATTATGAAATTATATTAGATACAGATTTGTTTGCAAAGGTCAGTTGTGTTTTTTTAATTAAGGGAGTAATAAAATGTTCTTTTTCCTAAAGTAGACTCAAAAAAAATAAGTTATTTCTCCCAAAAGATATTTAAGCTTTCTGAAATTGAGTTCAGATTATAGAGAGAGAAATCATATGTGGTAATGTTATCATGGAATTTTGAAAGGGTCTAAGTTTTTGGTATCTGGCACCAGTAAAATTATACACAAAGTTTTGTGTTTGTTTTGTTGAATGACAACACCATTTTAACAAGAATAATCGAACTGCTGCTTGATTACAAAATGACAGTCTCTGCACTCAATAAAATAAAGGTCAATCCTTCCAAGTAAAATCTATATCAAAGACACATATGAGCATTTCCTCAAGAAAAATACATAAATATATTACGATTGATAGAAATTTTTAAGGGTTACAAATTTACACTACTCTATATTAAAAGGAATCTTATTTATTTGGTATTTATTAAATCAAAAGAAAGAAAAGCAGTATTTAAATGAAAAATTTGTAATACATTATTTCTTTCTTTCTCCAGGGAGTGCTAAAATGTTGTAAACTTGTTCAAACAGATCCTGGGAAATAGTTAAATAACATTAGAAAATATGGTGATGATTTTGAATAAAAACATTCTATCCAGTTTAGCACAAATTGATAAACCTTATACTTAAATTAAAAAATTCCATAGAAACTGCAGCACAAGAAAGAAGGAGGAGGTATGACGCTGCCAGCAGGTCAATCTATACCTGTGAGGTGAGTGCATCAGCAGCCTGATAGCAACTATAGACTTCCAGATACCCCAAAATTGCTGCTGTGCCTTTGGCCAGACCCCAAAAACTTGGGGCAAAGTTTACCAAGAAACTAAATGGACAAAAGTTAGGTATGTGGAAGACACACCCGCAAACCACCTCCGGCTCAGCTATACAATTGGAGGCATGGCCTCTTGAGTTCCTGATCAAACTGCTTAACATCCATGATCCCAGAGACTCAGAAACAAATCTCAAAACCCAACGGCTTTTGGCAGAAATGCGTCCTGCAGATTACCGGCACTGGGCCAACCCAGGTGGGAATAGGTTTTGTGCCTTGGCCTGCTCCACATAAGTGGCTCGGTGGCCGCCATCCTCCAGAGGTCCCTGGAAAATTAGGTTTGGGTCCGCAGTGATGAGACACGTGGGGCCTCATGGGATGGGAGTGGATCCAGCCCTTCCCTCCCCCCTTCAACAAGACCCTGATTCGCTGCCCATGAATGGCCTCTCTGGCTCCTGATTAAGCTGCTTAATGGCCATGATCCCAGAGACTCAGAAACAAATCTCAGAACTCAGTGGCTTTTGGAAGAAATGTGTCCAGACCCGCAGTAGGTTACTGTGGCCAGGCCACCCCAGGGGGGAAAGGGTGCTGTCCCTCCGCCTGCTCCCCTAGTCGGCTCGGTGGCTGCCATCTTCCAGAGGCCATTGGACAGTCAGGTTTAGGCCCTCAGTGATGAGACACATGGTGCCTCATGGGATGAGGGTGAAACCGGCCCTTTCCTAGAGTCACCGCCCACAAACAGCCTTTCTGGCTCCTGATCAAGCTGCTTATTGGCTATGATCCAAAAGACTCAGAAACAAATCTCTGAAACCAGCAGGTTTTGGCAGAAATCCCTCCAGATTTAATTGTTAAAATTTTGAAATTTCAAAATCGCGTGGCCACTACTGCAGCCATGCGACATCATATGTTATTCATAACCAGCAAGAGAAAAATAAATTGTTTACTGTTGCCTTTTCAGCAGATCTGAGTGTTGGGGTAAAATCCCAAATAATAATGGTGGGTCTGGTGTCAAAATATT
>JAOXYA010000009.1:20473458-20497578 GCA_028565675.1 Sorex palustris | reverse complement strand
GGGTGATACCATTTCACCAAAACTCTTCAGTGCCACCCTCAAGAACATCATGTGATGACTGGAATGGGAAGGAATGGAAGTAAAGATAGACAGTTGGCAACTACACCACCTCCACTTTATTGATGACATTGTTCTAATAACACCAAACATTAGCCAAGCGGCACAAACGCTGGCCGACTTCGACCATGAGTATGGAAAGATTGGGCTACAGGGGATCTCACAAAGACACTGTTTATGAGAAACTGTCTCATCCTTGATGTTCCATTCGCTCTCGATGGAATGAACATCTCCGAATGCAACAGTTATGTGTACCTAGGTCAAGAAGTCAACATGACAAATGACCTGGCACCTGAGTTGCGCAAGAGGAAGAGAATGACTGGGAACGTCTTCAAGAGCATTAAGAACCTCCAGCTCCGGGCACATCTCTTCAATTCCACTGGTCTTCCTGCATTAACATACACCTCAGAGACCTGGGCCCTATGAAAACAGGATGAGAACGCTATCAGGGTCTCCCAAAGAGGAATCGAAAGAGCTATGCTGGGAATATCATGCTTCACTCAAAAGAGAGAAAGAATCCGGAGTTCAGACCTCCATTGATGGTCAAGAATCAGGGATGCTGTCTTGTTGGCCAAGGTGTTGAAGGTCAGATGGGCTGGACAAGTAATGAGATTTGGAGAAGACCGCTGGACTAGAGCCATTACCGACTGGATTCCATGGGACATCAAAAGATCGCATGGCCGCCCACCTACGAGATGGTCAGACTTCTACATCAAGACCCTGAACGATGAGTTTGAGGCTCTTTGTGTTCCTAGAACGAGCAGACGCCATTGGGCTACACTAGCACGTGACAGGGACAAATGGTGACGTTACTGGTGCCTGCTCGAGCAAATCGATGAGTAACGAATGGGATGTCAAGCGATTGAGTGTGTTCCTGCATCCCTGCATTTATATGTCCCTGCATCCTGAATCCCTGTGTTTCTGTGTCCCTGTGACCCTGTGTCCTTGTGTCCCGTGTCCTGGTGCCTCTGTTTCCCCGAGTCCCGTTACTGAGCCTTGCTCTGTTGCTCTTCCTCAGAGCATGCAGACCACCCTCCTAGCATCTCCCAAGGCTAACTCGCTTGATGGAGAATTGAGCAAAGGCCTTGCAGGAAGTCCAGCCCTGGTCTGCTCCCTCTCTAGGGGACAGGGGAGCAGGAAGAAAGAACAAGCTCTTCGGGTGATCGGGAGAGGCAGGCACTGTCCTGACCAGCCCAGCCCAGGCCAGGCACTGGAGGATGAGCAGGGCCTTTAGAGACCCATACAGTAGAGTGTGACTCCCTCAAGGCCCCCCCTCCTTATCTCCCAGAGATAAGCTGCACGGCCCCACCCCCCAGGCAGAGAAGAGTCCAGAGCCTCTAAAGATTTTCACCACTCCAAGCAATTAGGCAGCTGAGCTGTGGGGAGTGGCTGCAGTGCTGGGAGGGTTCTGGGGTCCCAATGGCATGTCTCCGCCCTCCAGAGGCTGGCCTCACCCTAGGAAGCTTATGTCTCATGGAAGCAGAGGCTCCAGGCCTGGCTTTAGGGGTCCTTTGGGGTTTCCTGGCGATTTCTTCAGTATATCAACAAATTATCAAAGCTCGTTCTCTACTCCCAAATCTAGAAGGACTCTCTGGGGTTGAGAAAACAAAAAATAAAGCAGTAACCTATAATGGGTGGAGTACTTGCTTTGCATGTGGCTGACCAGGGTTCAATCCTTGGCATTGGATATGGTATCCCGAACCCCACCAAGAGTGATCCCTGAGCGCAGAGCCAGGAGTAAGCTCTGAGCAGTGCTTGGGTGTGACCCCAGAGCCAGGAGTAAGCCCTGAGCAGTGCTTGGGTGTGACCCCAAATCCAACCAAACAGCAAATAAACAGAAGCTACTGGCCGGAGGCTGGCAGGGGTGGGCCAGTCTTGGTGCATTCTTTAGCCCCAGGAAATCCTTTGTGCAGGTAAAGGCCCAGGGCCTCATGGCAATGCATGCGAGCCCTGCTCGTCCCTTCCTCCTCACCTCCCTGCAGAAACACACATTCCGTGTTTCTCTGCCTTTTCGGGCCCTCAGTGTCTGTCCGTGGACTGTTCCTCAGTTCCGCATGCCTGCCATGCCCCTCACAAACGTGCATGAGTCTCCCTGAGAACCCCTGGGCTGTGCAGAGGGCTGCGAACCCCGACATTCCTGGCATCACACTGGCCCCCCCTGCCTCTCCTGGAAGCTGCTCTCTGGCCTCCGCCCATGGGCATCTCTGATCCTCCTGGCGTTGGTCATGTTCTTAACAGTGAGCCTTTGCTTTTCTGCTCACTGTTCCTGTGCTTTTTAGAGGAGTAAAAACCCCCAACTATCTTCTGTGCCTGGCCCCCTGCCAGGGGAGCAGAGGGTCCCCAGAGAGAGAGCCAGGTCAGAGCTGCTGCGGGCTTGATTGTGCACCCACTGCAGGCCTCTGGGATGAGATGGGCAGTGATCCCACCCTGAGGAGAAGCCCCTGGGCTCCCTCGTTTGCAGTGCGAACCCAGGCTCCAGCTGCAGCAGGCAGGGGAGAGGGGACCTCGCAGAGCCTGCCTGGCTGAGAACAGCCCAGGCCAGGCACTGGAGGATGAGGCCTGCCCAGGGGATCCCACTCTCCTGAGCTAGAGTGTCCCCATGGCACATCAGGTTTCACAGCACCAATATAGGGGTCCCCCGGCTGACCTTGTGCACAGTGTGGGGTGCTTGGGCCGGGGGCTGGAAAAGGCAACCGATACTATTACACAGGACATGGTCACTGATGTATGCACACACACTCACCCAGGTACACGCACCTATATACACACATACCCAGGTACACGCATCTGTGCACAAACTCACTCAGGTATATATACTTGCATGCACACACACACTCACCCAGGTACATGCACCCTCATGCACACACAAACTCACCGAGGTACACATACAAGCATGCACACACACACACACACACACACACACTCAGCCAGTACATGCACTGCACACACACACACACACACACACACACACACACACTCATCCAGACACACATACCTGTGCTCACACACACACCCAGGTACATACACCTGTGTCCACAAACCCAGGTGGGCACTGGACAAGGGCCCTCCCATGAGGAGGGAGGGTAGCAGGGAGGGGTGGGTGCTCTGGAAAGAGGTGTGGGGGCCGGTAGAATTGGAATTGGGTGTGGGAGGCCCAGGGCCAAGAGAGAACTCCTTGGGGGGTCCTAGGCCTTGTTAAACTGGGTGTCACTGTCCTGGCACTCAGGGGGCGAGGGGGGAAGCACTCCTGCCTGCCATGTGTTAGGGAGGACTCTCAGTTCTGGAAGGGCCAGAGGTACAGATGGGGAAGGGCTCCCTTTCCAGGGCTCCACCCTCCCCGCTGCCCTGAGGCCGGTAGTCTCTGCATCTCTTCAGGGCTGGGAGGTTAGGGGGAAGGTGGCCTCCAACTTTGGTGGAGGGGGTCAGAGTGTCCCTGGGAGTGGCCACCTGCCCCTGGTGAGATGTCTCTGATCATTACTGAAAAGCCCATCCCATTGGCTGCCGAGTTCATCTCCCAGAGCTCTGACCTCAGGGATTCATTATCTGCTAGTGTGACCTCCTTATGTGCAAGGCGACTGGGAACCAGGGTCACTGGCCACGGGAGGGTGTGGGGGGCAAGAGCTCTGGTCAGCTGCCCAGTGGGCTGCTCGTGGTGCCCAGGGTGGACAGAGGGAGGGAGCTTAGGTCCCTGAGACAATCTCGGGCCATCCACAGAGGAGACTGGGGATTGGGGAGCCGCAGTCTTCCTTGAGGAGTCCAGGTGCGAAGCCAACTGGCCAGCAGCACACCTCCCCCACCCCCGAGCTGCCCCCAGTGTCCTTGTGCCTCTCCGAGGGTCTCTTCTGCTGGGCTTAGGATCTTCTACCCAGTCAGCTTTGGACTTGATCTTGTATTTCTGGAAACTTCGGAGTTTTTTGTTTGTTTGTTTTTTCTGCTTTTTGGGTCACACCCAGTGTTTCACAAGGGTTACTCCTGGCTCATGCACTCAGGAATTACTCCTGGCGGTGCTCAGGGAACCATATGGGAGGCCTGGAATCGAACTCGGGTCGGGCATGTGCAAGGCAAAAGCCCTATCCGCTGTGCTATCACTCCAGCCCTAGGTTCAAGTTTAGGGGCTAGAACTGGTACCCAGGTCTGTCCCACTGACGGCTCGGCATGGAGCACTGTCCCCTCTGACAGCTACTTCATCCCCACTGTGATCAGATGGGACATTCAGTTTGGAGCGAGTGTGCTCAATGTTCCAGGGGTGTAAAGGAAGTACCCCACCCACTCTCTCTTTTTAAACTGTAGCACTATAGTACTGTCCTCATGTTGTTCATTAATTTTGCTCGAGTGGGCCCAGTAACGTCTCCATTGTGAGACTTGTTACTGTGTTTGGCATATGAATACATCACGGGGAGCTTGCCAGGCTTTGCCGTGTGGATGAGATGCTCTCCGTAGCTTGCCAAGCTCTCCGAGAGGGGCGGAAGAAGCCCTATTGCTGTACTATCACTCCGGCCCCTGTCTTTAAACTGTAGCACTGTCCTCCCGTTGTTCATTGATTTGCTCGAGCAGGCCCAGTAATGTCTCCATTTTTTTTTAGATTTGTTGTTACTGTGTCTGGCATATTGAATACATCACGGGTAGCTTTGCCAGGCTTTGCTGTGCGGGCAAGATACTCTCGGTAGCTTGCTGGGCTCTCTGAGAGGGGCGGAGGAATCGAACCTGGCTTAGCCAGGCCCGGCCGCGTGCAAGGCAAATGCTCTACCACTGTGCTACAAGTCTATAACATTCGGAGGCACCATGATTTATAATTGTTCAAGGTTGGGTTTTACGCATGCAGTGTCCCAGCACCCTGACCAACACCAGAGTAAACGCTCCCCTTCCCCACAGTTTCAGGGATCCCCCCACATCTACCTACGTTCCTCTTTTCTTTTATTCTGTCACACACAGTGGCACTTGGCTTTCTCCTGGCTCTGTGTGCAGGGACCCCTCCTGCTGGTGGTCAGGGAAACTCATGGGGCACTGGGGTGGAACTGGGGAAGGCCAGTGCTGACTGTTCTCTCTCTCTCTCTCTCTCCCCCCCCCCCACTCCTCCACAGTGGTGCACTGAAGATTGAGGGTCTGAAATCAGCGGAATCTCACCCTGCTGACACAAGCCCCTCTCTGTGCCGCAATTCCCCCAAGTCTATAAAAGAAGGTGGCAAGAGAGACCCCTGGGCACCCCGCCCCAGCTGAGGACTGTGTCTGTGGGGATTCGGTGGGGCCAGTATTCACCTATGAGAAAACTCAAAGTGGGAGACCCTGGGGGAGTTCACTGACAAGGCTGGGCCCTCCAGTCCTACCCTCACTGAAATCAAGCCACAGAAACTTCTGGAAGTCTCTGCTATGGTCCGCCCTGCAAAGGTGGCCTTCTAGAGAAACTGCCTGTGACTTCTGCTGAAATTCAGGTTCCCAGGCGGGAACTGAGGATGAGATGAGAAAATGGCTGCAGCCGTCGGAGGCTGTTGCCGCCCTGCATCTGGCTAGGAACTCAGCTTCCCACGGCCTGGGAACAGTCCTTCGGGGGGGGGGGGGCAGGGCAGATGTGTGTCGAGAAGGGGCTGCTCAGGAGCAGCTGTCCTGTGCCTCCACCTGACAGAAACTGCCCCTGGAGGGAGGGGAGGGCTGGACTCTGGGTCTGGTGCAGTGCAATTCTGGGACCCGTGGGCTGGGTGCTCCCTCAGGAGGGACTCAGGAGGCAGGACCTGCCCCGCACCCCTCACTGCCCCCAGTGCCGGGCTCCAATGGGGGATGGTGGGGGGGCTTTGTCCTTGTCCCACGTGTCTTGGGAGAGGTTGCCTGACAAACCCTGTGGACTGCGCCCATGATTATTAATATTGATCAGCAGACGGTAGTGATATGCGAACATGTTTGCAGGAAATTATTTTTCCTCCAGCAGACTGGGCAGGGCTGGGAGTGGGGAGTGTTGGAGGGACACCATGGGGGAGGGCGGGGTTTGCAGACACTGTGGGAACCTCGGCAGGGATGTGACCTTTCTATGTGGCGCCTGGTCTTGCAAGGCCGGGTGCAGTGCCTCTCATGGCAGGAAGCCCCTCAGGGCCTCTATCCAAGGTGTCCTGACCAGCAATACCCCCTTCCCCTCCTGCCCCTCTCCTAGGAGCCTGTGTGAGGCCAGTTCTGGTGGACAGCGGCCTGCAGGTCCCCTGGGCCCAAGTGTGGGGAGGGAGTCCAAGAGAAGCCCCTCTCCACCCCACCTCATTCCACCTCATCCCGTCCTGCTCTCTGATCTGCAGAAGGATCCGGGCTGGGCATGCCCAGGAGAGTCTTCAGGGATGTTCTCCAGGGCTAGCTAGTCTCTGGCCTCTGCGTGATGGACAAGGGGTGTCCCCCAAATGCTCTCAGAGACCAGGAGAGGAGAGACAAGGGGAACAGGACGGAGATGGGGGACTCGGCCCTCCTTCCCGAGGACAGGTCTGTTGATGTGAGTCTCGCTGCAGCTGACAAAACCCAATAAAACTGACCTGCGTGCTAAAGTCCACAGTGCGGCCTGAGATGCTTCCCGCATGAGGCCAGGCATGAAGGCTCTGAACGGTCATGGCCTTGGGAGCACCTGAGGAGGGGGCAGGGTCAGGCTGGGTGTGTGGGGGTGTGTGGGTTCAAGCTGCTTCTCTCCAGGGCGCTGGCCCGGGGGGCTGCTCTCAGGAGCTGGGGTGGACCGGAGGCCGCAGGTGGAGGATGGTCGCTGCTCCGAGGTGAGGACCCGCTGAGTGAAGCTTCGAGAGCTGTTGCTCTAGGAGGTGGTGGGAGATGACTCTCAGCCAGCCAGCAGGGACCAGGGTCAGCACCTGACGAACACAGATGAGCTCCTGCAGGACATTGGGCCCCAGGCTGGCCCAGTGGCCTCCATACCAAGGGACAGACAAACTCAGGGTGAAGGACAGACCAAGCTGTAGCAGGCAGAACCATGCAGTTCGTATCCTTTTGAGATAAACTTTTTTTCTGTGTCCTTCCCATCCGACCCTGCCACCAGGCATATTTCCTTGAGTTCTGTCTCTGGTTCATGGGCATCAATTATTCCCTTCTTCTTGGTACTGGGCGGCATTCCATGGTCTGGCTATCACACCATTGACTGGACTATTAACTTGCTGGAGAATCCAAGATCATTTCCAGTTTGGGGTGACCATGAACAAAAGTTTGTTTGTTTGGGGGCTGGAGAGATAGCACAGCGGGTAGAGCGTTTGCCTTGCAACCGGCCGACCCGTGTTCGATTCCCAGCATCCCATATGGTCCCTTGAGCACCGCCAAGAGTAACTCCTGAGTGCAGAGCCAGGAGTAACCCCTGTGCATCGCTGGGTGTGACTCAAAAAGCAAAAAAAAAAAAAAAGTTTGTTTGTTTGGGGGCCACACCCAGCTGTGCTCAGGGATTACTTTTACTCTTGGCTCTGCGCTCAGGAATTACTTTTGGCAGGACTCAGGAGACCATATGCTGGGTTGGCTACATGCAGAGCAAATGCCTTAAGCCCTGTGCTGGTTCTCCACCCCAATAAAAGTTGGTGTTTGGTTTTTGTGTTTTGTTTTGGTTTGGTTTAAGCTAGACCCAGCAATGCTTCGGGCTTACTCCTGGCTCTGCACTCAGGAATTACTCCTAGCAGGTTTGGGGAACCATATGGGATACTGGGGAGAGAAGTCAGGTTGGCCACGTGCAAGGCAAGAGCCCAAGCTGCTGTGTTATCGCTCCAGCCCTGTTTTTGATTGTTAACCATCTAGCTGCTCTATGGAGAATCGGCCGGGAGGGGGTGAGAATAGGGACAGAGGCAACAGCGTGCTTCCTCCGGGGCTGAGGGGCAGAGGGTGGTGGGTGGAACTGGGCAGTGGGTGGGACAGATGGAAACAGGATCCAGGCTTTGCTGGAAGGGCTGGCGCTGTGCTGAGATGGAAAGCGAAGAGCAGAGGAGAATCCTGGAATTTGGCTTGAGAAACCAGGGCAGATGGTGATGCCCACGGATTTTCCATTTGCCTGGAAGGCCAGATGCAACACCATTTGCCAACACACGAAGGGTGGGCATTTGGGTGGGACAAAGTTAATGGTCAGGGAGCCGAAGGAGTATAGCCTTGCGTGCCAAGAGGAGACCCTGCAAGCCCCATGGCCACCTTGCCACCTTCCTTGTGCTGGTCTTCTGCTGGAGGGTCTCCATCAGCACCCACAGGGCATGCACTTTGGACACAACCTCGGCCCAACCAGGGGTCCTGACTGGGAGGGTCTGCTCAGAGCCTCACGCCAGTATAACTGGCTCCCAATGTGAGTCCGTGGCAAACAGGTCTTGATGGGTTTTCCCGAGTCTTCCCGAGTCCCTGGTCCCCAGGACAGCTCCAACACAGAGAAGGGACCCTGGAGAGGCGGAATGCTAGCTCTCCACCCTCAGTGGTGAAGCACATTATTTTATTCATTTATTATTGTTTGCTCTGGGGACCACACCCAGCTGGGCTCAGGGCTAACTCCTGGCTCTGAACTGGCAGAATTTGGGGGACTTTATAAGGTGCCAGTGATGGACCCTACCCACTGTGCTATCACTCCAGCCCCAGAAGAGCACATTCTCCTTGGTGCTTTCCAGAGCCAGTGATGGTGGCGACAGGGAGATGTGGATATTGGGGAAAGTTCCCCCGAGAGCTTCGCTGCTGCCCGACCACCGTTCTCTGCTCTCCTGGGGAGGGAGGCTCGGGCTGACTTCCAGAACGCTGGTTCTCTCTCCAGCCATGACAGCCTTCTCCCTGCCCCTGTAAGGCCGAGCGGTTGCTTTGCCTTCCCCACTGTGGGTGTTTATTTTTGCTATGCTGGGGAACTCAAATATGCACAAAATGTGCTTCATCACTGAGCTCCATCCTTGCCCCTCGGTTCCAGAATTTTCCTATCCCTGAGTTCATCTGTCACCGTCTGGCAACAGCTCATCCACCGTACTGTGTGCGCCTGATTTCAGGGTGGGTTTGTGCAGGGGACAGGGCAGGGCTGGCAATGGGCACCAGCCTGCGGGGCATCAGAGTTGAGTGTTGAGAGGCCGAGGGCCAGAGGAGAGCGGGCACCTTTCGGCCAAACCCCAGAGTCTCCTCAGGACTGTCACCCTAGGGGGAAATTCAGGTTCCCCAGGGCCATGAATCCTTCAGGACAGGGAGGGACAGGTCAGCTGTCAGAGATCAGAGGTCAGAGCATCGGTCTTCAGGCCCACAGATAGATCTCAAAGTCAACACTGTTTGCTTGGCATTCGTCTTGGGCACACATGGACCTCCTCGATGTGTATTTGCTGAACCTGGCAGCCCTGTGCAGAGACCTCTTTGGGCCCCTTCAGTGTGTCAGGCTCTCCCCAGGGGGACTCTGGCACTGTGCATTCTGTTCCACTCTAGAGGGACACCCCTCAGCTGCCAGGATTGTGTGGGAGTTCAGTGTCCAACAAACGGACACCAAGCTGGACCTCTTGCTATTTGCAGGAACCAGGGGGCAAGGAAAAGAATAAAGGATGTGGAAGAGGCTGTTGCCTGCTAGAGAGGGCGGGGAGGTCTACTGGGCAGAGGGGGGTGTCCTAGCAGGGGGTGGTTTTCTAAGCAGGGGGGGCTTCTGAGTGGGAGGGGTGTCCCCTGGGCAGAGGGGGGGGGTTCTCCCGGGCAGAGGGTGTCTCCCTGGCAGAGAGTTTCTCTGCACCTGGTGATGGAGGCCCTGTTATAGCAGGAACAGCACCTGGAGGTTGAGCTGGAGCCATCCAGGGGAAAGAGGTGGGAGTCACGGGAGGGGTCTCGACAAGGGAGCCCCAACTTGCCACTTCACCCGCAGAGGCTCTGTCTAGCTCAGAAGGTGTGGTCAAGGCCATCCTCAGGGCAGCCGGGAGCTCCCTAGAGGCACCCAGAGGAAGACTTGGGGTCACAGACATCTCTTGGCTGAGTGCAGAGGCTAGGAAAGAGGGGAGGGGGGAGGGGGCAGGCTGGTCTGCGAGCTGGAGTGCACCGGGGTCAGGGGCGGGCAGCGAAGCCCTCAGCCCGGGGTCTCTGGCTTCAGTGCCAGCCCCCACAGGACTCCGGGTGCATCCACCACCAGGCCCAGCACCAGGCTCTGTCTCGGCTGTGCGTCCTGGGGGTCAGTCTCTGTCCTGAAGCTGTGACGTTGCTGAGTGACACACAGGCAAAGCAGATGATCGCAGACAGAGACGGTCACTTGGAGGCAATGAGGGCCAGTGGCCACCCAGCCTCAGTGCAGGGGTGTTACCAGCCAGGGCCGGGTGGTGGGCCTCATTCCTGTGGGTGACGGGGGGTGCATACACAAGAGAGGAGACATCCCTGCCCAGGGCCAGCAGGCCATGTTGTCCAGGAGCTCCCTGCCCGAGGCCCCCTCCTCACTCATCCCTGCCCCAGGCACCATCCCCTTCCTGCCCATGTGCCCAGCCACAGTCAGAACCATCCCCAGCCACTGCTTTCTGGGCCCGTGGCCCGGCTCTGCCCCTCACCTCCTGGGCAGCAGATGCTTTCTCTGCAGGCCAGGGATGGGCTTGGAGCGTCCCCTCGCTCCTGGCTCCAAGCAACCCTGCAGGGGCATGACCCACAGCTAGGAGTGGGGACGGTGCCATCCGGTGTTCGTTGACCCATCAGCACCACAGACAGCACCAGGAGGACCCAGTCCTGAGAGGCATGTCACCGTTCCCTGGAACATTGCCCCGAAGGAGCCAGCAACGGGCTGGGACGCAAGAGGGGTGTGGGGAGATGAGGGATAAGAGGCATGTTTGTGCTACGTGCGTGCTGTGTGGGGTACTGAGTGTGTGTATGATTGTGGCTGTGTGAGTGGTGGATGGTGTGTGTGTTTGTGTACGTGCACAAGTACAGCATACGTTATATATGTGCTCGGGGGGTATTGTGTTCTGTGCGCTGTGGGGGTATGATGTGTGTTTTTGTGGTATGTGTGTGACGTGAATGTACAATGTGTGATATGTACGATCTGATGTGTGTGTGGTGTGTCTATGGTGTGTGATGTGGGGATACGTGTATAAGTGTGGTACGCGCATTGTGTGTGTGTGTGTGTGTGCTGCTTGTTTGTAGGGTATGTGTGAAATGTGTGGTATGTATATGTGTGTTGGGTGAAGTGTGCTGCGGGTTTGTGCGGTGTGTGGTGTTAGGGTGTGGTATGTGTGGAGTGTGTGGTATGTATGATATGATGTGTGTGGTGCGTGTGTAGTGTGCATTGTGCATTGTATGATGAGTGTGGTGTGTGGGGCGTGCATGCTATTGGGGACACTGTGAATCCATGAACGCTAAGCATGGTCCCCGTGCTGTCTCATGGAGCTGGGGAATCTCTGAGGGACAGGATCAAACAGGCTTCGTTTGGAGGAGGCTGAGGACCCCCTCTGGGCCCCCTAACTCTGCGCCCTGGCCTGGTCCTGCCCCCTCTCCTCATGGCCACCCTGCCTTTCCTTGGGGCTGTCCCTGTAGTCACTTTCATTCTGTGACTGTCCTCTCCTTCCTCTCTGACAGGTGGCCCAGCGCAGCCAAGAGGGATGCTGTGTCCACCCTGCAGGGTCTCTGGGGCTCCGGGGGCAATTGGCAGAGTGCCTTCCCACTCAGGGCTGGCCAGTGTCTGCTGGCCAAGCCCAGAACACTCCTTCCTCAGAATGCACCAGTCTGAGTGCTGGTTCCGGCCACAGAAAAACAACAACAACAAAAACCCACCCAGAATAGCAAGTGACCACACCTGAAGGCTGTGTGCAGCCAGGGACACTTAGATGAGCCGTCAGAGTCCAGTTCCAATGCTGAAGGAAGTAGAGTCAGAGCTTATCCCAGGTCGGGGTCGGGACCTGCAGGGTCACCCCAGAGGCCCGGGTGGGCCCCTTCTCCCGTGGACGCCGCCCCCGTGTACCCCGTGGAAGCCTGCTCCCAAGTTGTGCGGAATGCAGCAGTCAGGCTTCAGTCTCCTCAGGAGGAGCCCTGCCTTCCCTCTTCCCGCCAGCCTGCCCGGACTAGGGAATCTGGTAGATGATGAACACTAACGAGTCTTGCCAACTGCAGCTTAAATGAGAACCAGGCCATCCCTCCCAAGGCAAGTCTTGAGTTCTGGTATTTGGTGGA
Organism: Sorex palustris; assembly: GCA_028565675.1. NCBI lineage: Eukaryota > Metazoa > Chordata > Mammalia > Eulipotyphla > Soricidae > Sorex > Sorex palustris. The sequence continues at coordinate 20,485,443 of JAOXYA010000009.1, read as the reverse complement.
ATGAAAGGGAATTTGTTGGCTCATGTGACAAATATTTGCTGCGCATCCACTGTAAACATGGACTGCATGTCCAGGCGGTTTGGGGCTGACCAGAGCATCGACCATTCCAGGTTGCTGGGGTTCAGCAACATTTTATGCTAAAATGGGGAAAGTCCCGGGCCTGTTGGAACAGTTGGTGGCCCTGGATAAGGCCGAGTTCCTGTGGGAGAGGACTGATGGGTAGAATGAAAGTGACCTGGTCAGCGCCCAGATTCTCACAACAGGACTCTTGAACCAAAGTCCCCAATGACCACTCGGCTGCCCTGTGGCTGGGTGGCAGGGTTGGGGGGAGGACGTCCCTGAAGCCCAAACACTCAGATTCACAGGCGTAGGTAGGCCCAAGACGTGGCTCTGTGGCAGTGCTCTTGCCACACCTGTGCGAGTCCTGCTCAGCACACGAGCCAGTGACACAGCCCTTCAGTCTGTTTCCGGAAGCTCCAGCACCTCCATCCAGCACCGCATCCTACTGGAACCTGGGGTACTCTGCAAAGTCACACGCACCCAGGCCCCAGGAGCAGGACTGCAGGGGGGGGTGCAATAATGGGGATCAGAGCGCCCTCAGAAACTGCTCTGCGGGGTGGGTGTGGTGGCCTGCAGCGGGGTGCTGTGCACACTTTCACATCGTTCTTGCTGGGTGTGTGTGTGTGTTGGTGGGGAGGGGGGAGGGGCAGGAAGCTCAGGGGACGGTCCCCACCCCTGCAGAGCAGAGCTTGTTCCAATTTCCTCCCTGGATCCCTGCGCCCCCTCCCCCCACCCATGCCTCCTGCAGCCCATGCACCTCAGTCACAGCTGCAGTTGGGGCCCTCTCAGCTCAAACCTCCCGGCAGAATTGCAGCCCTCGGTGTTCACCCCACTTCCTGTGCCCTAGAATGGTTCTGCCTGGACCTCCTGCCTCTGCATGCCCTGCTTGGGTCTGGCTCACACCTCTGCCCCTCTCCTGCTGCCAGAGCTGGGCCCAGAACCTATTGTGCAGCCTGGCACAGGTGACCCAACCAAAGGCCTGGTGATGTCCCTGCTGAGGGCAGAGTCCTCAGACCCCTCCATGTAGCTGAGAGCTGGCAAACAGGGTGGGGTTGTATCTTAGCAGACTGGAGTGCAGGCTGTGCATGAAGGAGGCCCACGGGTTTCCTGGGCCCTGCACCCCAGCCCTGGCAGGAGTGACCCTCGGGCCCGTGCTTAGTTAAGGAGTCCGAGCAATGGCTTCTTCTGGGAGGTGCAGAGAGAGCTAGTCCTCCTCATCCTTTTCCCACCAGGTCCAGTTCCAGTGCCTCTGTTGTTTTCTGGAGCTCAAGAAGTGCTTAAAAGAAATGCAGGCCAGAGAAAGGAAATGCACAATGGGGCAGTTTCGCACCAATGACGCCCGAGCTGTGCTGAGTGAGGAGATGCCGGAGACCTGGAATCTTCCAGGTGGACCAGCTGAGCCATCTCCAATCTGGGTGTGGAGGCAGGGCCTGGCCCCCTACCTCTGCCCTGTATCCCGCCCCCTAATCCTCCCTCAGATCCTGCCTCTGGCACTGTCCTAGCCACTAGACTTTTTTTTGGGGGGGGGTCATACCTGGCGATGCACAGAGGTTACTCCTGGCTCATGCACTCAGGAATTACTCCTGGCAGTGCTCAGGGGACCATATGGGATGTTGGAAATTGAACCCAGGTCGACCACGAGCAAGGCAAACGCCCTAAACGCTGTACTATCGCTCCAGCCCCTTGGACAGATTTTTTTTTTTTGCTTTTTTGGGTCACACTCGGCGATGCACAGAAGTTACTCCTGGCTCTGCACTCAGGAATTACTCCTGGCGGTGTTGAGGGGACCATATGGGATGCTGGGAATCGAACCCCAGTCGGCTGCGTGCAAGGCAAATGTCCTACCTGCTGTGCTATTGCTCCAGCCCAAGGACAGGGGAATTTCTTAATCAGCCCTCTCCTGTGTGTGCCCATGTGTCACGACTGCCCCTGGGAAAACCCACCTGCATTTTCGCTGCAGGGTGAAAGCTGGGAGGAAGTGATGCTCATTGCGAGGGAGGACTATGCAGCTTGGCACAGTCTGGGGGAGAGACAAAGGGTTGCTGTTCTGGGACGAGCAGGAATAGTGGTCCCGGGGCTCACTTACGGAGTCAGAGGACCTTCCTCTCGGCTTGTATATGGGAAACTCAGGACCTGCCACCGGCTGTTCACACAGTGTGAATGGAAGGCGAGGGGCTGTATGGACAGCGTCCAGCAGGGGACAGGGTCAGTCCCTGGCACCCCCCGTTGTGCTCCTCCAGGGGTGATCCCTGAGCACAGAGTCAGGACTCAGACCTGAGCACTGCCGGGTGTGGCCCAAAGCAAAGCAGAACAATGGTTCATGGAACCAGGGGTGGACGCTGTGTGGAAGTGGACTGGAACGGCTGTTGGCTGCCTATGTGCGTCAGGTACCCTGCTGCCCCGGCCAGCCCAGTCGGGGTAGCCTGCTGGTGGCTGCCTGAAAACCACAAGCTAAAGGAGCTGAAAGGGGCCAGTGACAGCAGAGAGCGAGGATGGCCAAGCTTCCCCCGCACCTTCCCTGGGACCTTCTGAAAGGCCCTTTGAAGACTTTGATGTGAACAGCTCGTGTTCTTTCCACGGCAGAGCGGCCTCAATTAACAGTTGCCTGGCTGGCTCCTGGTGCCTTCGGAAGAGAGTCAGCCTGCTGCAGTGTGGGAACCGCATGAATGGCGCTAGTTTGTCAGCATCGGCCCTGGGGGAGGAGTACAGAGCAAGGCTTTATGGTTTTTATTATTCTCCTGCCATGTGTTTACTTTTCGTGCAACTGACCCAGGCTCCATCCGCGGTACCACATGGTCCCCCCCCATCACTGCCAGGAAGGAGTCTTCCAGAGCGCAGAGCCAGGAGTAACGTCAGAGCACTGCTGGGTGGAGCCCAATAGCAAACGATAAAGAATTCTGGTCTGTACACTGGTATGAGCCCCTCTGAAGCCATACAGTGAGGCACGTTAGCCAGGCCAAAAAGTAGCTGCTGTGTTTTCCTGATTCTGTGGCGCTGGGTCACACACACCCAGACCTATAAGGCTTACCACCTACTTTTCAGAGAAGAGTTTACTCAGAGCATTGCAGTTGCACCCAAGCTTATTAAAGCACATCCCCCCCACGAGGACCCCCTAAACCCTCCATGAATCCCAGGAAACCCTAGGGGGCAGCTTGAAAACTAGTCATCTCCCCTGATAGAGATTTTCCAGGGCAATGATAGAAACCTTAGCAGGGATGGTGAGATGGTTGAAGCTTTTGTTGTGATTGCTGCTGTTGGGTTTTTGGTTGGTTGGTTGGTGGGGGTGAGAGGGTGTGGGGCATATCTGTCTGTCTCAGGGCTTTCTCCTGGCTCTGTGCTCATGAATCACTCCTAGCAGGACTCAGAATACCATAAGGAGTGGTAGAGGTAGTGTGTGTGTGTGTGTGTGTGTGTGTGTGTTTTGTGTGTGTGTGTGAAATATGTTCATTTTATTGTATGTATGTTAGACTTTAATAAAGTTCAGCAGAGAAGTTTGATGAACCACCATGATGTTGCCCCAGTTTGGAGTGCCTCTGGGTCCGTCGTGTCATCCCACAACCTGAGGCTCCCACCTCAGAGCACCTTTCCTCTGGATGTTTTGGGGTTTATGGAAATGCAGAATGCTAATTGGTCCTTGCTGTTGTCCGTGTTATCTGCCTCATTTATTACTAATCCCCACGCCTGCGCCTGCCACGGCACCTCGAGGACTGTGACATGGCCTGTTCCCCCAGGAGGCTCCCTGTCACGGCCAGAGTAGAAGAATGGGTAAGGACGGCGTCGAGGGGGTCGCTTCCTGGAGTCTGCAGCGGCCCGCTTGCATCAGCCTTGCTTCTCTCGGGCATGCCCCAGGGAATGGAGGGGCCACGCCAGCTGTGTGTGAGATGCACCCAGTCCCCGCCTACTGCGGCTGCCTGCCTGAGCTCATTCGTGCGTGCTCTGTGCTGGGCAAAGCTGAGCCAATTCGTGTTGATGGCCTCGTGTATCTGTGGGTCCTGCCAGGTGGCCGGGCCAGCGGTTATGTAGTTATGCGGCATGCTGTGTGTCAAAGCCATTGTTGGAAGCATGCAGCATATTGTTTCCGTTTATAAAAGTCACTTATTTTCTCTTCTCAGTGAAGCCTTCCGGGACGAGATGTTCCATCGATGGATCAGAAGAAATCGGAAACGACTTTAAACTGAAGTGTGAGCCAAAGGAAGGTTCACTTCCATTGCGATATGAATGGCAAAAGTTGTCGAATTCACAGAAACTGCCCACCTCGTGGTTAGCAGGTACTGTCCATGGTCTATTCTGTACCTTGGGCCATTAAGACTTAAATCTGTGTGCATATGTGCATGTGTGTAAGCATTATTCCTGAATGGACAAAGAAACTACTCCAATGTGCCAAAGTTAAGACTTTAATTGAAACACTCTGTGAGAATGATAGACTTAATTCTGTGTGTGTGTGTGTGTTTGTGTAATTCCAGAATAGACAGACAGACTGCCTACCTCATGGCAAATGTGCCACTAAGACTTAAATTGAAACACTATGTGAGAATGATACGGTCCCTTTTCTGTACTAAGTAATCTAGATTCCATGGAAATTCGTATGTTATAATAACATATGCCATACAACATAAATAAAAAGATGTTTTTATAATGATTTCACCTTTAGGATAGTTTAGTCAATCACTTTGGTATGTGCTTTTAAAATTGATGGCCAGACTGAATAGAAAATGTTCTCAGTCATAAATGAGTAGCTAAATTACAACATGAATTGTGTGTTTGGTATTTCGTCTGAATGCATGTTGAAGTTGTGATTATTTATGTATTGCATGTCTTTATAAAAACAAAAACAAAAAGCTTACCTGGAAAGCTTCAGATTGGTGTATCTATTTACCTGAAGTGAACGGTTACAGAGTACCTTGCTCCCATCTCTCTACTCTGATTTTAGATAGAATTTCTATCTTCTATTTTTTTTCCCCGTTGAACTTAAGAGATCAGTCTATTATTATAACCTTCAATCTATTATTATAACCTTTTTCTGACTTTCTTTTGTGTGTTATCTCCCTTCCGGGGGATAGAAATTGGTTTTGCAGATCTTTCTGCCACACCAAAGGGTTTTTGTGGCGTGGAGTGTTTTGTCAGCATCTGTGGCTCTGGTCCAGCTGCTTCTCTTTCCCTGTCATGGTTGCTTTTGTCTCGAGACAGATGAGCCCGGGGCATGGCGCTGTGCATATTGGGGCTGGGCATGTGGCTCCTGGCAGTTTTGTTCAGTCTTTGTCTTGCTTTTACCCGTATTGTCTAATTGGGCAGGATTTGCCCTTACTAAACAATTTCATCTGTACAGTTCTATGAAAATGAGGTTTGCTTTTCTTTCCCTAGATATGAATTCACCAGTTATCTCCGTCAAGAATGCCACCACCGAGTACTCTGGGGTGTACAGTTGCACGGTCAAGAACAGAGTGGGTACCGATCAGTGCATGCTCCGCCTGGATGTGGTTCCTCGTAAGTATTGTCATGCTTCCTGTCGTGATGACTTTCTTTGGTGCTCTTTCAATGGCTGCTGTATTACTGGCAGCTTATAGTGAGTGATAGGAGATGTCAGCTGAGGAGAGCTTTCTGTGGCTTCGTATTACGCTTTTTCTAAGTCATGGAAAGAGGAAAAAATGACATACTTAAAGCGTTCTCCATTATGTTCTTAAAACATTCTTCATTATGGTAGTAACATGAGACAGGTATACAAGGTCAAGGCACGCTAAACATTTATTTAGCTATTTAGAATTTATACAACATTTGTACAAGCTATTTAGAATTTTCTTTTTAAAAATTCAATTTCATTATTGTTTGGGGTGTGTGTGAAGCAAGGTAGTTTTTTTTTTATTGAAACTTATTTAGAAAGATGTAAGGGGAAAGAAAGAGTGAAGTTGTGTGTTTAAGAGAGAACACAGGCATCTCCAGAGTAGACAAAGAAACAAATGAGCAAGCAAAGAAACAGAGACGGGTGAGGTATGTGTTGCAGGGAGTGCACGGGCTTCAAGAGCCAAGTCTAGGGCTGGAGTGATAGCACAAAAGGTAGGGATTTGCCTTGCATGCGGCTGACCCAGGTTCGATTCCCAGCATCCCATGTGGTCGCCCGAGCACTGCTGGGCGTAATTCCTGAGTGCATGAGCCAAGAGTAACCCCTGTGCATTGCCAGGTGTGACCCAAAAAGCAATAAAACAAAACAAGTCTATTGGAATATTCTCACAGATCAGAGATAGTAAGTGAGTAGGTGCTAGCCTGTGTGCAGCTGACCCGGCTTTGATCTCCAGTACCTCATATGGTTCCTCAATACCTGCCAGGAGTGATCCCCAAGCACAGAACCATTAGTAAGCCCTGAGCACCATTGCGTGCGTGCACCTCCCTCCACAAATACATTATTCTTAAGTATCAAGAAAATATAAAGATTAGAATCTCAGCCGAGTTTTATCATTTATTACATCTGAAATATAGGCACAGCTCAGGTATTGCGGGTTGGTTCCACAGCACTTTTGCTGTGGAGTATAGCTGGTTGGACCACTGCAATAAAGCAAATATTTTCAATGAAGCATACCACAAGAATTCAGTTTATAGTAAAATTACAGTTGTACCAGGTATAGCATTAAATAAGTATTATGTCTAAAATAACAACGTATATACCCTATTTAAAAATTACTAAAAAAATTGTTGCAACTTTTGGGAAAATGGCTCCAAGAGATTTTTTTGACTTTGGGTTGCCATAGGGACTTCAGTTTGTGAAAGTAAATGCAGTGTGGGTGAAGCACAATAAAGCAAATGCAGTGAAGCCCATGCCTATAAAGGTTTGCCTACAATGCATGTTGTTCAGAAGAAAATTCTTTCAGTGATTTTTTTTCTGTCAAAAAGAAGCCAATCTTTTATCTCAGTATTGAATAAATGTATGCAGTTAAATTAATCAGTGTATAACCTTTTGATACAATGTGTTTTTTTTTATCCACCTTTTTTAACTATCGATGCTGTCACTACATCTAGCTTCAAACAAAGCTGGGACAATTGCAGGAGCCGTTATAGGAATTTTGCTTGCGCTTGTGCTCATTAGTATAGTCATCTTCTGCTGTCGTAAGAAGCGCCGAGAAGAAAAATATGAAAAGGAAGTTCATCATGATATCAGGTAAGTGGCACAAGAGTCAACTGTTGAATATGAAATACTTCATGTCTCTAAGATATGTTTTGGGGAGCAGGCAGTGTTTGGGGGGTGGGCACATCCGGTGGTGCTCAGAGCATTCTTCAGGCTCTGTATCAGGGATCATTCCTGGCGGGGCTCAGGGGACCATATGGGGTACAGGGGATTAAACATGGGTCATCTCTGTGCAAGGCAAGTGCCTTAGGCATGTACCATTCTCTAGCCCAGCATTCACTTTCTTAAGTTTGCCGTCTTCCCCTCTGAGAATAGACTAGAGGCCAGAGTTGTGTTTTGCCCATTGGCACATTTGGGAGCTTTGACTTTCGAGTGTCCAACCGTCCTTTGTGCTGAAGCGACTCCAAATGCTCTGCTCTGGGTCATCTACCTTCTCTCAGTAAAACGCAGGCATGGAATCATTAAAAAATGGAACCCTTGTTAAGTTTTTTTTTTTTTTAAAAAAAAGAAACAACATGTGATATAAATGTCTGGCTTATAGAACTCTTGGCAAGGTGAATTTTGTGGGTTTATTTCTAGTTTTACTCAGAGGTCACTGACCTGTTACTGTACAGGTTAAGGAATGTACCATTGATTTGACTTAGGAATTATGAAATAATTACTGCAGTAGTTTTAGCTATCCCTCTCCCCTCACCACCACCCCGTTAAAAATAGGCAAAGCCAGGGCAGGGTGCTTGCCTTGCACATAGCCAACTCTGGTTCCATCATCAGCATCCCCATGGGTCCCCTGAGCCCCACCAGGAATGAACCCCAAACAAAAAGCCAGGAGTAAGCCCAAAGCACTGCCAGATGTAGTCCAAAACAAACAAAAAAAAAAACAGTGAGAGCCAATGGACATTGATTAAAGATGCATATTGGACTAAAAGTGCTTTATTATTTTTTTTTTTGCTTTTTGGGTCACACCCAGTGGTGCACAGGGGTTACTCCTGTCTCTGCACTCAGGAATTACTCCTGGCGGTGCTCAGCGGACCATATGGGATGCTGGGAATCAAACCTAGGTCTGCCGAGTACAAGGCAAATGCCCTACCCGCTGTGATATCACTCCAGTCCTATAGTGCTTTTTTTTGTGGGGGGAGGCACACCCGTCTCTGCTCCAGGGCTATTCCTGATTCTGTCCAGGGGTACCTGCCCCTGACTGTCCTTGGGGTACCGTATGCAGTTTCAGGGCTTTAACCATCGTTGACTGCATTGCAAGGCGAGAATTTTAACCCAGGTAATATTGAATTACAGTATTTTTTTAAGAAGTGTGGTAGGGGGGAGTCTTTACTTATGTCACCCCCAGGAGATTGCATATGGTGGCCTGGGACACAGACTGGACACATTGTTTTGAAATGTACCAGAGGTAAATCAGGCACATATATTGTCCTAGTGCTCAGTGTGAAACTTTTATGTTCAGATTCCCAGATTGTTTTTTCTTTTTTCTTTTTGGCTCATACCCTAATATGCAAAGGGGTTACTCCTGGCTCTGCACTCAGGAATTACTCCTGGTGGTGCTCGGGGGACCATATAGGATGCTGGGACTCAAACCCGAGTCAGCCGCGTACAAGACAAACGCCTTACCTGCTGTGCTATCGCTCCAGCCCCCAGATTTTCAGTTTTTACAAGCTTGAATCTGCTAAATTTTCAGTTTCAATCTTAGATAACATTTGTAATGAGGGTTCCCCCCCGCTTGGTAGAAGTATTACAAGAGTCGCCAGTATTTTATCAGTGATAAAATATTAAACAGCAAATAATATGGCCATCTTGGTCAGTTATACCAGCTGAAATTATTTGATAGATATTCCTTATAAAACATCATAGAATGGACTATGTTTTTGTAAAAATTGTATTTCACTGTCTCTGAAGGTACAGACCTTGAAAAGGATAAATCCGGGGGCGAGTAACAACAGTTCACAGTACACCTTTATTACTGCACTCGCTTTTGTGTGCGTGTGACACACCGTTAGGTTTTTTTTCCTCCTTGGCTTACAGGGAGTGTTGGCTTTGGGGAAATGTGAGGGTTGAACTTGTCTGGGCGCTTGATTTCTCAGGGAAGACGTCCCGCCGCCCAAGAGCCGCACGTCCACAGCCCGCAGCTACATCGGCAGCAACCACTCCTCCCTGGGCTCCATGTCCCCGTCGAACATGGAAGGCTACTCCAAGACGCAGTACAACCAGGTGCCCAGCGAGGACTTGGACCGTGCAGCGCAGAGCCCAACGCTGCCCCCCGCCAAGGTAGCGGCCCCTAACCTTAGCAGGATGGGAGCGGTGCCTGTGATGATCCCCGCCCAGACCAAGGACGGCTCGATCGTATAGAGCCCCCCGCCCTGCCGTGGCGCCCTCCAGCTTGCGCCTCCTCTTCCAAAATGCGAACACTTACTCGGGTCAGAATTGTCTCACTAGCCTCAAAGTATATCGCAGAAGATACTCATCACCGCCGTGAGAGATGGACATCCACAAAGTTTTGGTTTGGTGACACTGAGATAGGAAAGGCATTCCGCTTACTAAAGACGAATTCACCAGGTGGAAAACATCTTTCCTGTCGGAGGTTGGCTTTGATAGGTTTCTTCTAGATGTCAGTGCTGGAATCAGATGTTGCACTTTGAATATGAAATTGTAGATGAGAAACATTGGCGGGACTCCTGTCCACCAGGGGGTACTTGAAATCATTTGAAAGTGGTACTTTGTGATTTCTGCTGTGATTTTTGGGATGCCTTTCTCAATTGATTTGTGGCCAATAATTCACTCCCCAACCTCACCCTCCCCACGCCCCCACCCCCCCAAATGGTAAAACATACAGCAAAAATACTTACTGACATTAGTTTGCTCTGATATTTGTATTTTGTCTTGGAAAACCCCTAGAGTGTTTGGAGTATCTCTAATAACCTAGGAAAACACCAGAATGCTCTAGAAATTGCTAGTTTTGCATCTAAGACTTTCATAAATTTTGCCCATGAAATGATTTCTTAAGTATTTAATTGCTAGATTGCTCTAGGAACTGGGGGTATAATAAGCTCTTTTATGTGATAAATAAAGGAGCACTGAGCAGATTGATTTAGAAGATTCGCTGTGAGTTCGTTATAGCTGCAGCGCATGGCAGACACTGGTGTAGCATGAAGTAGTTGATGAGTTATTACCCAATGGCCTGAGGCCTGCCGTGACTTCAGAACAGTGACCCGATAGATGAAAATACAGTTATTGCAGTTCCAAACTGACACTGGCTGTTCACTTCAGGGGATATTTTTCTAAGAAGAAAGATAAAATAACTCAATTATTATTATACAATTCTAAGATTATCGAAATAGATTGACATTGCACCATTCTGATTACTGGTTCCAAATTTTAAGGGTTTCTACTTCTTTTTCATTGTGGTTTATTGATTTTTTTCCCCCTCTCCCCGCGTGGATGGGTGTTGCACATATGTTCCAGAAATATAATTCAATATTTATCCACTTGAGTGCATCTCTTTGAGGATGTTTTCTTTTAGACCAAGAATAATGAAATACTTTTAAGCTAGTGAGTGTCCTCCATGAATTTTGTCTTTCAGATAAGGGAGAATGTATGGTTGCTATTGTATGGCCGACATGTCTTTGTGTAGGTTCAGAAAATCAAGTTGAGCTTTGAGTTCTAGTTCTGTGAAAGTGATTTATTCTTTAAAACAAAAAAGTAAAAAAAAAAAAATTGAATAAAAGGAAAGGGAGTAACAAAAAAAAAAAAAGTAATACTCCTGACTGCCAAACATGTTAAATACTGTTTTAGTAGGAGAAGTGAGTTTATTGTATTTCCCTTAAGGTTGTGAGGGACTGTGGATTAGTCAAGTGAATCAGCCGACAGTTTCTTTATAGTAAATAAGGTCTGCAATAAATTATTTCACTAGCTCTAAAACCTCTTCCCTAGATTTTCATAGGGAGTTGGTTTCTGTTATCTCTTTAGGTGCTGTGGTAGAAATGCTACATTATAAATTAATGTTGGCATGGATTTACAGTTGGAGTATTGTGTATACTTTTTAGTGGTGAAATTTAAGCTGAATGACTGTGTAATGCATTAGTGTATAGGTACACATATTTGGAAACATTTTTAAACTAGATTTTTAACCTTAGGTGGTACTACTTTTATACTTGCGTTGACATTTTCATCTGTGCCTTTGGGACAGTTCAGTTTTGATTATGAGTTTCTGGTGCCTGTGAGCGGGCTATCACCTGGACAGTGCTTAGAGGTGAAGGTACTTCCTTAGAATGCATCACTGGACATCTTGCTGTCGCTCTTCCAGTCTTGCCTTCTCTTCTCTGTTCTTCTTGGATGCAGTTTACCTAATTGCATTATTCATAAAGATTCTTAATCTTAGCACCCCAACACACTGTGTTTCTAATTTCAGAGCAGAAAACTATTTCTGAATGCCAGTTGTCTGGTCTGTTTTATATGAACAAAATTTATTTACAGGATATTATAAGAAAGGGCACACACTTTTCATAATGCAATCTTTGCTCCTTCCCAGTCTGTCTTCATATAATGTAGATTATATAAAGGTGGACATTATCAACTTTTCTTCTCTGAAACTTCACAGAGTTAGTCTAGAATTTGGCCCTAAGTCAACCAGTACCTCTCCAGAACACTTTCCTTTTGGGTCTGTATCACCTATGGCCTGAGAAAGCTGCTCATAAGTCTCTGTGGAACACAATTACATTTATTTTATTATTATTTTTTTGCTTTTTGGGTCACACCCAGCGATGCACAGGAGTTACTCCTGGTTCATGCACTCAGGAATTACTCCT
>JAOXYA010000009.1:20436086-20447159 GCA_028565675.1 Sorex palustris | reverse complement strand
CAGATTATCAGCATAGCTTCCTCTGCGGAGGGCCACTTGTAAGCAGAAATTCAATCGACGTGTTAGCTGACTATTAAGGGACAGCTTGCTGGGTCAGAGCTAGTTAGTGGCAGAGTCAGACCCAGAAATGTGTGCCAACCTGTAGCAACTTTTAGAGGTGAACTAAAAAGCTATTTCAATGCCTAACAGGAAACCTGAAGCAAACTGAAGACAAACAGAAAAGCAGGATATTTGAGGAAAGTCCCTGCAATCGAGATGTATAATGACTGAAGGTCCAGCTTCCTAATGAAGAGTTCTTCCATATCCAATTAGACACTTGCTGTATCTTTATGTTTATACTATTTTGGTATGAAGCCTCTCATGTTACCCTACATACCACCCTAACATCAGACTATACAGTTACCTAGAAAGTTGTAATAAACAGCTTTAAAACTTTTTCTGTTTTTCAAAGACACTGCTAAGAACATCATGGTCAATTTAGTTCATGTGAAACAAATCAAAAGACAATTTCCTAACTTTATTAGGAAAAAATTTACAGAAATGACAAAGCCAAAATACACTGCATGATAAATACAAATCATTCTCAAGCCTTATTATAGAAAAGATCCATTATTCTGCACCCTCTCAAATATTTTACAAAGTGATAATCTAACTATATGTAAACTACATAAGCTTACTATAAAATCTGCAAACTTCTGATATGTCCTCTTTGAAATGCATTCCAAATTTTTGTGAGGATAAAAATTTGCCTTAAGTCTCTAGTATACCAGTGGGTTGTTATTTTTTAACTATTCAGGTATTTAATCAAACTTATCACTGCTTGATCCGCTTTAGTTTTCAAACTATTTATTTTTACTTTGGTCTAAAAGTATGTCTCATTATCTAAATATTAGCTTAAGGCAATTATGACTAACTCATTTCTAACACATATTTATTCATATTCTGTTATCATTGAAAGAGCACCCCACATTTTGAAGGTGTTTTCTATTGTGAAAACCAAGTAACATAAGAAGACTTTTTCTTGAGCTTCTAGTAATATACAAAATTACAACAAGTTACTGAATGCAAAGATTTTGTTAAAAAGAGAATAAGCACAGTATCATATTACCTGGCATCACCAAGTAAGTAATGAAGCTGTCTCTCAGTTATAATGTCCATATAACCACAGTTTTTATCTTTAGGTGTCAAGGCTTTAGCAATTCAAATGAGTATGTCCAAAATATTTATATAATTACTCAACTTCCTTAACATCCTGAGACATGGATGATTTGAAGATTACTGTGGTCAATGGTTATTACTTCATTTCATGATGATCCATCTGTGACAGCTCTTCAGTTTTCAGCTCCTGCCTCTACGTTAGACCACATGACAACTTGGGGGGTATCTTTATAACCACCACAAACCTCCTTTTAAAGGTTGCTTATAATTTTCTGTTTGGGGGCCACACCCTGCGATGCTCAGGAATCACTCCTGGAAGTACTGGGGGACCACATGCGATGCCAGGGATGAAACTGGGACAGCCAGGTGCCAAGGCACGAGTCTTCCCTACTTATGATCTCTCTGAATGGTTGCTTATAATTTTTATAGCCTGAAAAATTATACCACTTTATAAATGCATTTTAAGTGATAGTCTATCAGATCTAGCTGTAGGCCTAATTAAAATGTAAGCTAACCACCAGAGTAATTTTTTGACAGCACTTCCTGGTACTCTGAGTTCTTCTACAGGGGCTCAGTGGCCACAGTACAGAAAGTCTGACTTTGGCCTAAGTCATTACATATACATTTCGGCGGGGTGGGGAGGTGGTTGGGAGTCATACCCCAGGGTGCTCCATGCTCCAGCTCGGGGGTCCCCTGGCAGGCTCATGTAACCATATGGGATGTCAGGGACTGAACCTGGGTCAGTCATGCGCAAGGCAAGTGCCTCACCTGATGTACTGTTATCTTTGGCCCCATCATTTCAATTCTTAAGACTATAATGCTTGAAGTTTCCACTTCCTACACCAGGAAAAAACAAGCTTCTGCAACATAGCAGCTTATAAGCAAAGAACTGTAAATGCAGGGTGATCCAGGAAAATTCAGTGAGAGAACAAGCATGTATTTTGGTGTACTTTCAGTGGTGGAGATCAGGTCAGAGCCCATGTCCACATCTGGATTGTATTAGGGTTGCATCAAGAAGTATCTTTAAAAGTGCCTGCCATAGAAGCAGGCTGGGGGGTGGGGGTGTGGTCATGGGGAAGGGAAACTGGGGACCCTGGTGCTGGGAAATGTACACTGGTGGAGGGATGGGTGTTGGAACACTATGACTGAAACATAATCATGAACATCTTTGTAAGGGTATATCTCACAGTGATTCAATTAATTAAAAAAAAAAGATGCATCTTTACTAAAATCACCAAGCAAACTATAGTTCAAAAACTAAAAGAAAATACTCTCAGGAACAGCTGAAAGTCACTGACAGTAGGTTCCATGCATACAACTGTCCCATTTTCCCTGATTGCCAAAGTCTTTTCCATCCTAGGCGCCAAGTTAACTGCAACTCATCCCTCTCTCTTCCAGCTCAGGGATCACCTACTCAGTCCTCCTTGGCTCCCAGAAGAGGCAGTAACTTGACTCCTATGTGTCACCAACCATGGCAGTTTGTACAGATTTTGCAACAACAAAATTTATTCTTTTTCAGCTTGGTATTAGACTTATGACCGGCCAGAAAGCAGAAGGTCCTCTCATTTTTGGGAAATAGTTTCTATAATGAAAATGAAACCACGCCAACATCAACCAATCTTTAAAAAAGCAAAAGGAGGAGGAAAGCTTAGAAACAAAGAGATAATCAAACTGCCAGGCCAAAACCTATTTAAGTTATTATCTGGGATTAACTTCTTTACCAAACTCAACAGGAGAAGACAAGTGTACCACCAAAGACCAAAATAACTGACCTACAGCAGTTTAGTAGTATCTCAATTCTACTGCTGGATCTGCAGAGAGCTCTAGAAACATCTTGCCCAGTTTTCAAGCTTTTTTTAGCTGTAAACAGGAATATGACCAGTCCTTCACTGGCAGTTCCAAGAGAGCAGCTTACAAAAGATTCCCACTGACTAGGCAAGAAGCTCCTAGCGGCAAAGAGCAGAGGCAGGCGTCACAGGTGAGGACGCTGAACCGGTTCCAGCACGGACTCGTCCTGGTGGCCCCTGCAGACTCACCGGCAGCACACCTCGCAGGGGTCCACCCAGAGAGTGAGTTCCTTTGGCAAGCCCAGGTCACTGTACAGGATGCAGCTGTTCTCACAGGCTTTCAGGACATCAGGATCCACTCTCTGAAACTTATTGACACGAATGCACCTACAACAAATTGAGAGTAATGTTAAAAACATTTATGAATATTAATCATAAACCTTGTCATGTCAATATTTGGAAACATAAAAAAAAAACACTCTGAGTGTGTCAAATAACAGGGCAATGCTAAGTGTGAACGACAAGCAGAGAGGCAGCGTAAGAGGACTATTCCTGGGGCCAGGGGAATCACTGAATTTGGCTCAATCTTATTTTACCTGTAAGTGAATCAACTTTACATGTACATTAAAGGAGAAAGGAGTATGCAAGTTACAAGAAATTCTAGAGCTGAAGTTAAAAAGCTTTGTAGGTTAAGTTCCTAAACAACAGAATCTCTACAAGATATAAACCCAATGTTTTAAATAGTATTTGGAAATTCTGTATAAAGTTTGATCTGTCATTTTCTAATTTACACATCCCAGGTATTACAGTGTGTTATGGCTTTTGTCCTGTAATTACAAAATCAGTCAAGGAAATGACTATTTGTATCATATAGTTAAGATGAAAACAGAATTCATTATTTACTGACTTCACATACTTTCCATTATCTTATCTACAAGATTAAAAAAAAAAAGCTGTGAACAGCGAGGGGGAAAAAAAATCTAAACCAAGTGGCCTGTTCTTTTTGACAAAAGAAATACCCACAGCTATTTGAAGGAATGCTCAAAGATGGCCTCAGCATGAATGAAAAATTTCAAATTAACTTTTTTCCTGCACTTGTATGGAGAAACAGCTACATTTAATTTTTTACTGCCTTACAACTAAGAAATCAAGCAAGAGAATTCAGATTTTACAACTTACTCTAGTTTTTATTTGTCATATTTAGATTAAACTGTTCACCTCTTCTTAGGAGAAAAAGCTCCAAAGTGACAAGTTAACTGGGGGTCCGGGATGTGGTACAGCTCATGCCTCGTGTGTGTGAGGTCCCAAGCTGGATCCCAGCATCACAAAAAGGAAAAAAAACCATTCAAGTCATGGGGTGGAGAGCTAGTAAGGTGCATAGGGTCCGGTTAACAACCCTGAGCTCCCCTGGCCCCTGTGGCGGTAGCCCCAAGGCTAAAATATCTAGTCAGTTCAAAAATATCATATCACTAAATAATGACATCAGCAAAATAATGAAAAGTTTTTGAAAGCTAAATTATTTTATTAGTTGATTTAATTTAAAATAGAAAAAATCAGTATCGGTAACAGCCACTAAGGTATAATAAGATAATAGGCATAAGGTAACAGCCAGTGAATGTTTTTAAGTAACGGCACTTTTATACTTAGGCTACTTTTAGTATTTTGAAGACTTGTTACACAAAGAAATTCCCTAAATGCTTTGCATATATTAAGTCTTGCTCTGCATAGTTATCCTTTGAATTAGATACCATTTCCCCATTTTAAGAAAGATGGGAGGTATCTGAATAATTTGCACAAGATCATATAGCGAGGAAGCAACTAACGCACAGTTCAAACCCAGGGCAGCACACTTCAAAGCTCATGCTATTAAACAATACCCTGTACTTATCCCAACATCATCATTAAGAATTCAGCACATTCAGGGCCAGGGAGATAGCTCAACAGGTGAAGTGCAAGCTGTGCTCACAGGATGTCTGGGTGTCATCTCAGGCACTCCACGGTCCCCTGAGTGCATGGCCAGAAGGGACTCCTAAGCATACAGCTGGGACTAATCCCTGAGCTGGGGTGGTATCTGCACCCCAACAACAACAAAAAAATTAATTCAGGGTGAAAAATACTGTTTCAAAGCATAAATTATATTATTTGTTGCTTTCACTAAAATGGTCCTAGGTAACAGACTGAAGTTGTATAGACTGATTAAAAGCATCTCATGTCCCGAGATTAAAAATAATTAAAGGTAAAACTGGGCCAGGGGTTGCTAATATCCAGCTCCGACATCCTCTCTCTCTGACTCTTCTCTCCTTTCCACCTCCTCCATTCTGCCACTGGTGGCACACGCTGAAGGCATGACCCTCCCACCCCCAAACAGTAGCTGGGGGGAGGTAAGGAGATAACATTATATGTGTGTGTTTTTTTTTATCTACAAGGTAGGCACTGTAGGCACACTGATAAATACACACATAAACACACATGCTTAAACTTGGCTACAAAAAATTTGTATATCACATATTTTAATTTTTTCCCATTCTATATCCTATGACTGATCAATTAACCACCATTCAAAACCAGATTTAAAAAGCCACTTAAAAAGTCTATCATCTACTCAATTTGAAAAACTTAGTTCTTTCCAATTTCTTGCAATTAAAAATGTAAAAACATCCATATTCATATGTATTTGCCGACATACTTCTAGACTAGACTTTTAGGAGGCTTACTGTTCAAAGAAATGAACATTTTTACAGATCTTGGTAAAACTGCCAAATTGCCTTCCAAAAGCAGTTTATTTGTGTGTATTACAGAGAAACGTTTTCAATTTATAAATGTCGTAGGAAAAAAAAACGTCTACCTATTCTGTGACTAAACTCTAGCTAATTTTATATTCCTTTTACTTATAAAAGTAATGACCCACCATTAAGTCTAGAAGTTTTCTATTTCAAAGACAGCTTTAAGAGGACTCAATAATGACACTTCTGATCACATGCCAATTTAATTCTCTTTGCCTTACTTTTCCTCAAGTTTTTAGGATTAATGGAAATGAGACTGTACAGTCTGACCCTTAAGTATTTACTTGACAGAGTCTCCTGTTTCAGTAATAGTATGGTGATTTGGCACTTCCAAAAGCCTTCACCCCATGACAATTACATCAGTGTAAAAAGCCTCAACAGAGCTCTAACGCACAAAAGCTGTTCAGTCTATCAGAAATGAAAGATGTGCAGAAAAAAAATTATAACTGAAGCAAGAGAGAAGATAAAAAATAAACACGAGTCTGCCTCATTAAGACATCCACAGTTCTCCTTTAATTCACATTTTCCAATTTACTAGGGAATCTTTAGACAAAATTGAAGGAGAAAACACATCAATTACTTTTTTTTTTAATACAACATCCATCCATCTAGAGTTCAGCATATGGGAAGTAAACAAGTCATATTTTCCCTTTCCTTTCATAGTCTTCTAAATAATTTTATGGTTTCATATACTAAGACACTTGCTGACTAATAGGAATCCTTTTTACACTTGTGGAAGAAACTCTGAGGTCTAGCACTATGCCTAAATTGCAGAATTTCTCTAGTCACAACAGGCACAACTGTTCCACTTTTATTTTTTGTGGTCACATCACAAGTAACGCCAAGTCTGACAGCTGAATTTAGCAGAATAATCTCAACGCAGGTTCCCAAACAGTCATATAAATACTAGGGAGTGAGCATGCCAGGACATGTTCTGTGGGAGCCTGCTCTTCTTTACTTTAAGTTGTAAATGTAATTTATAAACCAGACTACAAAAGAGAGAGAAGCGAGAATTACCTTCCTTCTGAGAGCCAGAGCAGTAATCACACTGTGCTGTGCAGAAAGCCTGTAAGATTTTACGGTCAAGTTAGACCTGAGTTCAAATCCCAAAGCTACTACTTGCCAGCTGATGACCATGGGTATGCTATGTTCATCTATAAAAGTTACCATTCCTTCCACAATAAAAGAATTGTGCATAGTATAAATAAAAATTTTCTGGTGTCTAAAATTGCCAAAAACAAAAACTGAAAAACAAAACCCCAAGTATACCATGGCATATACAGAAAAGACTCAACCAGGAGCCAAAACAGAACCACAGAAATCTAACTCCTATAAGGCTGGAGTGCTGGCTTCCTACTCTGGGTAGTGAAAGTCCAACAACAAATGCTCAGATTTTAAAACGAAGGAGGAAGTAATACAGCGATACCACAGTATTTTGGAGAAAAACTGTGAAAAGGCTTGTACTGGGCACCTCTTTGTTCTCTGGTCGAGCACTCAATTCTGGAGTCCACCTGTCTCTTAGCCCAGTCCAACTGCCAGATCTTATCCTTTACCTGTAGGCCTGACCTTTTGATGGTTTTTCTGGATACCAGTGGTTTTTATATTTTTCTTGAAGTATTAGAGTCAATTTCTCAGCAAACCTCTCAACTGCCTCCTTTTTCAACTTATCGTGCTTCCGAACCAGCCTTGTGAAAAAGAAGACAACGGCAGCAATTTCGTTCTTCATCTTTCCCTGCAAAGATAAAACAAATTTTCTCAGAAACAAAACACAAAACATGAACACAGGAAGATAAAGTTCTGCAAAATACTCCTTTACAGAAGCCTTTCCTCCTTCCAACTTTATCATGTTTGTATGATAAAATGTTCACTGGCCCCTATCCGGAAAAGGGAACAATCACTAATTTATGCTGTACAGACCTCGTTCTAAAATACTGTTTAAGAATTTGGGGCCAGAACAAAAGTACAGAGCAGGTAGGGTGGCTTGCTCTGCACATGGTGGACCCAGGTTAGATCGTTGGCATCCCATATGGTCAGAAGTAATCCCTGAGCATCACAGGGTACGGGCCCAAAACAAAAACAAAAACAAAAAAATCCTTTTTGATGAAGTTTGTAAAGACAGTACACAAAATTGTTCCCTCTGGCTAAAATAAAACCAGAGATTATCATTCATCAGGAGTAATGCAATGACAACACTCTGGAGTTTTTCCTAAACATTTAGCTATAATGATTTAAATTTAGAATTCTATGAAGTAATCTTAATTAAAAAAAAACACCAAAAAATCACTTTATAATTCAGTACTGTACAGCTATTACAAAAAGAGTTTGGCAGTTACTATTAACAGTCAGGCATAGTTGTCATAAGATCCAGCAATTTTACTTCTATGTACCCAGAGAAATAAAAATGTCCACACAAAAATTTATTTACATACACTCAGCATCATTACAATATTCAAAGAGCAGAAATCCAAACATTCACCAAATGATAACACACAAATAAAGGTGTCGTGTAAGCAAGAGAATATTTCCCAAAAGGGAAAGTACTGATACATGCTACAATATGGGTGAATGAACCCTGGCATAGAAACCGTGGCTTACATACTCAATGGAATACTACTCTGCCTGTTTCAAGGAATGAAACAGGGGCTCAAGGTGCTCAAAGGGCTGGATACATGCTTTGCCTCTGCAGTCCTGGGTTTAATTCCCGGCATAGCACGGGCCTGGGAGCACTGTCAGGAGTAGTCCACTCACTGTGGCCCCACCAAACAAAATGGAATGAAAAGAAAAAAATGCCCTTTGGAACAAAACAGATGGATCTTGAAGTGATTGTGCTAAATGAAATATAGAAGTAAAAGATAATAACTGGGTGATTTCACCAATATGTTACACGAATAGCTAAAGCAAGCAATCTGGCAATAATCTTTTTAAAAGTACCCTCCCTTGCCCCACACCCCTCCCCCCCACCACTACCTTCTGATTCTATGGAAACTCTGGTGATTACCAGAAGGGTCACCAGAGGAAGGAGAGAAGGATGAGTAGGAGACAAGGGGCTGGAAGGACACTGGAACTTTGGTGGCCAGAGTGGTGAGACTCAAACATGGAGAGGCCTGAGGCTAAGGTTCTCACATTCTCCTTGACAAAGAAAAGTGAAAGGAGGGAGAGATGAAGCCTGTGACAAAGACCAAATACTTAATGATTCCCTTGAAGGGAGAAATATACATGGAACGTGAGTAGATATGAAATACAAATACATAAAATGTCTCGAATGGGGCTGTAGCGAAAGCACAGCGAGTAGGGGGTTGGTCTTGCATGCGGCCGACCCAGGTTTGATTCCCAGCATCCCATATGGTCCCCTGACCAATTACTCCACTGCCAGGAGTAATTCCTGAGTGCAGAGCTAGGAGCAACCCCTGTGCATCGCCAGGTGTGACCCAAAAATCAAAAAAAAAAAAAAGAAAGAAAAGAAAAAAAAGAAATGTTCTGAATAGTCAAATCTCTAAGACAGAACATCAACAGCCTAGGAGGAAAAGAGATAGAAGGAAGGAGTGATGTTAAAAAGAAGAGTTTCTTCTGAGGGTAATGAAAATGCTGCGAGACTATATTGTGTGACTTGGTAAATCTATTAAACACAAAGTACATTTAAAATGTGTAATTATGTAGGTGTGTAAATTCTATTTCAATTAGGTTGCCATGCATAAAGGGGAAATCCAACACTTGAGTTTCTACAAGCGGTCTTTTAGGAACTGAGATACATTTACTTGAAAGATGAAAAGAGAAGCAGGGGCTCCTATCTTACCACATCGGAGAGCAGAAATACAGGGCTAGGCGATGACAGAAAAGAAATGACCTGGGATACCAGTGCATGCTGAAATGATCTCAAGGACTCTTTAAATGGCAGCTCTGATTTATCATGGATTAATCCAGAAAGGCAAAAACCTTGTCTTGGGATTGTTTCGATGTATATTCAGTCTAAGCGATGAGCTCATTCACTTGGCGGCTGTGAGTCGGAGTTATTCAGATACTGCATTTACTAAGCAACAGCACATTTCCCAAAGCCAATTACTAAAGAGGTACATCTTGTGCTACCTTTGGGATCAAAACTGATAAACCTGCCTGCGTGTGTGTTCTCACACGTTCTCAAAAATACAAAGCTGATTCTAGGAGCTCCTTCTCCCCCCCCCCCACCCCCTTTCCTTCCAGGCTCTCTGTATGATTCCTTACTCCCGGTGCAAATTCCAAGCACGGATCTCACTGTGAAATAAAAGTCTATACGGCTATCCTAGAGGCATGCTGGCATCCACCCACATCCAGGAGGGGAAGGACATGCAAACCTTCCTCCTGGAACCGGGGAATGCCAAACCCACTTTCGAGGGCGAGCAACCGGGCACACACGAAAACTCCAACATCCCACAAGTACTCTATATAGCTCCCTTCTGGAATTTAAAGAAAGAAAAAAAAAAGACCAACCGTTTGTTTCCCCCTCTTTATCAAGCTCTATTTATATTCTACTACGCAAGGATGAAAAAAAAAAAAAAAAACAAGACCCATAGCAACTCCACCGCGGGCTGGCTGGCGATGCCAAGTGGCTGGTGGTAGCACTCCACGAGCTCCCACCCAGCCCAGGGGACCCCAGGCACCCCACTTGGTGGACCGTGTTCCATGTTCTGAATGAGAGCGAGTGCTCTCATTCGTGGAAACCTGCCCGGAGACTCTGCGTTCTGTTCTGCCTTATCTACCGTGTTTGCCCACCTCCCCGCCCCCAGGCTAGGTGCCCATCCAAATGGGGAGGGGAAAAAAAAAAGGGAAAGGAAAGAACCACTTAGTGGTTGTTTGGGGTTTAACACCGGATGAGTCATTATTGGGAATGTGCCCCCCAGTTTGAAGGACTGATGCCGGGAAGGGTTGGAGGGGGCGGGGATGGTGGTGGGGGAGAGGAGGAAAGCCCAGGCCCGTGCCAGGATGCTCAAGGGTGAAAGAGGGAAGCGGAGTTGAGAAAGTCCGCGAGAAAGCCGACGCGGCGGGGCAGGGGCCGGCGGGCCCAGCGGCGCCTCCACCCACACGCGGGGCGCGCGCGGCTCCCATTTTCAACATCGCCCGGTGACGTCATCCCGGGCCGTCGTCACCACCGCGGTGGTGGCAGCTCAAGTTCTACTTTGTTCCACGGGGCTCCGCGGCAGCCGGCGGGGCGTGCGCGCACACGCGCGCGCACACACACACACACACACACACACACTCACACACGCACACACACACACATGCACACACGCACACACACACACGCGTGCAAAACCCAAGGGTCGGCCCCAGCTCTCTCCTCCTAGGAGTTTCTCAACTCTGGGCCGCTACTG
>JAOXYA010000009.1:20417291-20430308 GCA_028565675.1 Sorex palustris | reverse complement strand
TGCCGGGCTCTCTGAGAGGGGCGGAGGAATCGAACTCGGGTCGGCCATGTTGGCTGCGTGCAAGGCAAATGCCCTACAGCTGTTTTGGAGATGAGAAACAACTTGCTGGGCTCAGGGCTTACTCTGGCTTGGTGCTTAGGCCTCACTCCTGGCAGGGAATCCTATGTAGTGCCAGAGATTGAACTTGAGTAAACAATGAGCAAGGAAACACCATACTTGCTCTACTATCTCTCCAACACCATTACCATTATACAAGTTTTAATATTTTGATTTCCAGTCTAGAACTGTTTTGGTTGGTTAGAGACTTAAAAAAAAAAGAGTATTCCACTTTGTCCATTGATCAATAGTGAGAACTTGACTTTCTATTATGCAAACATGCATCATCATTGTTACTTTAAGAATGCAAAGGAGACAGAAATTGAAGATTTATTTAATGCTTAAAAATGATCAGTTATTTTTAACTTGTTATTTTCTGAATTTCACTTGGGCAAAGAAAGAGTCCAAGAAAATGGAGCAATCGAGAAGAACAGATTGCTGTTAGAGTTAGAACTTCGTAAGATTTAATGATTATAAGGTAGAAAAACAACAAGATGTTACTATGTGTGCAGCTATGTATGATGTATTCAATATGCCCAAAACAGTAACAAGTCTCAAAATTTGTTGTGAGACATTACTGGTGCCTGCTTGAGCAAATCCATGAACAAGAAAAGGACAGTGCTACAGTGCAGTGTTACTATGTGTTCAACATTTATAAAATAAACAGGTTTGAAACTAGGTTCCGTTGGGTCAAGACATAATGAGCTAATGACATAGATTTCTTTTTTAAAGAAAATAAAATGTAGAAGCAATCAATATTTTTATATCTCTTCTACATAATTGAGCTGGAGCGATAGCACAGCAGGTAGGGCATTTGCCTTGCACGCGGCCGACCAGGATTTGATTCCTTCGTTCCTCTCCGAGAGCCCAGCAAGCTACTGAAAGTATCCCACCCATACTGCAGAGCTTGGCAAGCTCCTGCGGCGTATTCGATATGCCAAAAACAGTAACAAGTCTCATAATGGAGATGTTACTGGTGCCCACTTGAGCAAATCCATTAACAAGAGGAGGACAGTGCTACAGTGTTTATAGTGCTACATAATTGATTCAGGCCAATCT
Source organism: Sorex palustris (assembly GCA_028565675.1). Taxonomy (NCBI): domain Eukaryota; kingdom Metazoa; phylum Chordata; class Mammalia; order Eulipotyphla; family Soricidae; genus Sorex; species Sorex palustris. Next base: position 20,429,153 of record JAOXYA010000009.1, on the reverse strand, counting down.
TGTTATCTTATTAAAGATAAATGATAATAAAGGATTCAAATTGTCATAAAGTAAAATATTTTTTAATCTTAAGATACATTTTATCTTTTTATTTTTTATTTTTTTAATTTATTTATTGAATCACAGTGAGAACAGTTAACAAAGCCTTCAGGTTTAAGTCTTGGTCATACAATGATAAAACACCCATCCATTCACCAGTGCAAATTTTCCACCACCAAGAACCCCAATATAACCCCCCATCCCACCCCTTCCGATGCCTGTAAGAGAGATGATTTCCAATTAACTCTCTCTCTACTTTGATTACATTCATTATTTTGACAAAAGATGCACCATTATTATTTGGAATTTTCCCCCAACAATCAACCCTGTTGAAAAGGCATCATGAAATAATTTGTTTTCTACTGCTGGTTATGAAGACCATATGATGTCATGGGTGGTGGCCACAACAAGTGCTCTACCTGCTGTACTCCGACTCCTTCCCCTAACTTTCTTTAAGCCAACTCTATCAGCTGACTTCTCTAAGCATTTGAAATGTCCACTGATTGGGACTGAATCAGCAGCACTGAATAAGCTTCTGACAGGAGAGCCTGAAAGAGATCGAAGGATATGTGAGTTTTTTATTGCTAAGAAAAGGTTTGTGCTGCATTAAATCACAGGAGAGGGTTTATAAAGACTCAAATATGAAGTAATTCCTTTTGTTTCTATTGGATACATTTTGGAGAAAGTGTCATTTTATATTCAAGTTCCTAGTGCATGTGGTTAAATCTGTACAGTGTATAAAGCAGGTGTGTTTCTTTAGTACACATCAGCACCATGGTCTTTCTTCTTCTTCAAAGGTGGACTTTCCTGGAGGTACAGATTCAATTTAATCTGATTTCTAACTATTCTTTATCCATACTTCTGGATAAATCCCACATATAAAGGACAGGACTCAGGAGATCCATAGAGTTATAGGGAGAGTAAGCCATTGAAATGTCTAAGTAAAAAATTTTCTTTATTTGATTAAGTTTTGTTTGGGTCAGGGGACAAAACTGATATTGCTAAGGTGCTGCTACTTTGTGCTCAGTGGTTTCCCCCAGTAGAGTGGTCAGGGGAGTATATAGTATCAAGGATCAAATATGGGCCTCCCACATGTGAAGTCTGTGCTCCAGGCCTTAAGAGTTTTCTCATTATTATCATGATCATTATTAGGTCACAACCGGCGGTACTCAGGGCTTACTACTGGTGTGGATAAGAGGACTATGTCAGATATGTGCATGGCAAGGACTCTACCTGCTGTACTCCTGCTCTGTCCCCTAAAGAAATGCACTTTAAAGTTATATTTCAGTTTGAACTATTTATGAATCTGGAACTTTCATTTCTTCTCCTCATTCCATAACGGCAAGCTAACTTTTCTTGCAAAATTAAATGAGTCTTGTGTCTGCCAAATATGAGCCCAGCCAAGGTCTTTACCTCAAACTTTCAAGGTGTCTGTGTTCTCCTTCCAGAACATCATTACCTGGCTGCAGAAATGATCAGAGCTGTCTGCTTTTGCTAGTGTTCTTTGGACACTAAAACAAGCCTCTTCTCAATGGCTTGGTCTTCTGTTAGGGTTAAATCTACTGTTTGTCTTCTGTGTAACTTAATGGTTGAGAAATTTCATGTTGTTGTTCTGGCCCGTGGTTCAAGCTGTTGCTTCATCTTCATGGTTTTCTCTCTTGACTCTTATCCCACCTAGAATTTGCCCCACCAATTTAGTAAGGAATTTTATAGGATTTTTTTTTGGTGGTGTTACTTGCTTCAGAGAGTCCTAATCCCCCTCTGCCCTCTGCCCATTTTCCTCTTCATCTGTATTGTTCAGAAGATAAGTCATGTGTGATGTGCCTTTCTATCTCCCAGAGGGCTGTCCAGAAAAAAATCTCTCTCTCTCTCTCTCTTTTTTTTTTTTTTGCTTTTTGGATCATACCTGGTGATGATCAGGGGTTACTCCTGCTGGTGCTTGGGGGAACCATATGGGATGCTGGGAATTGAAACCAGGTCAGCCTCATGCAAGGTAAATGCTGTACCCGAGTTTTCTTCTAGATTTGTAATTTGGACAACTGACCAAAATGGAATCCCAGCCACATCCTGATGGCTTATGATGTTAACATAGCACTTTTGAGAACTGAACAACCAACTTTTGGAGACAAACACTTGTCTCTTTAAGATGCCCAGAGCCCAAGAAGAGCCTGGGAAGAGTCTGGGGGTGTCTGGATATCAATGAAGAGACTAATTCTGAAATCCAGGACAATGGTAGGGCCATTGGAGCCACCTGGGACCGCCCACTTGTACCTTGTCTTCATTTCATCACTCCCATATTTCTGAAACAATACTTCCTCAATGGTATAATAATGGGCAAGCTCTCTGAGTGTTCAAGAGCCAGGGGAATGCCAGGAATATTTTATTTGTCTTGGAAAGACAGATACCTGGGTCTAGAGCAACCTTGGTGGCTTTTTACGCACAGGGCCAGCTGCTCACTATTAGGAAGGCCACCAACAGGACAGGTTTGTGATGATGCAATGGTGATATTTTAGTTCCTTTCTGGAGAGGGGAAAAGGCGGGGTTTCTCTGGAGCCACAGAACTCCTAATTAGTTCTCACCCTGGCTGCTTAAGTAATTATGGTGAAACCAAATCACATTTCTTTTTTTCTTTTCATGCTGCTCCTTCTCCACCCCACCCCCCCCACAAGGGCACTTGTCTGGCCATTATTCCTCAGACTCAGCGTCTTCCCTTTTGTTTCCAGGCTACAACCGTCACTGTGTAAAATAAGAAGCGTGGGGGAAATAATGTACACCTCTTGGTCTCACCACTTCAGAAGTACCTAGCAACGCTGTTTCCAGGCAGGCAGACGCATCGTTGGGAGTTCGCTGCCCACTCACAGCAGAGGCGGCCCGCGTCTCTGCAAATAACCCACGTCCCTGCCACTGCCGGCTTGGCGGTGGGGTGGCGGTGTCATTTGGTGTCCTCAGGGACATTGGGTTCTTGTTCTGAGAAGGCTAGGGCAGAGCAAATGACTCTCCAAAAGCTGTTTGTGGAATCTGAGAACCGAGATCAAGCAATTCCATGTTTGGGGCCGCATCCTCTTGAGTCAAATGCATGTTTCCAAAATTCCTTTGTTCCAGGGATGGAGGTGACTGGCGGTGTGAAGAACCTTCTTTTTTTTTATATTTTAATTTTTATTTAGTGAAACACCATGAGGTGTACCAACTGTAGTTGTAAACTTAGAAATTTTTGTGCTTGGGTTTTAATTATACAATGATTGAATACTTTTGTTTTGCTTTTTGGGTCACATCCAGAGATGCTCAGGGGTTACTCCTGGCTCTGTTCTCAGGAATTACCCCTGACAGTGCTTGGGGGACCATATGGGATGTTGGGGATTGAACCCACATGGACCGTGTGCAAGGCAAATGCCCCACCTGCTGTACTATCGCTTCGCCCTCCCCCCCCCCCGCCCCCAAAGAAGCTTTTTGAAATGTTCACCAAGTTCCTTTCTCAAGAAGAAAATGTTTTTCAGGTGTGTCTAGACCTGAGCAACCCCCCCAACCCCCAGGCTGTTTCATGCATGGTCCATTCTGCCCAACCAGGCATTGAACTCCTGTGTTCGTTCCCACACCCCAGCTCTCTCCAGAATGCTCATCGGACTTGCTGACTAGCCACATGGACTTTTAATTTCAGGCCCTGGGTGTGACGTGGAGGGAGAGACTTGTAATTTGCTTTCTACCTCAGGGAATTGTTAGAGGTTCTGGGTGTCTTTACTCCTTGCATTTGATCTGTGTGTGTAGCCCTCCCCCAGAGTTAAAGGTCTGCAGAATGAAAGCAGCCTTCCTTTTGGAGGGAAGCCAGGCCTCTCGTCTGTGATGACTGATCAAAGCGTGGAAGGACTCAGGCTGGGAGGGCATGGAGCTTAATTTGGGAAACTTCTGGGGCAAGATGTGATCACAAAAGGGGCTAGATTTTTTGGTTGGGTTGTTTTTGTGATTGGGCCACCCCAGGCTATGCTCAGGGCTTACTCCTGGCTCTGTTCAAGTGTCACTCCTGGTGGTCTTGGGGTACTGTATTGTGTGCTGAGAACTGAACCTGGGTCAGCCATGTGCAAGACAAGCACCTTCCCACTGTTCTGTCTCTCTGACTTCAGGAACGGACTGGGTTTTTCACCTCCCAGATCTGTTTGTTGGTTGGTTTAACCAACAGTAATTGAATTCATTTATTCAACAACCATTGAATCATGCATCAAGTCCTTTATTAGGGACAAGGGAGACAACTTTGAATGAAAAAATAGTACTGATAAGCTCATAGTCTGTGTGGATAATTTACTGAAAATAACAATTAGGAACAATATCGAATCACTGTAGTAAAACTAGAAGTTGCCAAACGTAGGAGTTCAGACAAGGCTATGAGGGCTTCCTAGGGAGACAGCAGGGAGGACAGAGTGAAACGTATACAAATTGGGGGGTGAGGGATTGAATTTGGGCCATGCCTAGCTATGCTCAGGGCTTACTCCTGGCTCTCTGTTCAGGGATTTTCCCTGGCTGTGCTCAAGGGACTGTATGCAGGGCCCTCTCTCCGGCCTTAATTGAGTTTTTTATAGTGACTTTGTTTAACAACTGGCTCTTGACATTCCTGAAAATGTTGCACTTGGCTCTCAGGAGCTGGTACGGCCTGGCTACAGGGCAGTGTGGAATGAGAATGACTCTGGGAAGCACAGATAGACCAAGTGGAGGAGTCTGGATTCAGGCATGATATATGGAAATATCCATCAAATTTCTGCTATTATCGTTTTATGTATTTTCACTTTCTCTCTTCAAACAAGGTACCTCACTTTGGTTTTCCTTGTCTTAGAGACTTGTTTTCCTGGGTAGGGACCAAATAATTTGTATTTATTTATTTATTTATTTATTTTTAAGCAAAAAGTGAATTCAATTAAATAGAAGTAGATTTACATTTGAACTTTAGTTTCTTTTTTTGTTGATTTTTTTGGGTCACACCTGGCAATGATCAGGGGTTACTCCTGACTCTGCACTCAGGAATCACTCCCGGTGGTGCTCGTGGTACCATATGGGATGCTGGAAATTGAACCTGGGTCGGATGCATGCAAGGCAGATGCCCTACCCGCTGTGCTATCGCTCCAGCCCCCAGAAATTTAGTCTCTTGACACTGAATTAACATCCATTTTTACCCCTTCTATGGTCTTAAAATCAGTTCTTAAAAACCAGAGTTCTGAACAGATAGGAATTAAGTCAACATTGGGAAACATTTCTGTACTCCTGTACACTGTACACAGAAAACAACCTAACCTATAAAATATAGATGCTTGAATCTCATCTGTTAAGATTTTTATTAGTTGGTTATGGCCAGAAGTGCAGGTGTCTGCATTTTATTTATTTTTGGGGACCAAATAATTTAAAAAAACTTGGCTTGATCTGATTCATTTTCCTAGGGTCACCTGGACATAAGGTGAAAATCAATTTGTAGATTAAGCCCAGAGGAGCCAATTTTGAATATTAAGTGTGCAAAATTGATATTGATTCTTGGTGGGAGGAAGGAACCCTTTAAAAAAGACTAAATTTTTCTTTTCTTTCTTTCTCTCTCTTTCTTTCTTTCTTTCTTTCTTTCTTTCTTTTTTTTTTTTTTTTGCTTTTTGGGTCACACCCAGTGATGCTCAGGGTTTACTCCTGACTCTGCACTCAGGAATCACTCCTGGTGGTGCTCAGGGGACCATATGGGATTCTGGGAATTGAACCTGGGTTGCCCGCATGCAGGGCAAACACCCTACCCTCTGTACTATCGCTTCGGCCCCCAAAAGACTAAAATTTAAGAGCCAAACGTAACAGTCAAGGAGGCAGGCTCGGGGGTGGGAGAGAACCTGGGGACAGGGGTGGAGGGAAGTTGACACTGGGAACAGGGCTGGTGTTGGGGCATTGTGTGCTTGAAACTCAGCTATGAATAATTAAGCTTCATAGTTTTTTTCAAACAATAAAATTAATTAAAATTTTTATTAAAAAAATTTCAAATAGCTTACAGTGTAGTATTTGGTGCTGGCTTTGCACGAGGCAAAATACCAACATTATCAGGATTGTTCCTGAGCAATGCCAGCAAGACCTCACCACCCTCACCCCCAATCTGAATTGAGTTTCTCACGAACTGAGTAGAAGAGAGCTGAGTCCAATCTCACTGATTCCTGAAAGAAGACACTTTTCTTGCATTCTAGTGTGAAGGAATGAAATCAGTGTCTGCCACAGCAGGTAACATACACTGTATGTTACATAAGAGACATACATGTTTCTTTCTTTCTTCTTTTTTTTCTGTTCTTTTTTCTTTTTTCTTTTTTTTTGACCACACTCAGCACCACAGGGATGTCTAATAGCTGCCCCTGATTACTGCCTGTTTACTTTGATCTTCACCGCTCAAAGAAATGCAATACAGAGAAGAGAATGGATTCTGTGGTATTTTGGAGAGAATGCACCACAAAGGATGCGATTTTAGGTTTGAGAATTGAGAGACGATGAGCCCTTATGACTAAGAGGCAAATGTGATGCTGTGTTCATGTTGGTTACCTTCTGCATACCACACACAGTGCCTTATATTTTCCTTTGTTAACAAATACATGCGGAGCCTGTGTGTCAGTCCAGTGTGCAAGAAAATATGTGTGATTTTACAGCATTAAAAATGAGATTACTCAAGAGATTGAGGAGACAAGCCCCAGGCTGGGGGGTGAGGGTGGAGAAAACTTTGCAAATCATACCTAATTTATAGTTATAAATTAGAGTCTAAGTATACAAAGAAATGAAAAACTCAACAATCAGAAAATAATTTTATTTAAAAATTAGCAAAAGACTTCAAAAGATAGTTCACCAGTGAAGAGACAGACAGAAAAATAAACACATAAGCTGAGTTTAAGATGAGAGGGGGGATTGTGAGACAATTGTGGAAGGAAATGGAAACTAGTAGAAGGTGGAGAAGTAATATTCATGAAACTATCCTAGCATTATAAATCATGGTGACTAAAACAAAAGTTAAAAAAGAAAAAAAAGCATATAAAATGTTCATAAAATTAAAAAAAGGAAAAGAAAAAATAAGCACATGAAAAGATGTCGCACTTTCTATGTTATTAGTGAAAGGCAAACGAAAACAACACATCTATAAGGGTGCTCAAAATCCAGAACATGGTCTAGAACAAATGCAGGAAGTCTGCCCACAACAGAAACTCTCATTCCATGCTAGTGGAAAGTCAATTTTGGAAGAAATTTTTGGGACTTGTGATAAAACTAAACATACTCTTACAATATGATCTGGGAACCATGCTCCTTAAGTATTTATCCAAGGAGTTGAAAATTTATGTATACTCAGAAACCTACACATGGATGCTTTGAGTAGCTTTCTTGATAATTGTCCAAATTCAGTAGCAACTAAGTGTCCTTTCAAAGGGACATCTAAACAATGGAATATTATTTAGTGCTAAAAGAGAAACATATTATCAAGTCTTAAAAAGACATGGGGCTGCAGATCGCAAACAGGAGGTAAGGCACTTGCTTTGATGCTGCTGATTTGATCGCTGGCAGCACACTGGTACTCCTGGTCCGGAGCCAAGAATAGTCACTGAACAACACTGGGTGCTATCCTCCCCCACCCCCCAAAAAGAAAAACTTAAATACATATTTAAATTGAAATAAGGTTACATGCTATGGGATTTGAGATGTGATTTGGGATTAAGCTATGTGAATCTATATGACCTAGAAAAGTCCAGAGTGTCTTTAATAAAAAATATTCATGGTTTCCTGGGTACAGGGGCATAGGAGAGCTAGGCAGAACACAGAGGATTTTTAGGACAATACAAAAACTCTTGTGTGATATTGTAATGATGGATACGTGTCAACACACCTTTGTCAGGACCGATGGAACATACAAAACAAAAAATGAACTCTATAGTAAACTGTGGTCTTTGATAATAGCATGTCGCTATAGGTTCATCAATTTTAACAAATATACACAGTGGAATGCAATGTCCACAGTGTTGGAAGCTGTGTCCCTCTTTCTGTCTCTTTCTGTCTTTAACTCTCTGTCTCTATCACTGTCTCTGTCTCTATCTCTATTTCTGTCTCTGTATGGAATCTCCGTATCTGCCTCCTAATTTTGCAGTGAATCTAAAACTGTGCTAAAAAACACAAAAGCCTTTACAAAGGAACAAAAAGATTCTGGAAATTAGCATGAGGATTTCTGACTCAGTACCTGATGGTCGTTATGGAAACTCGAGCGTTTCTATGCTGCCTGAGATGATGCTCTGGCCGGCCGACTGCACATGTATAAAACACCAGGGAGTGTGATTGAAAAGGAAGAGTGTGCCAGAAGAAGCATAGCAAAACAGGATTTGGATGAGGAATGTACTGAAGACTAGATTTGGAGATTTTGCAATAATTTGAGGCAGTTCCATGAAAGGGTGGGGTTGGGGGGGGGTATCTGATATTGGATTTCAGTAGAGTGCAGGGATGTCTGCCCTGAGTTCGAATCCAAGCCTTTGCTTCCAGGCAGGGAGTAAGAGCACATTTCACAACGTTTTCTTTCCTAGAAACAAACACAGGACCTGTGCGTGTACTTAGATGTTCTCAGTGTCACAGCTTGACACAGTGACCAGCCTCTCAGGGTCACCCCGAGATCAGAGTGTTCTGAAGGGGAGACTGAGGCAGGGCTATCTACTGAGCGGGGGGGGGGGGCACAGGGCCAGTGAGGCCTCACATCTAGAAGTTGTCCCTTGACATGAACTAAGTGGCAGAGTCATTTTTGAAGACTTAGGGACACAGAATTTCCCCACCTCTTCTTTCCCTGGGGAGGGTCAAGGAAACCAATTAGCCTCAGGCAGATGAGAAGGAGGGAAAACAGAGTTACAGGTGCCTGGGGAATTGATCTGGGCTCTTCAGTTTACTCTGGTTTGGGGTCACAGCTGGAAGGTGCTCCTGGTACATTGCTCCTGGGCTCTGCTTGTGCTGCTTGGGGATCAAGGCCATGTCTCCTGAACGCAAGCACGGGCACTCACCTCCCTGCCTGGCCCTGGGCTACAGGAGAGGCAGGTTTATAGGCCAAACTAAGGAGTGGAGAGGCACGGGGTTGTTGAGAGAATAGAGATAATCTCACTGCATGAGCAAATGATGACTTCATGCTCTGAAGTTTGCCTTGCCTGAACTAGGCTTCTCTAATGTATTTTTTTTTTTCTGGAGAGGTTTCTGATTCTGGATAACGTCCTTCCTGAAGTCAAGATTCTAACTTACCCCATCTGGCCTCCAGGCACACAGGGCCTCTATTGATCTCCACTCCTTGTGCCAAAGTATCTCACAGTGGGAAAAACTTGCCCTCAACAGCTTGGAAAAAAATCTCTCTGGACACTAATCCTATAATATGTTGTTCCTTTTTTTTTTTTTGTGGGGTGGGACACAATAGTTGAAGCTCAGGGCTTATTCCTGGTTCTGCACTCAGAAATTACTCCTGGTGGTGCTCAGGAGACCGTATTGGATGCCGGGGATTGAACCCAAGGCAGCCGCGTGCAAGGCAAGCATCCTACCCTCTGAATTATCACTCTGGCTCTTTCTTCTTACAAAGATGGAAGATCCAGGTTGTACCAACTACCTAACATCAAACATCATACTAATTTCACCAGTCAAACATTCTTTCTAGCATGCCGATGATGAAGCTTCTCCTATTGATTTTGACAAAAATACTTTTGAATGCCCCATGACTGGTTTTTAGGGTGTTCATTATGTTCATTTGTTGATTGATGCCTAAGGTGTAAATTGGAGATAAGTTAAACATGTCGGCTCCCAGTGTTTAAGTACCTGTTGTTATTAAAGCAAATGACAACAGATGACAAAACCAAAAAGAAACCTCAAGATAAAGATTTTCCAAAAGCTCCAATATAACCCTGTTTTGGGTTCTATTAGTCACTCTGAGATCTAGTCGTACATGGAGCATATATGGAGCTTTTAATTTTTATTACTATTTATTTGGGGATGGGGGGCACACCAAATTGTGCTCAGGGCTTCTCCCTGGCTCTGTGCTCAGGGATCACTCTTGGCAGTGCTCTGGGAACCATATCCATGCTAGGAAACCTATTTTGGCTATCTGCAGGCCAAGCGCCTAACCCGCTGCAATCTCTCTCTTTCCGGCCTCCTATTCGAAGCTTTTAAAACATGAAACAAAACCTTTCAGTGCAATTAGTTGCCTAGGTTGCCTTGTGACTCTTTTTCTGAGATTCGCTGTTAACAAAAGACTTCCCATTAATAAAACCCATTATGCAAGATTTTATTTGATGCAATTTTTTTAACTAACAAGAAAAGCCAGAGTACTATGGACGAACATGAAAAAAATATCCCAGAGAGAGGTTGTCATAGAAACTGTGCTAGGAGAACCACTATTCACAGGTTAGCGGGCACCAGGCAAAGAGAAGAGGAAGGATGTAATCTTGAAGCTCTTGCTGGCTGTGTGGGAGAGGAAAGCTCTTGTAAATGTCCTCAGGAACTTGTTTTCTTGTATCCAGTGGGTGTGGGTCACTCTGGGGCTGTGACACTACAGGATACAGGGGGGCGATCATCCCACTCTCCCCTCTTCGCTCACTCCGCTCCCCCCTCCCCCCCGGGTCTTTTCAGACAGGGTGCAAACACATTAACATCAGTCAGATTAATAGGAGAACAAAAGAACAAATGTAATGACATCTGTCCGGCTGTCAGTCGCAGAGTAAATAGGACAGTTTTTATTCCTGTACTGGCAAGTGGGATCAGGGCCTATCTGGGCTATCAAGATGAGAACAGATGTCAAGTCTTCTTGCAGGATGAGGAAAGCATAGCTCATATCAGCAAGCCAGATGCTTTAGAAGTTTGCCCTGCTGTAAACTAGGTTTTGCTGATACAACATTATTTTTGAAGATGACCCTGAATTTAGGCAGTCTGCATTCTTTCGTGATGACAACAGCTTCTTTTGAGGCCCTCAGGACTTCCATTGATCATAGTTCCACATGCTGTGGTGATACCCACTGGAAAAAGCCTTTTCAGGACCTTTATGGGAAGCCCGTCTTTCAATACAAAGGTCCATGTAGGACATTTGTGGAAATGGGAAAAAAATATACGTGTGTGTGTGTGTGTGTGTGTGTGTGTGTGTGTGTGTATAAGAGCAACAAAATCCAGGAGAATATTAGTAATGTCAACAACCTTAACTCTTTCATATAATCCTTGCTAGTGCCCACCTAGGGAACTCTAGACATTATTCATGAACTAATGGTGCATTCATTATTCAAATGCTCCAGATGAGAAATGACGCACAGAGGAGTTGACCTAGTCAAGGTCACTTGGTTGATGGAAGATGTGACTTGAACACAATTGTCTAATTCTAGAGCCCCTGCCCTCCCCTTCCCTGACAGACTGAACTAGCAGGAGATCAATAGCTGGTGAAAATTGCAAAGATGATTGTAATGCAGTAGAACTCTGCTGTAGGAAAAGATGAAATCTTGCCTTGTGCTACTGGGTGGATGAAATTAGAAGATGTCATGAAATAACCTTGAATCAGAAGCACTATAAGTCAGAAGGAGAGGCTGGACATGGTGTATCCATATGTGGCATATAAAGAAATCAAGAACATGGGCAATTTTCATTTTTTAAAAATTATTTTATTTTTAAAGTTGCTCATGATGATTTGTTACATTCAATATTCCAATATCAATCTTACCACCATGACACATATCCATCACCATTATTTTCAATTTTCCCAACCACCACCCAAACCTGCCCCAAAAGCAGGTCCTAAATCATTTATTTTGTTATGAATAATTGCTAAAAATGAGCAAAAAGGATTTCCTGAGAAGAGAG
>JAOXYA010000009.1:20377036-20389322 GCA_028565675.1 Sorex palustris | reverse complement strand
TTCACCTTCTACTGAGTTGTATCCAATATTGCAATCAAGCATCACCAAATAAATCCTTTGATTTTACCCTGTTAATTATTATTAAGTTTGAGTGTGATCCCTTAATGCTGCGAAGTAATGAATTTTCTTCTGGTTTTCAAGCAGTAGGACAGGTACCTGTGGTGAGAACATATGTCTGTCTTTAAAACTGGTGATTTAAAATGCTACCTCTTCGAATAATCTCCCAATAAGCAGCCTTTTATAATAACTCTGTCTTGGTTCTTGGTTAATGATACTATTTTATAACACAAATTTACTGTATTTTAAAGTTGTAAATGCTGTTCCTAAGAGATGGCTTTGTAGAGAGTAAATCCAATTTACACACTATTATTGTTAGAAGGAAAACATTAAACAACTGTCAAAGACTGAAGGGAAAGCTCCCTACACATTTCTCATGGTGAAGAAAAAGAGATCTTAAAAATTGGCTTCTTTCCTCACACTCATGATATGGGTGCCAATAAGTGATGATTATGATGGTGCTTTTTATGAGGTAGACACCTGTTAAGTAGGAACTGAACTGTGACCATCAACTCATTTCCCACACACCACTAAGCAGCTATTGGTTTCTAATGACTTTTGGCCAATGTTCATTTCTAAGTCAGTAGTTCTAATACGGCCCAGGTTGGTATTACACTATTTTCATTCCCTATGTGTGACAGTAAGATAAAATTAAAATATTTTTCCTTTAGAGCAAAAGTAAAATCCAAAGTAGTATACAGATTCTCATGCACTTCAAATAATTTTGAATTAAAAAGTCTTTAATTATAAGTAAAAGACATATACATGTACATATTACATGTTCAGAAGAAGTACAGATATGCCTTATTGTGAAATTTTAGAGAAAAAGTGATAATGAATACATTGCATCACTTATTAAGATTACTTTGAGAATAAGTAGTTTGGCTGTACACATGTAAACATAATAGAGTTTCTCCATAGTACTTCTAAAGCACAACTCTATACATAGTAATAGTTTAAAAAAGATTATTCATAGTATCCTATTTTAGCATAGCAATCATGGTATTGTATAACTTGTCCAGTCTGTATTTCAAAGCTTATCTTAACATTTTTACTTTACACATCACATACATCATTTGTCCTATTATCAAACTGATCATTACTGTATTATAGGTTAGGCATTTTCTTAACTAAATTTATCCTCCATATGTCTGATTAGAAAATCCTTAGTAGTTCTTTATTAATTTTCCCTAGTTTGATTCAAGTGGTTCCTTCTAAAAAATTCTTCCTTTGTACTCATATTTTTTATTATTTTAACTTTATCTGAACATGGTGGCTTACATAATTGTGCATAATCCAGTCATTTTAGACATTCAATGCTTTTTTTAAATTTTTGGGTCAGACCCAGCAATGCACAGGGGTTACTCCTGGCTCTGCACTCAGGAATTATTCCTGACAGTGCTCAGGGAACTATATGGGTTGCTGGGAATTGAACCCAGGTTAGCTGTGTGCAAGGCAACTGCCCTACCTGCTGTGCTATTGCTCCATCGCCGACATTCAATGCCTTAAGTCCAATCAAACCACTAGTTGAACCTTCCCTCCACCATTGTCCTCAGTTTTCCACATTCCCTCCCAAGCCTGCCCCCTTGACAGGCACAAAATTATTCATTTTATATTGCTTGCTATGACAAAATGTCTAATGAAATTATCTAAAATAGTTCAATAAAAGAAAATTTGAGAAAATTGTTAAATTCCACAATGGTGCAATCAAATTACTTATCTGAGGATTTATTTTACTGTCTGTTTCCAACTGAACCTTCTGTGCTATTTTTGATTCCAGAACTTAGTAGGCATTTATGCTATTTTTTCATATAATTTCCTGGTTATAAATATCGTGGGATTCTGATGTCACATGTATCAGAAGCTTTAGGAGCAGTAGAACTGGGAAGATTCTTTGGGTTGCCATTTCTTTTTTTTTTTCTTTTTATAGTGAAACACCATGAGGTACAGTTGTAGATTTACAGATTTTTGTGCTTGGGTTTCAGTTATACAATGATCGAGTACCCATCCCTCCACCAGTACCCATTCCCCACCTCCAGTGCTCCCGGAATCCTTCCCACCCCCCACCCCTGTGGCAGGGCATTCCCTTTTGATCTCTCTCTCCTTTTGGGTGCTGTTGTTTGCAAAAGAGGCATTGAGTGGTAATCATGTTTGATCTATAGTTTACTTTCAGCATGCACCTGTCATCCTGGGAAGGTTGGCATTTCTTGAGAGTAGTCTTGAAGCTGTGAAGCTGGGCCGTTTATATGACAGAGGCTTTGGAGTGTGGGTGTTACTGCTGTGGCTTCTGGGAGATCACCAGGAATTAGGAGGTCGCCTAAGACCCTACTGAGTAGGTCCCAGAGTTTTCAGCCCAAATATTAGTATACGTGGGAGTTTCCTCTGCATGGCATATTTTTCGAGATTACCCTTTTATCTTTATATCAAAAATCAGTATTTCTTACTTAACATTGGTATAGCAACTTATTCCTCTCTATTATCATTGATCAACCATATGAATATTTTATTTTCAAGTCATTTTCCTCTATTCCTAGTTTTTAAAATAATTACTATCAATTCTTGCTATATTCTTAACAACTAGATAACTACAAAGAATAAATCATGCTCATACATCTATGGGAACTTAAGTGGGCAATGTAATGTGAAGGGGTATCAGTATATAGAATCAAGGAATTATGTTGGCATAGCATCAGTCTCTTAGTTATTTTTATTATACACTAAATTTCCCATGCATCAAGTGTCTCTTTGGGAACATTTTTATCCCTCTCGACTCAATAATTTATTTAAGTGCATATTTATTGAAAATGTATAACTTTTATTTTGCAAACTTTCCTCAAGTGAAATGTATGTGTCGCTTCTTCCATTCAATATAAATTTCAGTCCCATGCTATGCAAGTATGCTAATGAAAACTCAGAGATGTTTGCTGATGTGCTGTATTTCAATAAGCAAGTTTGACAACACAATAAAAAATTTGCTATGTATTTCGCATTTACAAACTGAGACAATATCTGACACTGGACAGTAACATGCAAATAGATTTGCTATGATTTTAAGCAGCTTTTTCTATAATACAGATGTGCAGCATGCAGAAAGTCTCCTGTGTTTTCCACACATGTCTAATGTAATTGCTCTAAATCTGAGATAAACATGTCCCCTTGTCCCAAAGCTAAGAATAGTACTGTAAGAACTAAATTGGGCTGGGTGGAAAAGAGACCAGGTCTACTAAGTATTTTCAGAGTAACTCCAAATCATTTCTCTTTTTTAATTTGGAACTGACATTGTGTTAAAACCCTAGTGGACCAGTTCTAGTTGAGATAAATTTGAATTTATATGTGCAGAAATAAAATAAATTTGGGCATATAAATTCTCAGTTTAATACAACAGGGTTTGTTTAGTCTTACTATTATTCCTAGCTTGCTTGAATAATTTTCATCTCAATCACTCAACATGGAAATTCTTTTGCTATAGATCAATTCCTTGCCATCTAGCCAGGAGGCAGTTTACAGCTATTGAAACCTATTCTATCTTTTATGCCATGAATTTGCTTTACCCATATGTATATTCCATTTGCTTGCTCTGTGAAATTCATAGAATTTAATAACCTTGCCATGCGTTTTCATGTCAAAATATAATCAGCACAATTGATAATATTTACTATTTGTTACTATCCTACTGCACTTAACATGATCTTATTATACATAGATCTTCACATCTCTCTCTACGTCTTGTCTCATGATATTGGCTTAACTTTTCATTCATCATTTCTCTAATTAATGAACCCTTGCTTCAATTTCTATACCTCCTCTAACTGAGATTTTAGCCACTATATTAAATGTATTATCTATTGTTATCTGATAGAATACAATTTATACTATGACTAAAATAAGAAGTATGCATCCTTTTCAAGACAATTGAATTGAATACATCTTTAGTGACATATAAATAATGTCTCATGTTTCAATACTGATTTTAATTTTCAGATACCAAACATAGCAGATACATCTTAAAGACTAGTAATAACTACAATTACTCTTCTAAGTAAATTATCTAATTTTAGCTTCTTCTGTTTTGAAAATATGTGAAAAAAAAGATCCATTCCAACTGTTGAGGATTTGAAGTTGGAGAACAAGTCAATTAGCAATGGAAAATGAATGTGAAAGAACAGGATATAGAATAATATGTATCAAGATATTTGAAATTATTATGATGCAGAACTCAAGAGGAGAATTGGGCAATTATATAAAATAGGGAATATTTAAATATGAATTGCAGTGAGAAAAAAGACTAAAGAGCAGTAGAGACAAAAAGTCAAAACGTGACATGCATCAACAGGTGGAGCAAGAGATTGAGTCCTGAAATTCTTGTTTAAGTGTGAGTCTACAATGACAAATTCAAATTTAAAAGGAATTGTTTGGTAATATATATAGTGTTTTCCTTCTCAAAACTATTCTAATAGTTTTTCATTATAATTCTACCATCTTTATTCCAAATTTTTATACATTAATAATTTTGTATTTCATTTTTAGGAAAGTATTCTTACTGCAGAATAACTTCACTGTGTATCTCTTCTTTGTTATCAAACATTCAAAATACAAAAGTAATCTATTTTTGCTTATCATTTATATCTTTCCAGTCAAAAATAATAAACAAAAATAATTAATTACTCTGAAAATAAAATTTTATCCTATATGCCTGAACGAGTTTGTAGTTTTAGACTATTGACCTAAAATTGCATATAACATACATGGCACTGTCCTCCCGTTGTTCATCGATTTTCTCGAGTGGGCCCAGTAACGTCTCCATTGTGAGACTTTGTTGTTACTGTGTTTGGCATATTGAATATATCACGGGTAGCTTGCAAGATACTCTTGGTAGCTTGCCAGGCTCTCCGAGAGGGGCAGAAGAATCGAACTCGGTCGGCCATGTTGGCTGCGTGCAAGGCAAACGCCCTACCGCTGTGCTATTGCTCCAGCCTTTTCAAAGCCAATCAAATACGCAGGATTCATTCTAATATCACCCCCCCTTCCATATTTGTAAGTTCTTCCAGGGAAATAAAAGAGGATTCTGATAGGGCTGAGGAAAAGCTTCAAAGGAGTAAACCTGTTTCTGCAGTCAGTAAGCCCAACATCACTTGCCATCATCACAGTTTTCTGAGCACCCAACTCCATGCAGCCCCTTGAGCACTGTAGAATTTGACTCCAAAGCAAAGAAAAAAAAGAAAGGAAACTGGGTTTCTATTATTCTTCTTTTGGTGGCAGAGGTGGGGAGCATACTCAGCTCAGGGTTTACTCCTGGTGATTCTTGGGGGAAACATATGAAACTCTGGGGATCAAATCCAGATCATTGGCCATATGCAAGACAATGGCCCTACCTGCCTTATTATCTCTGCATTTCTGTTAACCTCATTGTTCCTCTCATCCAATTACATGCTGGAGGACTCTATTAATACCTAGACCTAATCTTTCACACCCTCTCTCTGGCCCTTTTCAGATACCTTCTTCAGCTCATCGAGAGTTTGACATCTTACACGTGAACAACTGGGTCCTCATCTTTCACTTGACCCCAGCTGCATCCTTTTAATTTTTTTTTTACTCCTCAGGTAATGAGAGCCTGCTTCAGTTGTTACCACCCTCCACCCCTTTATCTAATATTACACACTAGCACCCCCAAATTTTAGTACCATCAAATGATCCCCTACTGTTCATCTCCTCTACTAGCTCTAAGACTGAGGCTGGGAAGGAAAGAGGAATGGGGCCACACAGACTTTGGGGGAATCTTCTTAGAGCATTTTGTTGGTGCTATTTTGGGCATCTTTAATAAGGGGATTTCCCTAAATGGACTGAACAGTACAACAGTCCTTGGCCCAAACCAGCCGCAGGCTGTACTCAGGCCCTGGTTCTTACTTTATAGCAGTCTTCATTTCTCTTACTGTCCATTAGCACAACAGGAAACCAAGTGGTGGGTAATTGAATAGGGCTTCCTTTTACTGCTAATGAATCTTAAGTTAGTAGTAATGACTAAGAAGAGGGTGACTTAACTAACACTTTCAGATCTTGTTCTAAACTTCCTATCGAACTAGATTTCCATTTACAATACATTTAGGTATGAGATTGGAATTTGCTTAATGAGAGGTTTTTTTTTTTCTGCTCTCACCACCTTGGTCCCTTTCATTGGTTCTATCTAGAGGTGGTATCGAAAGATGCCATTTCTTTCTCCCTGTCAGTGAGGGACATTTGGCGCTTGGTACACACTGTTGCCATTTCCCCCTGTTGATATAGAAAATCCCAACCATATCGTGTATCCTTCCTGGTCTGTACCACAGCAGTAACATGCCCACAGAGCTTCTGCATTAGAGCCAGTCAGATGCAATGGACTGCTTTCCTTTAAAAAAAAAATTTCCCCCCTTTTCCTTCTAGCTAATGCCAATAGACATTTACTAGCTGTGGCATTTCCTAAAATAACATTTTGGCTGAAGCTGGGTTTTGATGTAAGGAAAGGATTTGCTGGATTTAGTTTCTAATGTTCTTCTATTCTATCCTTGCTGAAAGAAAAAGTCAAAAATGGCCTCTGGATTCACTTGTGGGTTTGCTTTGGAAAACTTGTCCTGTTCCCCAGAGCATCCCCCACCCCCCCCCGCCCCCACCACATACGATATTCTCTTTTCCTAGGTGTTTTTCTAAATCACCAGAGTGGGAGGGGAAACAGCATGCAATGAGATGGAATATTTTATGTGATAAAAATTCAAACCCGGGGCCGGAGCGATAGTACAGTGGGTAGGGCATTTGCCTTGCCCGCGGCCAACCCGACCCAGGTTCAATCCCCATCATCCTATGTGGTCCCCCAAGCCCTGCCAGGAATAATTTCTGAGTACAGAGCTAGGAGTAATCCTGAGCATCGCTGGGTGTGACCCAAAAGGCAAAAAAAAAAAATTTCAAACGCTGGTAGAGGGGATCTTGTCTAGGGGGAATTGAGAGTGGGAGCAGGACATTAGCCTTTATGCGAATAAGGTCTGCAGAACGTTTAGGAGTTTCTTCAGCAATTTAGGTCAAGGAAGGGAGGAGACTAGATCAGCAGTTTCTAATGGTGCTCTGTTGCGACTGAGAGCTCAGAGGGTCACCTCGAGCAGCCTCTGGGCTCACAAGTGGTCTTCGGGGAATCCAGAGGGCTTCTTGCTGAGTAGAAGTGAAGGTGCCTTTGCTCCTCCATTCTCCGGTGTCTGGCCAATGGAACAGGGGCCGCTTTACTCTTCTTTGTGGAATAGTTTAGTTATGCCTGGAGGATTTTCTTTCTTGAACAGAAAAGGTGCTCCCAGAATAAAATAACAAAAGCTATGCAGGGGCAGAGAGATAGTATCAGGGGTCAGGCGCTTGCCTTGTATGCAGCCGGTCCTGGTTCCATCCCTGCTACCACATGTGGACCCCTGCGCCTGACTAGGAATGATCCCTGAGCACAGAGTCAGGACTAATTCCTAAGACTGTCAGGTGTGGTTCTCCCTCACACCCCAAAGGCTAGGACACACCCCCTTTAGCACCAACATGGGTTTCTTGGGATATTTATAGCACTCCCATGTGGTTTCTCTTTGTTCTCTGAGAACAACGTGTGACAATCGAGCATAGGCATTTCCCCCACACCTGAAGTCACCCAGTAGCACGGTCAACATCTGTTGGCTCATTCCTTGTTTACACGGGTCTGGAGAGGAGAAGAAATGAAAGCAGCAGAGGAAATGTGCTTTTGCATGTCACTAACTCCACCCCTCTGCATTTCCTTTTTCTGCCAAGTGAAAGAAGACACGCCCCCCCCCAACCCCCAAACCTCTTCTAGGGTAGCAGCAGCCAAGTATGGGTCCTCACACTTTTCTGGTGCTTTTGTGAGAGGTAGAGAGGTTTGGTTTTTCTCTCCTAGGTTATCTGATCAAGTCAAAGAAGTACAACCCCCCACAGCTAGGTAGCCAGCAATTTAATTATTTATCACATTAAACTTGGGAAGCTCTAGAACTTGTCTGCCACCCCAGACTGTTAGTTTATAAATGAGAGCTCTGTGCTGGAGGTGAAAAAAATTGAGGTATTTGTCTCTGATATAAAATAATTCTTAGGGGAGCAATGTGTGGGTTGCAAATCTGAGGGAATAGGGGTACCCATTAATAAAGGACACACTATACATTCAGCATTCTAATAATATTCATTTATATCTAACAATGAGGCATGAATTCTATCTTCAAATAATCAAAGTCCAATAACAGATGATAAGAAAAAAGCCTAATCATCTGTCTTGTATAGATTTATTTTAAAAAGTAATGAAAAGTTGCTTCTTTAAACCTCTTGAACAAAGTTGCTTCTTTAAACCTCTTGAACAAAAAGACTTTGAAGTGCATTTTCTTTTTGGACATTTTGAAAACCTGAGCTGTGAGACTGGGGGTCGGTTCTCTGGTTAGTATTTTGTCAGATCCATGGTTTCTAGACTTACCAAATGGGTGGATTATTAAGATAAAATTGAAACTAAACACCAACTGGGATGTTCCATGTGTTATCAAGTTGACTAGACTTTGATAACAACTTGATCAAATAGCAAGTTAGCTGTTGCCGCGCAAGTCAGTTTTACATGTGATTGCATTTAAATCAATACTTTGAATATAGAAAATTAGCCTCAAAAAAGTGAGTGAGTCTCACCATATCAATTTGAATGTTTTAGCAGCCAAGACTAAGTTTACTAAAGAATGAGTGAGTCTGCCGCCAAAATTCTTTTGGACTTAGATGCAACACCAGCTTAGGAAGAATTTCTGCTGGCCAATCTGCACTGCAAATGTTTGGACTTAACAGCTCCCACAGTTGTATCTATCAGTCAATTCCCCCAAATCTCTATTTATGTGCATATGGCTCTGTGTGTGTGTGTGTGTGTGTGTGTGTGTGTGTGTCTGTGTGTCTGTGTGTCTGTGTATATCCTACTGGTTTTTCTGGAGAATCCTTAAGAATATACCAATGTGCGATTGTGGTTTCAGTTTTTACCAAAAACTCAAAACTAAAATAATAAACAATAATAAAAACTGTCCATCTACCATTACCATCACGTCTTGAAAAGACTTTTCTATCACTCCCATAATAGGAATCAGAGTATCAGAAAAATATAATTCCCTTGAATAAATAATATCCATCTAAATAGATTCCTATGCTTTATATGATTCATTTTCCAGTCTTCTAGGACTAGACTGTAGTTGATCCAACTTGCAAATGTGTGGGAGAACCATTTCACTGCTATTCCTAAAAGAATAGTCCCCTATATAGTTTGCCCTGATATAAGCATGTGGAAGAAAAAAATGTCAAGACTTCAAGTCCCTCCCCTCCCCACGCACCAATTCTATAACCTACTTGCTTTTAAACATTAGAGATTTCACGGTTGTTCTCAGTCTGGATGATTCTGCCATCGTTTTTCTTTTGTCACAGATGGTCATAGAAATAGCTTGCTGTAAAGGAACCTCGCGGTTTCTTCTTAAGTGAAACCACACTTCACGTCCAACTTCAGTTGAGTTCTGCTGTTCATTCAGGGGCTGGGGAGATTTTTCCATCATAAATTTCTTGAAATGCATTACTTTTATAGAGTGTTAGAACTAGAAATTCACTTACAGACCATGCAGTCCAATATCAGTTTTCACAGATGAGAAAACAGAGGCTAAGAGTAGACTGGTGGCCCAGAATGGCAAAGGAGGCTAGGAGTTACCAAACGCCCTTTAGCAACTGCCTTGTTTCAACTTCCTCTTCTGCCTTTATTACCTGCCAAATCATTGGTTCCGTCCTTTTGACAAGTCCTTTTCCTTTCACATTGCCTTTTCTTTGAAGTTACAGAAAGGAAACTTAGCTATCATTTATCCTTCTTCTTGCCCTCTGCAAACTATTTTCCTATAAACCTCCATTTATTTGGGTTCCTGGTTTTCCCACTTTTGCTAGACTCTGGCAACAATTGTTTTATAAGGACTTGGCCTTTGAGGGTCTAAATTCACTTTTGCTTATAAAAACAATGATTGGAAGGACACATAAAACTGACTGCTTGAAAATTACTGAAATTAAAGCTACAAAACTTGCCCCCCCCATATCCTCCCACCACTTGCCTTGATAATTTGCATTCTTCAAACTTTGCATTTTTTCTACACTTGTGATTTTATCTACTGGGTAAAATTTTTGGTGAATTTTCTTTTTTAACTCATATTGATTTGCATTTCAGATTGCTTTCAATTTATTCTCAGTTTAGTTTATTTCAACTGTAAAAATACTCCTGCTTTTATGTATTTACTGCAACAAAATCTGAATGCAAACTGAGTAAAACTCTACCACTGTGTGTCATGGGGTGAAGCCACAGCACAACGGTAGGGCATTTGCCTTGCGTGCAGCTGGCCCGGCCAAGCTGGGTTCTGCCAAGCCGGGCTCGATTCCTCCACCCGTCTTGGAGATCCCGGCAAGCTACTGAGAGTATCTTGCCCGGAGGACAGTGCTACAGTGTGTCATGGATCCTAATTTCTACGTCTTCTCAACAGTTGGGCAACCCTTCCCGTTTTAAGTAGGCCCTGTGATTCCTGCTCTGAAAGCAGCTATTTAACACTCCATTCCCGGGAGTATCAGAACACACCATCTTTTCCTTCATTATAGAGAACAGAAGCAGTTAAGCCAGTTTATCTCCTGAATTTCTGTCAAATATTTTCATCTGGAGTTTTGACTTCTTTTCAGTGTCAAAGCCTGAGGTGATCCTAAACGTCTATACAGACAAATCATTTCAGGAGTGATGTCCTGTTCTGCCTTCTCAGTAATTTACTGTGATTATTGCTCTCTTCACATCATTAGCCTTCCCACTTGTTCTGTCATTTTTTGTATTTATTCTAGTACTTCCTAACCAAAAAAAAAAAAACCACCTTAGCTTCACATCTCTGACTTTACTTCATGGCTAAGCTTCTTAGACACCACTCTGACCTCCCACCTATTTCAATCTACTTCTGATCCCAACACTCCATCAGAACTATTCTTGCTCAATTCTTGGTTGCTAAACTTAATGGACATTTTTCAATTATTTAAAAACAAACAAAAATCTTGGGGAAAATACTTTTCAGCTTGCCACTGTTGGATGCTATATCCGTTGGAATCAAAGCCCACCAGGCTTGTTCTTGGTAGAAAAACAAAAACCTCAACTTGTTGGGAAGAATTAGAAATTAAGTGGGAATAAAGTGGTGAAGGCTTTTAATGCCAAACTGTGGGGATTTTTAAGCTCTCCAGTCCAGTGAGTCCTCAGGTATTAAAAAGGTTGAAGGATACTGTCTGAGGGAGTGGTAATCTCTATGGCTTTGAGCAGGCAAGATGCAATACTGGAATTAAACGCTGGGCCAATGGATAGAAATGGAGATCTGCAAAATGCCATAAATATTAGTAGCTTCAGTGTCACTTGGGACATTGTGAGAGGAAGGAATGAACGTTCTCGGGTCCTGAGCTGTTGAGTCAGAAACTCTGAAGGCTGATCCCATGACACGTTTCATGAAACTCAGTGACAGACTTACTGGCTTGCAGGAGAAATAGAGAAAGAACAAGTATGTTGTTATCAAAGACCTAGAATAGTTCTGGAAGGGTATGGAGACAACATCTAATATTCATTCCATGGCTGAGGACTGTATGCATTTTCTTGAGGTAGTGGATTTGCTTTTAGAAGACATAAAATACTGTCTCTGAGGATCTCTCATTCATTCAGTAGTTGCTTACTAGGTGGTGGTGGTGTGTGTGGAGGATTATTTAGCATTACCAAGAACACAAATCATGCCCAAACCTAAGTTCTCATCACTACTGTTTCAATACCACTACCTCCTCCAGGCTCTTGGTAGAGAAAAACTAGGAATAAACCTTGTTCTCCACTCACCTTACCTTTTAACTGGAACATTTATAACTGGAAAATTGACCTCTCTAGTACCAGACGTTTAGTTTCTCTCCAGTAGGGTCGTAGCAGTTTCAGTGGACCCTAAGGCACAGGATGTGGTCCCAGATGTAGTTTATTTTATTATTAATTTTAATCTTTTATTTATTTTTAAAATATTTGTAATGACTCACCGTGAGATAGTTGCAAAAACTTTTGTGATTACGTTTCAGTCATATAATAATTGAGTACCCATCCCTCCTCAACCAGTGCTTATTCTCCCACCACCAATGTTCCCAGTATCCCTCCTGCCAACCCCCCCAATCGTGCCCTCCCCCCTCCCCCCTTCTC
>JAOXYA010000009.1:20360817-20376120 GCA_028565675.1 Sorex palustris | reverse complement strand
AATGTCATGACTGAAACGTAACCACGAAAGTTTGTAAGTCTGTAACTGTACCTCATGGTGATTCATTAAAAAATAATTTAAAAAAAAACTTCACTGACTTCCAGTCAATCACCAGATTTTATTTTCTACTTCCAGACTCTTGGGATAGAGAGAATAGTAAGCATCAAAGATTCTCAAAAGAAATGAAGTTTGAGAATTCTTGGTTCTCTGAACTTGCAAATCAAAAATTCTTCAAGTATTATACATCCGGGAGGAGCTGAGGTATGGAGCACCAGGTCACTTGAAATCTCTACCCATGAAACAAGTACCCAATCAGAATAGATAATGGGATGGCTGGGGGTGGGAATTTGACAACTGATAAAAGGAAGCCCCCAGCCCTATCTCTGTCTCCTCCCTCTCCCTCTCCTGCCTCTGCACCTGTTCGCTGGATTCTGTTCTCTCTCCAGGGCCTTCAGGATTGGTAGGATGGCGGGCCCAGGCATGGGGCCCAGTACAGGTGGGTCACTCAGGTCCTGACGGGGCTCAGATGCCCAGCAAAGTGCAGGTTCAGGCAGGGCTCCCATGCCAGGGAGTGACAAGGTACTGAGCACAGGGCTCTCACCCACCACAGGAGGCTGTGGCCGGAGACAAGGAAAGCATGCACGGAACAGAGAGAGCGGAGAGGGGACTGGATAGGGAAGTTGTCCATGGGACAGACCAGTGACTTCGTTCGTGGAGGGTGAGGAGATTGCGTGAGTCAGGACAGTCAGTCGTTCAGATGTCCAAGCAGCATCAGGGACAGGACTGGTGACATCCTTGATGGGTAAAAGAGAGGCCTGAACATCTGGGGAGGGTTCTGGTACCTTCTACTTTTATATGTATAATTAACTTTTCATCGACCAAGTTTTGTTTGCGTATCTTTAATACAATTCTCAAGAACCCACCAGCGCAGGAAAATCTGCTTTTGTGCTAACATACTGATCAATTAAAAATGAGAAACTACCCTGACAGATATCCACTCAAGAGAACAGGTTACAAAATATTTATTTTATTGTTTCAAAATTAAAAATAGTAGACAAGCATATATTGTAGCTTAAAGCAGGGCAATACAAACATAGAATTTATTGCAGTTTCAAATAAAAAGTGTAAACACTAACGTTAAACTTTTTTGAAACCAACTTGCTTTGCACACTGCTGTTTCATTTTCTTTTTTTTCCAAACAAAACAATTTTAGTTCATTGACCACAAGCAGGCTGCTCAGATTACAGGCTAATATGAACACCTTTCTTCAAAATGGCTTTACCTTGTGCCATAGCTGTATGACTTTATTATTCCTACACATAAGCTTTCTTCCACCTCAACAGCACACCACAGGCAAGAGTGATTATCACTTCCATCTCACTGACTTCCACCACAAATTTCTCCCAATATTCCACAAATGTAAAAATAAGAAATGCAATTAAACACCAAGAAAAACAATTAGCTTAGCTTTAGTCACACGGGAACAAAGACATTTTTAAAATGCTGTCAAACACAAAACTTTTCAGTATATATACTTAAAAATACTCAAGTATCTTACTTTCTCATAAGCAGTACTAGCATGTCAGTAAACTGGCCTAAATTCAAACTGCACCATTGAGAAGTTTTCATGTTTCGTATTTTGTGGCCACTAAACTGAGCCTTTTACAAAGCTATACAAATAATTTACTTTATAAGTTTACCTAAAGTTTAGAGCATATACATTTTAGATTACACTTACAGCATAAATCACATAGATTTCTTCCCAAACAACAAAACGTAACTGGTAAACATTAACGCAAGTAAATCCAAAAAAAAAAAAATCCCTTTTTTAAATTAGCAAAAACTGACAACAGTGTAAACACCAAAGTAAACAAACAAACAAAAAAAAACTCAAGACATTACAAGACAAATATATTTTGACTCTATTTCTGAAATCATGTTCAAACACTTGTTAAAAAAAAAAACAAAAAGAAGGGCTGGGAAGGGAGTTCAAAGGACTGGAGCACAAGCATTGTATCCTGGGGCCTGGGTTCAATTCCTGGCACCACAGGGTCCCCAAGCACCACTGGAGTGACCCCTGAACAGAGTTCCCCTTCCCCCAAATAATACTCCTCAAATGTATATGAAAATGGGCACTTGGTGGTGAAATATAATTTGAAAAAGGTTTGTTCCAACACTGCGTGTAATACATAAAATTATTCTGTTGCCTGTATGATTACTGGTATCTTAACTGCATGCTCCCTCCTCCCCCCCAACCCGACTCTGAAAGGACTAATTTGGTTATTAAATACTAGGGTCAAAGGATGATAATGATAAACTCATTAAAAAGTGAGTTTTAGCTTGAAATAATTTTTATTTCATTCCCTTTAATCATATTAACTGGGAAAACGTTTAGTGGCTAACTGGAAGGCCCTGTTTTACCATTTTGAAACCGAAGCTATGTGTGAGGTTTTCTTCTGAACTTCCTCAAAAAGTAGTACAAGGAGTATAGTCACATATGATATTCAACATTTGTGGTATTTTAAGCTCTCTCAAGTTAGAGCTCAACTTCATCGCTTACCCTGATTTTTTAAACAAATAACTGCATATTTGATTAAGAAAACAAACATAGGAATATGTTTACTTAATATTTGCATACACTGCTGTGCAACATTCTTCAAAAAATATTTCAACTCAAATATTCATCCAAATAAGTACTGTGTAAGCACTAGTGTCAAAGATTCTTTTTAAGAGCACCTTTCCTTTGAAGAGCTTAACTAGAAAGACCTAAAGGGAGAAAAAAAGATTCCCAGATAAATGTTTTCATATATGTACAATCCAATCCACTTGTCCCAAACTCAGTAAAGCTACTAATTGTCAGAAACAAGCAAATGCTTTCTTTGGGTAACACTGCTGTATTCTGGATGGCATCATATGGCTCATACTGTAGAAATATGCTAATACTGGTATCAAATGCAACCTATTCCAAACTTTTATGACAGTTCCTAAGTGCAATACAAGCACAAATATGTGCCAGTACATACTCTTAACCACGCTTCCCTAAGTAAAGTCAAATTATAAAATGTGATCAAAACAACTAAGCACTAAGATACTGGTAGCATGAGAAAATATCTTTATTCAACTTGGAAATTTATGGAGATCTGGATATTGCACACATTCACTTAAAGCTTATCAAACTAAGGCAATGCAACCCCACTCAGCTTTAAATACTTTGGATGACTCAAAAGAACGGAGAAAAATTAAAATCATCTTTCAAAAGCTGTCTCCAAAAAAAAAATAAGCAGTCATCTTTAAAAGCAAATAGAACAAAATCCGTTAGATATCAATTAATATTCAAGCAAAGATAACACATTTTAGAATTACTAAGAGCTGTCTTCTATAAGATTGGGATGTTTCTTTGCTTAGTCAAATACTGTTTTTGTAAAGACCTCTCAGCTGACCTATGCAGGGCAGGCTGCCAAATTTAAGGCAGGAATCCATTCATAGCTTTATGCATGAAGCCTGTAAGTAAGTTAATGGGCCTTCTGTAGAAAGACTCTATCTCATAAATACATTCTAAGCACCAGCTGAAAACAGAATTCAGAACCCATTTTCATTCTGCATTGGTTACAGCTTGCGTGTAATACATTATTAAAAAACTTATCTGGCTTTTGGTGACAATCCATTCATTAAGAACTCTTTGGAAACCTCATAGGCAACCTTTAAGACTCTCCTTTTTCAAAAGCGCGGACTATAATTTGAACAAGTTTTATCTCCTGTCAAGCAATCTTTCCCCCTAGCTCGAAGGTTTCCAAATGAGTCTGACCTACTGCTCCCTTTAAAAATTCACTTAGTGCTCCCCTGGAACATTCTACTTTAAGAGACTAACAGGTCATCCCTTCCCCTCCCCCAGCACCTGAGGATACTGACACATTTCCAGGATCATCTCAGCCTATGATCCTCCCCATCCCTCTCCCCATCCCCTACTTGGGGAAACACTGCCTTAGATTCTAAATTTTAGAAAAATAATACCTCACCTCACAATGTTTTCTTTGAGCACTCACTCCAACAGAAATTTGGATAACACAATTTGGGTAGTTTAAGGATTCTTAAACTTTTATCCAAAGTGGCATACAAATAATTTTTAAATTTCAAAGTTAGGGCAACAGTTTCACAGCACACTCAGTTTGATGATACTACATTTAACTAAGTAGTGAGGTCTGATTTACTCTGTCCAAATTCAAACATTTCTAAGTTACTATAATGAAAAGAGTGACGTACAAAAGGCCTTTTCTTTTATGGAAACAAATGGGCGTACAAAAACTAGCTTAGTATTTTCTTCCTGGATTAACTCAAAATTGTTTTCATTAAAGTTTTTAAAAATTTTCTTCGATCTTGCTTTTTAAAAAGTTAATTCTTTTTTCATAAGAGTTCTTAGAGTTTAAAACAATTCAACTAGATAGATTTCTATTCCAAAATACATTTATCTTTCGAAAACAAGATAGTTATAAAAACAGTATATTAGAATAAAATGCAGTGATCTTAAATATGGGTGAACATGTTCATACACCAAGTGTAAATATAATATATAGTCATTCAAACACATTATAAAGAAAATGGGAAAGTACCGAAAATAGCAATTTTATATATAAAATTTTATATGAAAATATTGCTCATAATAAATAAGAGGTGATGCTATGATTTCCATTTCCCTCTTAAAAATTATCTTTAGTAGCTCAGACTTATCTAAGGAGTTCGTTAACCCATTGTTTTGAGGTGAACTACATTAAAATGTTTAATGAAGTCTCACTTTAATAATATATTTTAAGTAGTCACATGTGACAAAAATTAAGAAAGGCCCTTTAGCAATTACGGAAAAAATAACTCCCCAAAAGAACAAAAATGATTAACCCTACAGGGCAACAACCTGCTTTATTTGACAAAGATGTCAAATATTACTTTATACTTTGCCAGCATAATGTCATACAATAATGGACCGTTAACTTTCTTCAGCTTCTTCAAAGTCTGCATGCCTGGCAGACCAAAGCATGAGAGGGCATAGGAAATAAGGAGGTTAGTTGTTTATGGGTGAGTGTGACTTCATCCCTGTTCGACCCACTTGCCGACACGGTAACTTGGAATAGTTCTTGAGAAGCTGCTCTATGGCAACATGGCGGACATGGAGCTCCGAGGCAAGAGAATCTTTTTCTTGAACTTGGTGTGTCAACTCTTCAAAAACTTCTGTAAAGATTGAAAAATACAGTTTCATTTTCAGAAAATGTAAATCTAATTGTATGGTGTGTATTTTAATACTCTAAGTTAAAGTACTGGACATTAGAGTATTTAAAGAATATTGAACTCAGGTAGAGTACTAGTAATATTCTAAGTGAGTTATTTTCATGATAAAAGCAAAATCTGACATCACAGAAACATGTTTTGAGCATCCTATGAAGCTGAACACCTACCACAGCCAACTGGAAGACCTTCTCTTATCAAATAAAACTACGTAAGCAATGACTATAGAGATGTACAGCAGAAATGGTTGCT
This sequence comes from Sorex palustris, assembly GCA_028565675.1. Classification (NCBI taxonomy): domain Eukaryota; kingdom Metazoa; phylum Chordata; class Mammalia; order Eulipotyphla; family Soricidae; genus Sorex; species Sorex palustris. Next base: position 20,370,594 of record JAOXYA010000009.1, on the reverse strand, counting down.
AAAGTTATACTTGAGATAATTTTCTCAATCCAAATGTATGAATGTATTATAATAATATCTACAATGACCTATGACTAAGTGCCCATTAGTACTCAGGTCTAGAGAACAAGAGGCTATGAAAACAAACTAACTAAATGTTTGAATCCTAGTTACTACTCGTATGAGTAAGGCAAGCAAGATTATAATTTAGTTCCTACTGAGCTTAACCTTGATGGTAACAGCGGCATCTCACAGGGTTACTGTAAGAATTATAGGAGATCACACTTATCATGTTCCTAATGCAGAGAAAGTACTTGACAAATGTATGTTGCTATTACTGTTTTGTTATTTTGAGTGGCCATGTTGTTATGAAAGAGCATAAGTTTGAGTTGAAGGGTAGGGGTTAAAATCGTCAATCAATAATCCTGTTGTTTATTGAATGCATAATCTCTATAATTAACATTATCTTCAAATGCAGTTTCTTCTCCAAAATGGGAATTGGAGGTGGGGGGAAAAAGAAAATTGGGGAACTTGAACACTAACTAGCAATTGTTAGAATCAGTAGCAACATATTGAACAATGGTAAAGTTTTTTTTTTGAAGTGTCACCAATGAGATTATGATTTTTCTCTTTTTAAGACCTCTTAAAATCTTTTCTTCTTTTTTCTTTTTGGGCCATACCCAGTGGTGTTCAGGGCTGAACCCTAGCTCTGTGCTCAGAGATCACTCCTGCTGGGCTTATCAGATACCAGGGATTGAACCCTAGTTGGCTGTGTGCAAGGCAAGCACTCTATCCACGGTGTGAGGAGGATGAAGAGATATCCTCCTCTTAAAGAAAACTGTGACCTACATATGGGAAAAATATCATATGACCTTGGATTGACTTCAAAATAATCCATGCTGGGTGTGAGGGTTCGAGGAGTACAAGGGCAAGAAGAGATGAAGGAAACTATACTTCCGAAAGCAGATGAAACTGGTAGTAAGCTTAGTTAAAGGGTACACGACACTATTTTTGACAGTTGTGTTTGAAATTACCCATAATGTAAAAAAAAAAAAAAACCACCACTGTCACGGTCCTCCCATTGTTCATCGATTTGCTCGAGCGGGCCCAGTAACATCTCCATTGTGAGACTTTTTGTTACTGTGTTTGACATATTGAATAAGTCACAGGTAGCTTGCCAGGCTCTGCTGTGCGGGCGCTGGGCTCTTCGAGAGGAATTAAACCCAGCTCGGCTGGGCTGGCTGTGCGCAAGGCAAATGCCCTACCACTGTGCTAGCTGTGCTATCGGTCCAGCTGCCCACCCCCCCAAAAAAAAAAACAAAAAAAATAGGACCAATGTATCTGCTTTACAGAACTGGTAGGAAACAGATTTGCATACTGCCAAGCATAGCAGGAAGTAGTCAGTAAAATGTTTAAGGAAAGGTAGAGATCCAACTGTAGTCTCCAGTTACATTTAAATTCTCTAATTCTCTTTGCTCTGGAAATTTGATTCTAATCTCATTTCCCAATTTCAGTGCAAATGAAGCTAATGGTTTCGTGTTGTAGGGAACTCTGTGAATGAAACTTTCACATATTTGAAAAGCATTGAGAATTATTCTTTACCCTGTATTTGCTGTCGGAGCTTTGCATTCAGTTGCTTTACCTCACCAAGGGTCATTGAATTCACTGAAACATAAAAATATATTCATTATTACCATAAGAAACTGGGGGAAAAAGCTGCCTCTACCAGCAACATAATATCCTGATAAAGAATTTGCACTTATCTGCCAATCTAACATCCAGCAGTAGTGTAAGATCCAGTCACTAACTCTTATACTACAATTTTAAGACCTGAGATAACACAGCTCCCCACTAAGAAAGATTTGCTCTCACTGCCAGTCTCATAGCCGACTTGAGTCAAAAGCCATACCAAAAATCACCTAGGACTGAGTGCGCTGGGTTCTAATACTTCTGATTATACTTCAGCATTTCAAAAGTGTTACTCATTTCCCATCAAGGTAATTTTGCTTAATAAGAAGCTCTACAGAATTTAGGATCCAGAGTTAAAAAACTCACTATACTTAAATTTTCGTAGATGTTTGGAATAAGTGCAAGGACTCACACATTTGAGGCAGGTACCCGACCACTGAGCCATATCTTCAGTCCTAGAAAATTCTGAAGTCCAGTGTACTTTAGTTTGAAAAATTCATTTGTCTACTGACTTACATAACCTTAGCTAATTCATATCAAGAATTAAGTTGCTTACAAATACACTAGTCAATTAAATGATTTTAGCTTCTGTAGCTTTAATAGAAACAGATGCAGACTGAATGAGTCATTTTCTCCAACATTAAAGCAAGTGAACATATTACCTTTGGCCTTTGGTAAAAATGTCAGCTGTTTGCTTTAGAAATGCCACCTCTAGTCAATTAGTCTTGAAGGGACTGGCAAGATGACAATGTCTGTTAGCCAACAGCAGAGACAGTTCTTCTAAAACTACACAAACCCTGAACTTTCAACTCTGTTTTTTGATTCCATTTGACTGAGAAATTCAAAGCAGACGCCAATGTCTGGACTACAAAATACCAAAGCCTAAGTCAGACTATGAACTATTCCAGGGAACTGGCAAGGAGTTTGAAGCATATCCTTCTTACCAGGGTGAACGTGTTAAATTCTCAACTTAACCCATGATTCTACATCAAAATGACTTGACACGACACATATATGTAAAAAAAGTAAAACAAAAGCAACAACAAAACTCCCACGTTGACTTCCTCCCAATTTTACTTACGTTCCTCTCTGCTGTAATGCGGGTGCCGGGTCTGGGCCCTAGTCTCCGGGTCAGAGATGGTCTCTTCTTTTTTCTGTGCCTGGTTGTGACTCTGGGACCACAATAATGTGGTATCTGAATCTTGTAACACAGAAAGTTCAAAGTCTGTGTTTTCCCTCTGTTCAAAGATTCTTTGCGTGCAGTTTGTGAGACCACCTGTGTTTCCATCTATCCATTTTGCAGAATACTTTGGTACCTGGGAGTCAAACTGTGGGAGTAACTTTTTCTCCGGTTTATGTCTGAAATTAAACAGGTGATGCTGGGTATTTTTGGAACACTCAGAATCTGAATCCAAGTCTTTATTTTGTGCATATTGTACAATCCAGTTTATCTTCTTACTCAAAATGTTTTTAACTTCTTCATAAGTACTTTTTGAAAGCTTAGATCTAGGACAATCCTGGTTTGCAATCAAATGGTATTTTTCAAAGCAGTCTTTGTGGCCCCTTAGTGATCTTGTGTGCAAGAGATTAGATTTTGGTACTCCTAGAAAGAAAAAAGAAAACAGAAGCCTTGAAAAAAATCATTTCTTTTATGAACTGCATTAATATACAAATCTCTGGGACCACAGTATCACTGATAATCTGCGAATGTGAGAAACATATTGGCAAAATCTAGATAGGCACATCTCTTGTAAGCAGTCGACCCAAGATCCAAGTTCAATTCTGACTCCCCAACCTGCGGACACATATGGTCTTCTGTGCCCAGCCAGGAGTGATCCCTGAGTATAAAGCCAAGCCCCTTTCATAGAACAAACAAAACAATAGCTGGGTCTTTCTAAACACTTATTTGAAATTTCGCACAGATACATTTTACTGCACACTACGTAAAAAAATATCATTGACCCCTGTAGTATGCATTTACACAATTTATATTACAGCACTTTCCTCACTAATTTTCCTAAAATACACTTGCAAAGAAACCTTCCAAAATGAGGCTAAATAATGTTCAATATATTTTTTTTAACAAAACACAGTAAATCATGTCTTTCAATTATTAGCTACGCTCTTACCATGGAAAGATAATACAATGTAAGAAAAGACCTAGACATAAAAACTTCAAAAAAAGTCAATAAACAGTTTGGATTGTTATTTGGGGAAGGGAGTAGGGTCTCACTGGCCAGTGCTCAGGGGCCACTCCTGGCTCCATGCTCATGCTGAATACTGGGGATCATGTGATGCCAGTGACAGAATTATAGTTGGCTGCATGTCCGGCGGGATCATTACCTCCTGGATAATCTTATGTGCGTTGGGATTCAATTTTTAAAGATATTGAAACCATCTATCTAAAATTTTTTTTATACTTGTTTATACTTCAAATTGTCTCAAGGTAATTTTATCTTCCAAAAAATACGCACTGCATCCAATTATTTTTCATGCAGCAGTAAATTCAATTTGTTAAATTAGTCAGTATAATTCTTCAATTCACAAATGTTCACCAGATTCCATAAATATGAATATTCCATATCAACTTTTTGGGTTAATTTTCTTTGGGTCACACTCAGCAATGCTCAGGGCTTATTCCTGGCTTTGCTCAGTGATCATTCCTGGTGATGCTTGGTGGAATCTGAGGTGCCAGGGATGGGTCTGGCTGTACTCTAGCTCCTGTATGATGTCTAGGCCTATATTCCAACATTTCAGCAGTTATGAACTGCTTTTTTGTTTCTAGGGCTGTATCCCAACTTTTTTAGCAGCTATGTTTATGAACTACTTTATTTGGGTGGGAGGCCTTCTGGGTCACACTCAGTGATGTTCACAGGTTACTCATGGCTCTGTTCTCAAGAATAACTCATGGCAGTGCTTGGGGGACAATGTGGGATGCAAGGAATTGAACCTGGGTCAGCCATATGCAGAGCAAACGCCCTACCTGCTGTTCTATCACTCTGACCCCAGTTTATGAACCGCTTTTTTTAGAACACAGTATACATTTTCAAATAGATACTTCAGAATATGGAATGCAATAATACATTTTCCAAAGTTCAAATAACATTATTAAAGTCAAACAGCAATGCTTATATGCCAAAGGTGAATAAGGAATATGGAGATGAAAATTAATGCCTGCCAGAACTAACTGGTCGAAATCTATTTAGCTGTGAAAAAAAAAAAGAGTAAGTGGAAAGCTATTCAGGTACTAGGTTAAGAAAAAGTTTGTTGGTTCATCAAAAATACTATATTCTGTATTCATTCTTGGTTTCAGAATTCAAAAAGTCACAACTGAATTCCAAGCTAATTTTAAAATAGTGAAATATGAGCACTTTAATGGCATTAAATTAGGAATAAGAGTACTGTACTTGAGCATATGAATTTATTTGAAAAGATTGGCCAATGGTGAAACTTACTGAGATTGCCAAAAGCAGTGCTGAATGGCCTATCAGTTCCCCCACAAGGAAGCTATGTGAATTCATCTACTGAATACTAATAGCATCCGCCCATGTGAACAGCCACTTCACAAGGTAATCTCAAAGATTTCAGTCTTGTTTCTTCCACTGAGCACAAATATTGTACTGCAATTATATTATTTTACTTTTATTATACCAGTTATTATCTAATTAGGTGAGAGTTATGTCACCAAAGATATCTAAAAACAAAAAGGACCCAAAACTCAATTTGTGAGCTGAGTAAGCACCTTTAAAATTAAAATTACACAGAAAGCATGTTCACAAACTCTGCTTGTCAGAATAAAAATACTGTAAGTTAATTATGGTATGAGTTGCATATATTGATTAGTTGTATATATTTTTTAGTATACATCCTTCACACCCATAAGAAAAATGATAATCCATCAGTACCAGTATTATAAACCTCAGAGCGCTTGCCATATGGGCCAGCTGGGCGGGTTGGCTGGGGTGAGAACTGGGGACACTGGTGGAGGGAAGTGGACTCTGGTGGAGGGATTGGAATACGGTATGCCTGAAACTCAATCATGAATAACTTTGCAATTCATGATGATTCAATTAAAATTTTTTTTTAAATGATAGTACAAGCAAGAAACCAAATGAAAAAGTTTCATGTTGCTATTTGTATACTTACTATCCTGTGTGAATAGCAAATAGGAGAGAGAATTTGTAACTTGATTATTTTGCTAACTTTGGAAAAACTTCTGAAAGAGCTTCCTTCTCTGTACTCTTAAGTTTTGCTGCCAACAGCTGGCAAGCCAACCTGCCCCCCCCCCCCAAATGGTAAACGATGGCATTCTCAGCTGGCGGAGAGGCCGCCGCAATTCTAATCTAATTCTGTTGAATATAAACAGAACAAATTATAAGCTTCTCATTCAGTCTAGCTGAAATTCCTTGGCATATGAGAGTGCTGCTAAATTTGTGTCAGCAAATTAATTTTTGCTGTTAACTTTTTGGTATTCATTTCAAACTTCAGAAATGGTATGAAAAAAGATGAACAAGGTGCTTGGGACACTGGAAGAGGGAAGCAGGCACTACAGTGATGAGTGTACTGCTGGAATGATGTATACATGAAAACTACCTATGAATCCTGATACCACAATAAAATGGTACAAAAATAAAAAAAGAGGAAAAAAACATTGAAACACTGGAATTCCTGATGTACACCAAAAAGCGTCACAGAGGTCAATATCATAAAGGCCTTTCTTAAGAATCATGTGAGCTCTTAAGAGATTTTACCCAAAATTTTTTCTTGGTAACTGGTGAAATACTGTTTCTAGAAATAATTTTTCTCTTAATTCCTGTTTAAATTTCAAAATCAGTTCTATGAAATGTAGGAACGTACACAATTCCAAGCATTAAGGAGTCTCTTGAGATGAAGGGCAAAACGAATCGTTAATAGCCAATCTACTGTAAAAACACAGAAATGGCAAAATAAATTTCAAGTCCTTTCAGACAATTAGGAGAAAAACCCCTAAAAAAAAAAAAAGAGAGGTGGCAAAAAATGTCACAGGCAAAGAAGGTTCTGAATATCCTGGGCATTTTCCCCAGGTGTTTCCCTCTCCTCCCCACCTACTCCCAGATGTCTTGCTGTCCATCTTTATCACTCCTTGCCCTCCCTCCCCAATAAAATCTAGTACCTGAAATGTTTCTCTCCATTACCACCATCTGTAGGTTATCTGCATCATCAGTCACTTCCTAAATTCTCAATTCTTCTAAAAAAGCAATGCATTTGAATCACAACCGATTTAAAAATGGCCTCTTTACTGGTCTGAATCTGCTGTAAATCAAGTCTTATGAGAAAAAGCACCATGCACCTGTTGCATGTTATGTGGCAGTGCCACGTAACAGGTACTCAAGAAAAAGGAGCTCTATAAGCAAATTTAATTTATTTTTTAAAGACACATAACCCCCAAAGGTACAACGAATTCAAGATCTACAGCAATGAATTTACATCCATCCTAGCAAGGAAACTAGGTTAAGTAAGTAATTTGCCAGGCTGTTCAAAGATTGAAGACACTGACCAGTGATACTACTGTTGTATTTAACACAGTTTAATGGATTACTGAATGGTCTGAAGAAGCAATGAATGAGCAACAGTCATACAGAGATGGTATTCTTGTGGTATTCTGCCTGCCAAGCAAAACCATGCACTTCAACTCAATTATGTATTTTTAATAGAAACTTATTGCATAAGGCTTTTGAATGTAAACTGTAACTCATTCATTTATATCTCTACCCCTTGCTCACTAAATATTTTAAATGTCATTGAATTTTAAGTTCAATTAGAAAATATTCATTTTATAAACATACTTCAAACAAATCTCACACAGTGGCAGAGAAAACAGTAGATTAAAAAAAAAAAGATTCCTTCACATACTTGAACAAATTACAATCTAGGAAAAGATGTGAGTAGCCCACTCACTATGTATGGGCAATATATGCCATTTTATAAGTTTCTGACTTTTCAATTCATAGGTTTGAATTAATCTAAGAAAGATAAAAAAAAAACCCAACACCAACTAACAACCATTGCTATTATCAAGATCCCAGCAAGTTTCCCAAGTGACTTTTCCATTTTAATTGCTTTTGCAAGAGCAAACAGCTCTGAGCACCAATTTGCTTCAACAGCAACTTCTGAAAAGAGAATGCATCTAAATGCAGTTAAATGAGTTGATACTTTTTCAGTTTTCTTTTTGATGAGTTAATACTTCCAAGAAGCTGAGTTATAAAGAATTTCTAAACCAGTTTAAAAAAAATTGTACAATTCCTTTACTAATAAAAAGTGTGAAGAACAATGTAACATCCTAACTGGTATAAACATTTTAAAAGTTATTTGAAAAAATGTCCATGTAAATTTTGGGAGGCCATGAGGTCATCATTAGAAAATTAAGGCTACTGACAACTTCAACTGCTTATTTTTTTTTCAAGTACTCACTTCTGGGTCACTTAAAAACAAATATAGACAGTATATTTCAGTATATTTCTGGACAGAAAATAAGGCAGCAATTCTATTCAAGTCTTTTTTTTTTTTATCTTTTCCTAAGCTTTACTTATTTTTTGTGGTGCCAGGGGTTAAAACCAGGACCTCACACATGAAAGACATGTCCTATCATGGGTCACACCCCCTATGCTTTCCCACTTTCATCTGTGATCCCCCCCCCAACCGTTCTCACACGCTTGGAAAGCCCTCCCACCAACACACCTGGCACGCAACCCCACTTCACTGCATAATCAGATTTCAGGCCAAACTTTTTTGCAACAAGCGGGAGTGCAGCCATTATGTGAAGCTTTAAAAATAAGTTGTGCTGGTATAACTTCAAAACAAGGCGTGCTGTGGCGGCAATATGGTGAAATACGAATGCCACTTTTTATTTAGTAAGAAGACCCCTTTGAGATCAGCTTTTTTAAGTTCTACCCAGGTCCCACTATCCGAGGCTTTTATGCCCTTGTCTCCTGAAGGACTCATTTATGGTTTGGTGGTAGGAGAGCTAAGCGAAGTGATCTTTCCTGATGGCTCACCAGCTGGTCCTGCCAATAGTACCATATCTCAGCCATCAGTTTAAACTTCACATGCTCTTGAATCCTATCAGGGACTGCCTTATGCATGTTTACTCTGTCAATTAAGACTTCTTGAATTTGATTACCAGACTTCATTTCCATGGAAAAGAATGGCTTCATATAATATGACGCTCCACAGGTCGAACACAAAACAAGCAGCTGTTGCATGTAAAGCTACAGTACACATGATCACATCAGTAATATCCTTAGAAAGCTCTATGAGGACAAATCCTTCAGCTTTTATCGAAAATGGATTTTTTTTATTCCAAGTATACTGGCTGTGTTGTATTCCAAATGGTGGAGTTGCATATTCTTTAATATTGAAACAAGGCAGGGAAATGTAGTTGTGATTTAATTTCCAGAGTGTTAACATGCTGTGAAAAAAAATTTAAACACATTGCCTTCAAACATAACCAACATTTGTGCAAGAATTTACAAAGTTCTGCTTCAAAATTAAAAAAAAATATTGATCTGAGGCACTGTGGCTTACAATAGTATGGACAGAGCTTCATACACATAATGTTCCTACACCACACCCTCCACCAGTGTCCACTTCACTCCATCCTTTTCTCAGTGTCCACCAATTTCTCCCCACCTCCATTTTTGTAGACCAGTATTTCCAGAAAGCCTTATTTTTTTTTTAATAGAGGATCACATTTTCCCCAACTTTAGGAATTGAACAAGAGTTAACGTGCTTTACTTTCTAGAATCTTATCATGGATGATAAAAAAAAAGGAGAATAATTTGTAATAGCACACAAATTCGTAAATGCTGCCTGTATTAAGAAGCACTTGTGTGCTATTTTAAAAGTGCTTATAAATTGTAAAAATGGTAGGGCAGATGGGGCTGAAGAGGCTGCACGATACGTACAGCACATGCTCTGCAAATAGTCCAACTGGGTTTGACCCCAGCAATGCATATGGTCTCAAAACACCATCTAGGAGTAAGCTGGGCATAAAGCTGGGCATACGTGGGTGTGGCCCAAACTTGATCAACCCCCCCCAACCCCCCCCCACCCCCCCCCCCCCCCCCCCCC
>JAOXYA010000009.1:20288602-20305092 GCA_028565675.1 Sorex palustris | reverse complement strand
TCTCAGAGAGCCTGGCAAGCTACCGAGAGTATCTCGCCCGCACGGCAGAGCCTGGCAAGCTCCCCGTGACGTATTTGGTATGCCAAACACAGTAAAAACAAAGTCTCCAATGGAGACGTTACTGGGCCCTCTCAAGCAAATTGACGAACAACAGGAGGGCCTTTACCTTTACCTTTACCCAGATATTATCTTCTATTAGTGTACATGCTTTTCTATAACTTGTCATCCAGAGTAAAATCCTTTACTTTTGTTCATTATATCACTAAAAATCATGTTCCTATGTTAAGATATAAGACCAGTGCTGACCACCCCTTTGAGTCACTCATCTTAAAGTGCTCTCAAGTGTATGAAAGATGCAATTGTTGCTTTCTCTTCTTAAGTTTTATTTAATTGGTCTACTACCTAGGGCTTCCATCATAGAAGCCAAAATGAGTAAAAGAATACGATTTTTTTAGTAAAGGCAGAATTTGAATCATGTTTGGAAGGCTTTCAACAAAGTGGAAAGGAGTCGAGGTGGAGCAATAAATGAAAAGACACATCATACAGATCAAAGTATACGGAAATAGGAGCAACTTATTCTAGTTTGTTGTGAACAGCTCAGGATTGATGAAACGATTGCCTGCTTGAGAAAATTGATGAACAAAAGAAGGATAGTGCTACATGTAACATAGCAACCCCACAAACCAGTGGCTTAAAGTTAAGAGCATTTATTTTGCTTATATGTATATGGTTCAGCTAAATGCTTTTAAAGCTTCAAATTCAATGCTTCTAATTCCAATAAGGCTTAGTTTTTATTCTGATTAGTGTGTCCCTGCTCTCAAAACTTTAACATCACAGTCATAAACCATATAACTAAATGGTTTTGCTTGGCTTTCTTATGTTTAGAGTGAAACAGTTAAAACATGGCTTTGGCTGGGATGGGTCTGTTTTAGGTCACCTTTCCTGAGCATGTTAATGCAAATATGTGCATAGGGTAGCAGCAGGATTCTGAGAAAGAGAAGTACAAAGTCTCTTGAGTCCTGAGACTCAGAATGACATATCACCTGCACTGCATTCTACAGGCCAAAGTACGTCATAAGGTCAACTCATACTTAAAAGGTGGAAAGATAGCCTTGCCTACTTGACAGAAAAAGATGCAGTGCCTAGTTACAGGGAGTATCTGTTTGAGCAGGTGGGTATTTTGCATTTCAACTGGTTAATAGCCATATTTCCTACTTAGTGCTACTGTGAGGAATAAATGAGTTGATGTATGTAAGTCGCTCATTACTGTTTGGCAAGTAATCAGTGTTAACTTTTATTACTAGGCTAGGAAGTGAAAGAAACCAGCAGAACAACATGTCTGTTACCCTTTTAGCTTAAGGCAGTGGTGCCACTTATAATCCTGTTTCAATTAAAGTTTAAAATACTGTTACCAGAAAGTGCAACATTCCATTCAAGTATTCTAAATTGCAAAAGAGGCAAGAAGTCTAACCTTCAGTTCCATTTTGACCCAGCTTAACTATGACTTTTTCCGGAATTCTGAAACTATCTACGTTTCTATTTTTTCTGTGGTAAAGTAAGGGATTTGGGCTGGGTGATCTAAGTGTCTTTTAGTGGCTAGTGATTGACAAATTCATGCAAGGTTGTTCTTTCTGATTTTATTCTAACAACTAGTGGGAAAGGTTAAGTTTTCCTATTGCATCAATAATTTTTAACAAGGGAATGTCAGACAGAAACGGGTTGCTGAGAGTAACCAAGACGTAAAATAAATTGTCAGAGACAAATTGACCTAAAACAATTTTCTCAAAGTCAAATTGTTGGAAAGGATAAATTGGTCAAAAATTATCTATTATAGATCTTGGTAATAGTTCTTGGTAATTTTGACACATTTGAAATAGTTTGTGAGCATTTATGAGTCATTAAGACTTTTGTCATTTTTTTTTAGGATTTGAGGGGAAAATAACATTTTTATCCTCATTTGAAATCATATAAAGTCAATGAATAGGCAAAAACAAATAGAATTATCCTAAAATAAGCATTTCTAGCTACTGGTGAATATGCTTTTATGATGTTTTTGAATTTTATTACAATATTTACAGGTTTTACACATCAGTTTTGGTAAAAATATGCTCTATCCATGTAATTTTAGTATTTAACGTATAGATTTGTTTTTATCCAGCAGCGTTGACTTTATTTAATTCTATTTCTTGTTCCATTTTGGCTGAACATTCCTTATGTATCTCAACAAATTCCTGGGTAGCATTTTTGCCATCCAATGTTACAGTCAGAATTGAAACTCTAATGAAACATGTGCATTCTCTGTAGCTTCTCAAAAAGTTTGGACTTAGGGGAAAATTGGTTGACCTAACAGTGTATAAAATGATGTATGATTAAAATTATTGATAGCAGATCACTCTGAGCTACTGTAACTTAAACTAAACAAAAGGGAGAATAGAAATATATACTGGCCTTTTAGATCCAGTTAATCCTTACATTATGTTCATAGTTTAAAAACTTTCAGATTAAAATTAAAATTAAATTTAAAATTAAATTTTTAATTAAAATTAAAAATTCAGAATGTTGTAGGTAAATATAATGGTTAAAACAAATTTCAGAAATATTCAATGACTTCTGGGGTATGGTGCCGCCAACAGGTCAATCTGCACCTGTGAGGCGACTACATCAGCAGCCTGATGGTGCCTTCAGACTCCTAGATACCCCAAAATTGCTGCTGTGCCTTTGGCAACAACTTGGGGCCAAGTTTACCAAGAAAGTAAACGGCCCAAAGTTAGGTATGTAGGAGACACACCCAAAAACTACCTCCAGCTCAGCTATATAATTGGTGGCAAGGCCTCTCTGGCTCCTGATCAAGCTGCTTAACAGCCATGATCCAAGAGACTCAAAAGCAAATCTCGGAACCCAGTGGCTTTTGACAGAAATGCATCTGGTCCCCACCAGTAGGTTACTGGTACTGGGCTATCCCAGGTGGGAATAGGTTTTGTCCTTTGGTCTATTCCCCCTGGCAGCTTGGTGACCGCAATCCTCCATAGGGCATTGGACAGTCAGGTTTGGGCCCACAGTGATGAGACATGCATGGCCTCACAGGATGGGGGTGGAGCCAGTCCTTTTCTCCCCACTCCAATGAGACCCCAGGTCACTGCCCATGAACAGCCTCTCTGGCTCCTGATCAAGCTGCTTAACAGTCATGACCCAAGAGACCAGCAGGTTTTGGCAGAAATCCCTCTAGATTTAAGTGTTAAATTTTCAGAATTCCAAAATCGCACAGCTAATACTGTGGCCGTGTGACATCATATGTTATTCCTAACCAGCAATAGAAAACAAATTGGCTACAGTCACCTTTTTGGCAGATATGAGTGTTGGGGTAAAATCCCAAATGAATAATGGTTGGTCTGTGGTTGAAATACTGAATGTAATCAAAGTAGAGAGAGACTAATGTGGAAATCATCTGCCACACAGGTAGGGGGAGGGTGTGGGATGGGGAGAATACTGGGGTTTTTGGTGGAGGAAAATGTGCACTGGTGAAGGGTTGGGTGTTTCATCATTGTATGACTGAGACTTAAACCGAAAAATTTGTAACTGCTCTCATGATATTTCAATAAAAAAAATTTTTTTAAATGTCCTGGCCTGGAAAGAGAGAGACAGAGAACAGGGTTAATGCACTTGCCTTTGGTCTGAGTAATGTAAGGGTAAGGACACTTGCCTAGCATGCAGCCAAGCCAGGTCTGATCCCTGACATCCCATATGGTCCTCTGAGAACCACCAAGAGAAATTTCTGAACACTTTCAGGTGTCACCCAAAACCGAAGCAAATAAATAAAAACTTTTAGATGTTCCAACCAGCACAGGCCAAGAATTTCTGAGTCATTTCCCCCACCTGAATCCCATGTCCTGAACGCCCCCAACACTGCCCCCACCAGGCAGTGCAGTGAGGAGTACGGAGAAGTGGGCCTGGAGGCAGGAGAGAACCAGGGAACGGCAAGTGTGGTAGAGACTGTGGTGGGCGGGAGGGAAGGAGGCAGTGGAGACTTGCAACTATGAGACTGATTCAACCAAACTAGTTCCCTAGGATCCCCCCCATTGTCTCAGCTCGTTGGGCCCTTGAGACTCTGGGTATTTAGGAAGCCACTAGGGAAATTGGCTCCACAGGCCGTTGCTCTCTTCCTGCCACCACCCTTGAGTCACCAGGGGAATATCTGAGTTAGTTGTAACTAAATCTGCTCAGTGGAGACTATAAATTCCCATTGCTCCCTTCATTTCTTCGTAACCTCATTTAACAAGCATTCCTCAGGTCCCCTTGGGTGCTAGGTACCCTGCTGAGTACTGGGGACCCAGGAGCAAACAAATCCAGGGCCCAGCTCTCACTGGACCTTCCACCGCGGTGGGCACAGTGAGACACGGGCAGGCGGATGCGAGCAGCAATGTGAATTAATTTCTTGGGATTCTCAGGACATAGCGCGGTGGGCCTAGCTGGGGGCCCCCCACAGAGAGAGCACAGCAGAAGCTTCTAGAAAGTCACACAGGAACGGAAATCTGGTGGCTTCTTAGGAGACAGACCTGTAAAAGGCAGGAGAGATGGAGCAGCTTAACAGGCAGAGTAAAAGGTCCCACGTGGGAGAGCTTGTCGCCCAGAGGAGAGGTTATAAGAGCTTCCATTTAATGAAGGGGGTCACCAGATCCCCTACTGAGAGGTGACTGACAATCCTGGGCAGGGGGATTGGGAGCATGTCACACAGGGTCTTGTTCACCTTGTTAAATTGACAATAGGGGCATGATAGTATAGTGGGTAGGACACTTGCCTTGCACATGGCTGACCCGGGTTCAATCCCTGGCACCTCATCTGGTCTCTGAACCCCACCAGGAGTGATCCCTGACCACCAGTGGGTGTAGCCTGAAAAAAAAGAAGAAGAAGAAAAGAAATCATCTGAAGACTGGATGTGTAATCCCCATGGGAGAGGACGGTGACATCACTCTTGGGTATTTGGCAGTGGAAGTTAATTCCAATATTTTGGAGAGAAATTATTTCTCTGATTTGTTTGTGCTTTACTTTTGGGTCGCAACTGGCAGTGTTCAGAAGCTACTCCTGGATCAATGTCCAGGGGACTAGATGGAATTGGGAATTAAAACCAGGACTCCAGTGTGTGAAGCATGCACTCTATCCTTTGAGCCATCTCCCTGGCCCTTGGAGAGAAAATTTACAAGACCCCAGGACTGTTTGAAAGGAGGATGAAATTAGCGACAACTTGTAGGTTTCTGACTGGAGTGATATACCAGGGTGGTGCCTGGTACAGGTACAACTCACTCCCATCAAGAGCATAGGAAGTAAAGAAAATTGGGGCCTGGGCCAGGGAGAGGGGCAGGATTATGGGTTAGATGTGCAGCATACTGAGGATGAGCAGCTTGACAGGCAGCCGTCTAAAGTATGGGAATCCTACACTTGCCAAAAGCAACAATTTGACCCTGAGTTTCACAGGATCATCAATTGAGATTTTTCTTCCTTTTAGAACTCAGCACCCAGGTATGCAAAAATAAGAGTTCCAGGGTGTCCCAAACCCAGTTAACTAGAATAGACGACAGTTCCAATTTTTAACTCTTCATCTTAACAGAGAAAACGTTTTCTGATGCTTTCAGGAACAATCCCAGAACGGTCGATGTCTTCTGGGCTTGTGAAAAGCTTTTAAGTTTCAGGAGCTCTGTTCTCAACCCTGTGACCACTCTTTTGATATTTGTATTGAGATGGAGATCCCCTCATCAGGATTGGGGTGACCAGGGGTGACACACATGCCTGTCTGTGGTACCACACATCTTTGCCAGGGTGCTTGCTGGAGGTCACACATCAGGCTGCAGTGTTTGCACACTCAGTCACAGGGCTCGCTGAGGCATACACCACTGCACTCTCATACACCAGAAGCTGCATTTGCTGGCCATGGTGCTTGCACATATTTTTCTTTTTTTCTTTTAAATCACCACAGATTATAAAGCCATTCCTGACTGAATTTCAAGCATACAGTGTTCCAACATGGATCCTTTCACCAGCATCCACATCCCTCCACCAGTGTCCCTAGTTCCCCTCGGGACCCCCAGCCTACCTCTATGGCAGGCACTTGTCCTGCTTCCTTTTAGGCACTGTGGTTTACAGTGCTGTTGCTGATTATCTCTTTACCTCCTTTCAGTATCCAGTCCCTATCCAGAGTGACCACTTCTCTCTGTCATTGTCACAGTGATCCCTTTCCTGACCTCCCCCTCTTCCCCCGACAGTGGCAAGCTTCCCACTGAAGCTTGCCAATGTGGGGGGAAGAGGGGGGGTCAGGAACCACCTCTCAGTTATTTCCCTCCTATTGCATTTATGAGTGAGGTTATTCTGACTTGCGCGCCTTTTAGTTTTGATGCTTGAAATTTCTTGCCATGCCAGAGACCACAGAGAACAGAGCTGCCAGCATCGTGCTGGGCATCTGTGAGACCTCTGGTTTTGAACTGCAAGGCTGATGCTCTAAGCCACTGCACTATTCCCCCGAGTCTACCCTTTATTTTAAATCCTCTCAAATCTCTTTTTCACGTGTCCTTCTCTATGGCTCTTGTGTTCTTCCTGTCACTATGGATATGCCTATCAGTCAACCTCCTACCTCTTCCAGGGGCGGAACCTCATGCCTAAGGTGCCCAACATGTATCATATGCTTTGCATTGTTTTTCCTTTTATGGCCATCACTGATATCCTTACACATGAACTGGGGCGGGTAGCGGCTGATGTGGGGGAGGGGATATCAGCCTATTTTTGCAGAAGAGGATGTTAACCCTTGGAGATCCTAAGGTCACATGGTGCTGAAGGACCACATGGGGATTAGATCCCCGTCTGTCTGACTCCAAAGGCATTACTCTGTGCCGTGCTATGAGCTCGCAGAGAGCACGCAATGTTCTGGTTCATCATTATACATCTCATGGGAACGCAAGCAGCACTTTACACGGAGAAGACTGTGACCAATATTATCGATTGCAACTATGACATAGCCTGACTCCCTGAATATCTTTAGTGCTGTGTCCAACTTTATCACTCAACTCAGCTGGATGGAAGATGTGTTCTCTGTGTTCAGCAAAGGCATCATCGAATGTGCTAATGGTGTCGACAGGTGGCAGAATGAACGCAGAGTTTTCTTTCCTCTTCTGGATGACTCTTTAGCATTGAATACGAGTAATGAGGGACAGTGTCAACCAAAACACATTGCAGCAAAATCTCCAGTGCAGTCATCATGAGGTTAACAGAAGCATAACCAAATTATTGGTCTCAATAATTTACTTAATTATATTGAAAAATGTGACAAATTATGTTTTCATTTGCTAGGAGTATAACATGTATGGCTGGTGGATAGGAGAACTGAACAGCCTCATTGGGATTGTGCCGAAGGAGTATCTCACCACCGCCTTTGAAGTTGAAGCCCCATGAAGCCCAGGTATCAGAATTAGCCAAGGGTTCTGTGGCCAAGGGTTCTGTGACCAGACCTACTTTCCTCTCAGAAGGATGGAAGTTACTAATGAAGTAGCTTTGCTTTATTTACCAAATTGAGGGGCTGGAGTGATAGCACAGCTCATTTGCCTTGCTGATGACCCACCTTGGTTTGATCCTGACATACCATATGGTCCCCTGAGCACTGTCAAGTGTAACTCCTGAGCACAAAGCCAAGAATAACCTCTGAGCACCATCAAGTGTGGCCCAAAAAACAAACCAAGTGATATTGGACCAGAGAGATAGCACAGTGGGTAAGGTGTTTGCCATACCCAACCTGGGTTCAATCTCTGGCACCGTATGTGTCCTACTGAGCACCAGCAGGAGTGATTCCTGAGCACAAAAAAGCCAGGAGTAAGTCTTGAGCACCTCCATGTATATCCAAAAACATAAATACATACAATGAATCTAGTGATTTAAGTAATGTAGAAATGTTTTTCTCTTCTGTAAAAATCTGGAGAAAGGGAATAGAATAGAGGGGAAAGGGAAGAAGGAGAAGGAAAGGGAAAGAAAGGGAAGGAAAAGGGAAGGGAATAGCTCTTCTATACAGATAATGAAATGCACTCTGTGTTGGTCAGGTTTTTTTTAAGTAGCAAAGAAGGACAGACCTAACTTGTTCTTTTTGTGTATGAAGGGAGTTGTAAGTGTGTATGAGAAATTTCTGGAAGGGGAAAGAAAATGTCAGTGGAGCCAGAGTAGAGTAGATAGAGCGCTTGCCTTGCACATGGTCAACCTAAATTCAATCCTGAGCATCCCATATGGTTCCCTGAGCACCACCAGGAGTGTTTCCTGAGTGCAAAGCCATGAGTAAGCCCTGGGGTTAGAGCAGTAGTACAGCAGGTAGGGTGTTTGCCTTGCACGCAGCCAACCCAGGTTCTATTCCCAGCATCCCATATGGTCCCCTGAGCACCACCAGGAGTGATTCCTGAGTGCAAAGCGAGGAGTAACCCCTGTGCATCGCCGGGTGTGACCCAAAAAGAAAAAAAAATCCACGAGTAAGCCCTGAGCATTACCAGGTGTGGCCCCAAAACAAAAAGAAATAAAAAAGAAAATGATACCGTGTAAACATCCAGAACAGAGGCAGGGTGGGAGAGGGAAGCATATTTCCCTCTGCCCCTTTGTACCTTTTATATTTTGAATCATAAAAACCAATTTTTTTCCTCCTTTAGAATATAAAACCTCTCTCATCTACCTTTGGAAAGACACGCCCTCACCCCTCACCACTTCCCCCCATTTCCCCCCATCCCCCAAAGAAAAAAAAACAGGCTCTTCTTTTTACTGGAGATCCAAGTCTCATCTGACACCTGGGAGCAGCTGCAAGCCACACAACAGCAATCAGGAAGAGACTCCACTGCACCCCTGTGTCTGCACCCACCTTGTCCTGGCTCATCCTGCCCCTAAGGCCTGCACTTGTCCTCCTCTGCTTGCCACAGGCCTGTCCAGAGAAGAAGGAATGAAGGAAGCCTGAGGGAGGGTGTGGTGGTTGTTTGAGCTGGACTGAAAAGCACAATAAAACTTCAGGTTTGGATTTGCCTTGTGAGGTGGTTGCTGTTCCTTGTTGTCACCAAATCAAAATGCTGGTTCTGGAGATTCTCCAGTGGGTAGGAAAGGATAACACAGTAAACAGGAACCGTCGGAGAAGGAACTTGCACTTGTCTCTCAGCAGAGCAGAATCGTCCCAGGGACATGGGCCTGCAGGCTTTCCGCAGTTTTGCTTTTCTGAGAACCTTCTCAAATGAGACCAGGCTTGGAGCACGTCCTGGGGGTCAGCACATTGGAGAGTTCCATTCCCCCTTCCCTGCGTCCCCAGCATCTCTGCAAGTCTCCCAGGGGCAGGGAAGCCTGAGAACCCGGATTTCTTCTCCTGTTTTCTGTGACTTGAAGAGAAACATAGTTGTTATGAACTCTGGAAGCAGAGAGTCCGGGAATAAATCCCAGGTGCCCAGTTATTACCTGTTATCTCCAGAGTTAGGTACTTGAACATTAATGCCTCAATTTTCTCACCATAGAAGGTGTATCTTTTATCTCCTGAGGTTATTAGGAAGGCCAAAGTTGGGGCAAGAGAGAAAATACAAAGAGTAAGGCACCTGCCCTGCATGTTGCTGACGCCAGTTTGATCCCTGGCAATGTATGTGATCTCCCAAGCGCTGCTAGGAGTGAGCTCTGAGCCCAGTCAAATATGCCCCCCCAAAAAAAAATTAAAGGAAAAGAAAAAAATGAAAGAAAAGTTAAAGTAGTTTTTATTTAGTGTACTTGGAACAATACCTAGTATGTAGTTTACTGTTTGTTAAGGGTTTGCTGTTGTCATTGTCTGATTATTCACATCAGAAATATTTTAAGATGTCCAGCTCTGCTGTTATAGAAATGTTATCTCTGAAAGGCAAGAGAGTATTGGGTTTGATCCCGGCACCAAGAACACAGAGACAAAGACAGGAATAGCTTATGAGCATCCTCAGGGTGACACCCCTCAAATATAAAATGAAATAAAATATAAAATGAAATCTTCTATTTGACTCTGGGGGCCGGAGCAATAGTACAATGGGTAGGGCATTTGTCTTGCATGTGGCCGGCCAGTCTGGGTTCAATCTTCAGCATCCCATATGGTCTCCTGAGCACCACCAGGAGTGGTTCCTGAGTACAGAATCAGAAGAAATCTCTAAGCATTACCAGGAGTTATCTCAAAAGCAGAAAAGAAGACATTTTGTCTCTGAAACTGCTTTTTCAGAATAGCTCTCAACCAACAGTAGCTTTCCTCGCTTCTGTAACAACTACTGTTTTAACTGGACCAGGAAATAGCCTCTGGGTATCATTTGGTGTAGACCCAACTCAGATAAGAATAACAACCATGTACTGTCCCAGAAGTAAGACACCTGTTTCACATCACTGAGAGAGAAACTGAGGGAAAAAAAGAGAATCGGGGGTAGTATTAGTGGTTTCCAGGCTTCTCTAGAGATTCCATACCAACTATTCTTTTCCAGATTTTCTGAGTAAGAAATGAATTTTAAAAAAGAAAGAAAGAAAGAAAGGAAAGGAAAGAAAGCTGTTTGTGTGAAGAGATAAGAAAAGGGTAGGCTGTATTGCAAACCATAATGCCCAAAAGGAGAGAGAGAACAAAAGGGAATGCCCTGCCACAAAGGCAGGGTGGGATGTGGGGAATGGGGTGTGGGAGGGATACTGGGATCCGTGGTGGTGGGAAATGGGCACTGGTGGAGGGATGGGTGTTTGATCATTGTACAATTGAAACCCAAGCACAAAAATTTGTAAGTCTGAACTGTACCTTATGGTGTCTCACTAATAAAAATAAAATAAAAAATAAAATAAAATAAAACTGAAATAAAAGAGAAGTCTAGCATATAAAGAAATTTTATCTTAACAGGATTAGTGATCTTCTTAACAAAATCTGACAAAGGGCAATAGGAAAAGCACAGGGATTAAAGCATTTGCCTTTGTGTGCAACTGACCCCAATTTGATTCCAAGTATTGCATATGGGTTCCTAAGTATTTTCAGGAGTGATTGCTGAGGACAGAGGGACGCATAAACCCTGTGCACTTTTGGGTGTGGCTCAAAAACAAATGAAACAATTTTTAAAACCTAACAAAGAACAGACTTTTAATTTTTTTCCATTTATACGCCATTACTTTGTGGAATTGCTTTCGGTTTATTGTATCTGATTCCAATACTAAGTTGACATTTTCTATGACAAGCCTTATTAATTTGCAAGAATTATTTCTTCTGGCAGCATATACTTGGAAAGCATCATATTAGAAGGGGACTGGAAGATGGAAAAATGGAAGTAAATTAAATAATTTGATATATTAAATAGGAAAATGTTATGCAACAGCGATAGAAGAAATTTCATGAATTTGAATAATAGATGGTGAAGGTTCTTGAGTTCTTCAGAATATTAGCATCTCCTTAAAAGGGCTTGAGACTTGGAAAGGATCCTAACATGTCATCTGGCATTGCCTTACCTTCAACAAAATCTCAACTAAAGTATCTTCGGCAGAAGCAAAAATCCATTAGAAATCTTTTACAGGAGGATATTCATCAAATTTTCCCTAGGGACCACTTAAACTTGGGAGAAATGTTATTGAATAATCTCTGATAAAACAGAAATAGTGTGATGTTCCTGGAATGTGCTTGGCGAATACCTGGTACTTGCAATGTACTTCATATTTGGTAGTGAATGTAGTTCCAATATTCTCTTTCTCTGTGTGTGTACATGTGCATGTGCACATGTGTGTGTCTGCATGCGTGTTTGTGCGAGTGTATGTGTGCGTGCATGTGCACGCGTGTGTGTGTGTGTCTGTGTGTGTGTGTGTGTGAATGTGTGTGGTGAAGGGCCAACACTAATTATCCTGTACATCTCTGGCATAAATACTTTTCTAAATATATTTTTATGAACATATTTTGGAAACCCAGTATTTCTATACAGATACTTACTGGATCATGTAGATGGGATAGAGAGCAAAGTTTTATCTGTGTCTTAATTTTTTCTCTTTCCAACTTTGGTTTCTTCTTCTTGTCATCATGTCTGTGGTGAATAGAAAATAAGAAGAAATACAAACACTTTTAACTTTATCTTTCTCATATGGAAAATGGCAGTAAGGGTATCTATGTCATAGGATTATTTTAAAGAGTAAATTGAGTTACCAATTCTTGAATTAATTAGTTTTGGACTACACCTAGTGATGCATGGGGCTACTATTGGCTTTGTGTTATAGAGCTACTCCAGGTGGTACCCAGGGGACCATGAAGTGCCTGCAATATAGTGAGGATCAGCTGCATGCAAAGAAAGCTCCTCAGTCTCTGGCCCAGGTTATTATAGTTGAATTTGTAATACTTTGTCCAACACATTAGACGTGTTTACATCTTCTCAGCAGGCTTCAATATCTCCTGAACCTCTGCTTGCTCTTCCAATTCCCCAGGTTAACGTCCTGGCTGACAACCCAGGGCCATTGGCCCTCCACCACAGAGAAGCATATTTTTCTCCCTTTCAGCTGGATTCTGGGAGTCACCACACTTCTCTCCCTCTGTCATCTTTTTAGCAGTCTACCTCTACGTCTCCGAATCTGTGCAGCTGCATGTGCCATATCGCCTCTCATCTCCTCACAAAACAGCTCACACTTAAGAGTTTCTGTCACTGGGTGAAGAAAGATAGGGGAGGAAAAGAGAAACACAGAGACTTAATACTTCAGAGACTCCCAGAGTCACTAACTACAAAGATTCTTCCTTAGTTCAGCAGGACCAGAACAAATCCAGTGGAGGAGATACACAGAAGCCCACCAAGCTCATTGAAAATAATAACATTTTCACTAATGAGTGAAAATAACATAAAGAAAAACTCAACCAGTTACATAAACTCAGAGAATGATTTTTAGGACACTATGCTGAGGATATTTAATGAGCTCACAGAAATGACGGTGCAGTAGTCAGCAAAGCCCAAGAATGTATGAGAACAGAAATAAATATACTATATTCAGAAATAACAGAAATGATAAGATGGTTGGTGATATAAAAACTCACACACACACAACTGAGAGTCTGAAGAGCTGAGTAAAAGCACTGAAAAAAATTAAGCAGCTCCAAGATGAGTTGTGGGATGCCTATAGAAAGCAACAGAAGACAAACAAGAGCTTGAAAGGAAATGAATAGCATATCGGAGAACTATGGGATGAAATCAAGAGGAACGTACAAGAATAGAATTCTCAGTTTCACCAAAACAGGGAAATAAATTTTCCAGAGAACTGCTAGTTAAAAAATCATAGCTAAGAATTTCCCAGAGTGAGGAGTACAAACAATCAAATATGAGACCCAATGCTTCCAGAGAAAATACACCTAAACAGAATAACTCTGAGAAACATTATACTCAGAATGACAAAAGTGAAAGAGAGGGATAAGTTACTAAGAGCAACAAAATTTAAAAAAGAATTTTGCACTGCTTTTGATATATGCCATTCTCACTAGTGTGAGATGATATCTCATTGTCATTTTGATTGGATTTCTCTATTGATAAGTGATGAATGTTTTCCTATGTGCGTATTGGCCATCTGCCTGTTTTCCTTTGAGAAACTTTCAATAGCTTTATAAATCATACTTCTTAAAAAATACAATACTGCAAATTTATAATCATTTAAAAAAGGAACTTTCAAATGAAGGAAGCCTAAAGATTCACAATAAATCTATCAAATGATATTGTAAGAGCTCTGAGACAATAGTGGGATATAGTGAAAAATCCTCAGTGAAATGAATGACTCACCAAGAATACTCCATCCAGCTAGATTATGATTTAGGCTGGAAGGAACAATACAGAGGTTCACGGACAGGCAACAATTCAGAGAATTCATATTTTTGAAACTGGTTTTGAAAGAAGTGTTAAAGGAGCTTCTTTGAAACACAAAACAAACCACAGCACTTTGCCACTGAGTACAGCATTTATCCATGGTGCTTATTGTTGTCTTCTACTAGATTAAGAAAGATTTTTTTTATTCCTAGCTGGCTAAGGAATTTTACACTTTTTCAATAATGAATTAATGTGTTCTTTATATTGAATGCCTTATGTCAATTCAGGTGATTTTATTGCATCTATAGAAATTTTTATGACAAAATCCTAACTTAATAAGGATATTTAAGTATAATTGATAATATAATGTCTTCTAACATAGAGCCTATATTCATTCCCCTTTAAGGAAATTTGATACTTTCATGGGCCTGAGACTTAAACTTAAAATTTTATTAATTCACCTCTACTCACTCTTGCTATGTTGTATAATTGTAGGATTTCTTTCATGTCAATTTTAAAGGGCACTGTTGTAGAATTATGCAAACTATTATTTTTAAATTTATAATTATATAATTATTTTTAATTATCACGAATCACGACCATCCTGATATTCATCGATTGCCTCGAGCAGGCCCCAGTAATGTCTCCTTTATCCTAGCCCTGAGATTTTTAAGAAAGTGCTATATTCAAGGCTCTTTAGAAGAATGAGACCCATCATTGTTACTGGTATTTGGCATATTGGGTAAGCCACCGGGAGTTTGCTAGACTCTGCCGTGTGATAAGGTTACATTCGGTAGCCTGCCAGTTTGTCCAAAGTAGGAATGAGATAATAAGATGTCATAACAAGCGAATGTGGCTGCGTGGTTCCAGGAGCTGAGTTTTATAGTCTCTGAGTCTTGGCCGTTGATAGGATTACACGGCGCCAGGGGGCCAGTTGGTGGGTATGACCCCCGTCTACTGGAATTCGGAGGATCTGGGTGGAGGATGCTCAGCCCCGATCCGAGTAGGCTTGGAGATCTCAACCCCGGAGATATCAGCCCCAAGATCTGCTTGCCTTTCTTCTGTTGCCGGTACCTTCAGGTGTACGGAGAGTGGTCTCAGCATGGTGGTGGCTGGTCCTGCAGGTCTCCTGCCTCCGTGCCTGGTTGTCCTCGCCATCGTTCCTTGGAGCGGAGCGAGTTGAGCTTTCCTCCCTGCCCCGACCAGGGCTCCGGCAGCCAAAGACCTCCAGGACCAGCCACCATTTTTAATTATATACTTATAAAAGAAGAGATACAGTTTTAGTTTTATGTCAGATTTTTATTTTTCATTTTTATTATTTTTAATGGGAAGTGAGTCATTGTGCTCACTGTCACTGTCTTCCCATTGTTCTTCAATTTGCTCAAGAGGGCCCAGTAACGTCTCCATTTTGAGACTTGTTGTTACTGTGTTTGGCATATTGAATACATCATGGGTAGCCTGCCAGGCTTTGCCGTGTGGGCGAGATACTCTCAGTAACTTACTAGACTCTCTGAGAGGGGCAGAGGAATTGAACCTGGCTTGGCCAGGCTGGCTGTGCGCAAGGCAAACACCCTACCACTGTCCTATAGCTTAGGCCTGGTACAATTCCTCCGCCCTTCTAAGATAGCCCAGCAAGCTACCGAGGGTATTTCATCCACACTGCAAACCCTGTCAAGCTACCAGTTACGTATTCAATATGCCAAACACAGTAACAATGAGTCTCGCAATGGAAACATTACTGGGCCCACTCGAGCAAACTGATGAACAACAGGAGGACAGTGCTACAGTTTAGTGCTTATTTTTAATATTTATATTGTTTTTTATATTTTTTAATTTTTTAATGGATCACCATGAGGTACAGTTACAGACTTGAAAACTTTCATGCTTATATTTCAGTCATACAATGTTCGAGTACCCATCCCTCCCTCAATCTGTGCCCATTTTCTACCACCAATAATCCCAGTATCCCTCCCAGCACCCTCACTCTATCCACCCCACCCCACCCATCCTCTGTGGGAAAGCATTCCCTTTTGCTCTCTCTTACTCCTTTTCAGTGATGTGGTTTGAAATAGAGGCATTGAGTGGCCATCATTTGATCTATAGTCTACTTTTAGCATGCATCTCTCATCCCGAGCGGGCCCTCCAAGTACCCTTTACTTGGTGGTCCAAATAAAGATGATCCCTTCTGTATTTGAGCTGCCTTTTCCCCCAGCATTTTTAATTTAATTTAATTTTTAATTATTATTATTATTATTATTATTATTTAATTTTATTGAATCCACCTTGAGATAGTTATAAGCTTTCATGCTTGGGTTACAGTCACACAATGATCAAACACCCATCCCTCCACCAGTGCACATTCCACACCACCAATATCCCTGGTATACCCTTTCTCACCCTCCCTGTGCCTCCATGCCAGACATGATTCCCCATAATCTCTCTCTGCTTTTGGGCATGTTTGGTCCTTCATCTACTTTCTGCACACATTTCCCATCCCAATCGATTCCTCCACCCATCTTTTTCTTAGTGATCCCTTCTCTATTCCAGCTGCTCTATCCCCTTTGCTCATGAGGCAGGCTTCCAGCTTTAGAGCAATCTATCTGTCCTGTCTATCTACTGTCCTTAGGTGTCAGCCTCATGTTATATTGTTTTATACTCCACAAATAGGCCGGCTGCGATAGCACAGCGGTAGGGCATTTGCCTTGCACGCAG
>JAOXYA010000009.1:20262257-20274213 GCA_028565675.1 Sorex palustris | reverse complement strand
GGAGATGTTATTGGTGCCTGCTCGAGCATATTGATGAGTAACAGAACTTCAAGTGTTCAAAGTGAAGTGATCAAGCGATCAGCTCTGGTAATGTGAACTTATTTAAAGGTATGTTTTGATCATTTCTGTATTATTCTTCTTATGTCATCTTCACATAACTGATTTTTCTGTTAATATCTCATGTTAATATCTCATGTATTGGATTCTGGGCTTAATGGGACTCGGGACAGAGATCCTCTGCCTGTTTCACTCAGTCTCCAGTGACCCAGGGGTCACACCTATAAGCCACCTCTTGCCTGTGCCAGATAATCTTTTCATTGGCCATCCTCCAGAACTCGAGACTGCTTCTCCCGGAAGGGAGCATGTATATATAATGTATATATATGAATGCATATTCATATATTGTACCAACTTGGCTGACTTGAGTTCAATTCCTCCACCCCTCTCGGAGAGCCTGGCAAGCTATCAACAGTGTCCACCCACACGGCAAAGCCTGGCAAGCTACCTATGATGTATTCAATATGACAAACACAGTAACAACAAGTCTCACAACAGAGATGTTACTGGACTCAATTGAGCAAATCGATGAACAATGGGAGGACAGTGCTACAGTGCTACATATATAAATCGGTCATGGTCCTCCCGTTGTTCATCGATTTTCTCGAGCGGGCCCAGTAATGTCTCCATCGTGAGACTTTTTTGTTACTGTGTTTGGCATATCGAGTACATCACGGGTAGCTTGCCAGGCTCTGCCGTGTGGGCGAGATACTTTCCATAGCTTGCCGGGCTCTCCGAGAGGGGCGGAGGAATCGAACTCAGGTCAGCCATGTTGGCTGCATGCAAAGCAAACGCCCTACCGCTGTGCTATTGCTCTAGCCCTACATATATAAATATATTATTTAAAAGTTATAAATAAATATATGTATAAATATATATTTATAAACAAGAAATTTATATACATATAATATATATATAAATATAAATTATATATATTATATAAAATGAGGCCCTCATAACCATGCACCAGACTCTGCTCTAGGCTATTTTCACTTGAGGCACCCCAGCGGGGGCGGGTGGGAACCCTACCCAACACAAGGGACCCAGTCCCGGCAGCTGACCTCCACTACCCAACCGCCGCCGTGCTCCAGGCTGCTTTCCACATGCTCAGGCTGAGCTTCACACATGAGTGAACATATTCGTGGACCACATGACTGCTTTGCCTCATGGCACATCATAAGAAACTCTCTACCCATTTTCCATAATTACTATGCCATATTTGATGAGGTTCAGACAGTAGGCACAAAATCATAGAGGAAAATATATATATAAATAAATATTTATAAAATGTTACATTATATATATATATATATGCCTCTCAGAGCCCGGCAAGCTACCAAGAGTATCCCACCCACACGGTAGAGCCTGGTCAGATCCCTGTGGCATACTCGATATGCCAAAAACAGTAACAATAACAGATCTCATTTCCCTGACCCCCTCCAACCGTTGGGAAAGTTGAGTAAAAAGAGGCTGCTAAAAATCTCAAGGCTGGGACGAATGAAGAAGTTACTGGCACCCGCTCAAGTAAATCCATGAACAATGGGATGATAGTGATATACAAATTATGAACATTAACCCCCCACCTACCCACCAAATACTGTTTATTACCTAACAGTTCATTAGGCTAGAAGTCTAGGCACCACCAGGCTGTTTTTCTGTTCTATGTTTTTTGAAGCCAAAATCAAGGTATCAGCAGGGCGAATTTCCTTTCTGGAAGCAATATGAAAAAATCTACTTCCAATCTCATTTAAAACGTTGGCACAAATTCATTGCACATGATTGCAAGAATAAAGTTTTATTTTCTTGTTGACTGTTGACTGGGGTCATTCCTAGTTTGAAATTGCTGCCAGATACCTTGGCTTGTGGCCACTACCCTCCATCTTTAAACCACAAAAGTGAACTGAGAAAGTCTCATTTCTAAAATTACTTTGACTTCTCTTTTTGTGTTGGATGCCCTCTGTCTCCCTCTTTAAATATGTTTTTCTTAAAATATTCTATCTTGTTCACCCCTTTATAGAGCTTGTATGAGTGTTTGGGGTCTTAATGGGAAATCTAAGATATAACCATTATTCTAAGTGTAGTTGATTCATTAACCTTAATTCTGTCTACAAAGCACCTGTCACTGTCACTGTCAATGTCCTCCTGTTGTTCATCAATTTCATTGAGTGGACCCAGTAACATTATGAGACTTGTTACTGTGTTTGGCATATCAAATACATCAGGGGTAGCTTGCCAGGCTTTGTTGTGTGGGCAAGATACTCTTGGTAGCTTGCCGGGCTCTCCAAGAGGGGTGGAGGAATCAAACTTGGGTCGGCCTGGCCGGCCGGGTGTAAGGCAAACACCCTACCTCTGTGCTATCACTCCAGCCCTACAAAATACCTAGATAGCCATATTTAGATTAGGCTATGATTGGATAAAGATAAAGAATTTGGAGGAATAGACTTAGAATTTTATATACCAAATACTTCATATCTAAATTTAATTAACAAGTGGCTATGAGTGCCTCAGGATGATGTGCTTGTTAAGAGATTCCTTGAAGGGTGATATATGATATACTTATATGTAATTATATAAGATATTATGTATAAAATGATTAAATGAGAATTGTTTACTTATAAGATTATTTGAAGGGTGATGTATATATAAATATATATTATAATTATAGATATATAATGTAAGAAATAGTGTTGCAGCATGTTTGTCCCTGCTCTGGGTTCTTGTGGATGGCATGTAAGATTATAAAATTGACAACTGGATGTTACAGCTCTGTCAGGTAACAATTCAAGCTGGTACAGGCAGGCTACAGGCAGGCTACAGGCAAGCAGTAACAGCAGATCAGGAGCGATTGAAGGGGTGACAGGGACAAAAGTCCAGTAATAACAGGGCCCTTCTAAATAGTGAAATTGTTAATAAACATTACATAAGCCTGCCCTTTAGTAGTTTCAGCTATCTATTTACACCCTTTGAAGACATCTGATTAGAATAGCCAATACAACTGATAATTATGAATCAAAAGAACTAAATAATAAGCCAGACTGACCAAGACACAGGACCTGAGTAAACCAAGTGTACAATCTTCTCATGTCCTTGAAAATCAAGTGGTGTTGAGGAACCCACAATTCATGCTCCCTGTGACTTCAGCAACTCTCGAAGCCAACTTCCTTATTTACATCCTTCTCTACAGAGCAGGGAGTGACAGGACTAGACAAGGGCCAGGAATGTTATCCTAGTTGAACCTCTTCCCTGTGAAACAGAAGTCAGGAGAAGAGAGTCTCTCCCACTCCTTTGCAAACTTTAGCTCTCATCTGGAGATAAAAGTATCCAATTTGAACATACCCCACAGAGATTATTTAAATTTAAATATGATGAAACAGAAAGGAAGAACTTTGAGGTTTTTAGAGACACACGCAGTATGAGTAAAAGACCTTGAATTTAGCTAAATCATGTTACTCAAAGAACACGAGTGAGTTGGTAAGTGTCTTCTGCAGTTAGCTCTCCCTCAGCTTATATGCATTAAGAAGTGGCCATGAAACAATGCTGTTTGCTAGGTTTGTCCTTTCAAACTGAACCTTTTGCTTTCAGTGTGTCAGTCCTAGAAGGAGCTATTGATTCAATTCTAGTTCTACAGATCTGAGTCTAGCTTAAATTACTGAACAATGTTCAACGAAGGTCACCTATAAAATACTTTCAAAATCTCGGGGTCATCAGCCCACTAAAAGAAATTTCTGGAACAAATTACCTAAAGGCATTATGTATGAATACCATGTACTTTTAGTCATGTCAGAGGCCAAGAGTCATTAGTGCTGCGTTCTGCAGTATTAGATACCCAGAGAACAACCGGGAGATTCTCTGCTAAAACACTATCTAATGTATTCCTTTTAGCTTGAACTCTGGTAGGGAAATCAAAGTGACACACTTTACCAAGATAATTTGATAAAAATTGCATGAATAAGAAGATACCTTAAAAGTCAAATTATTTCTCACTTAGGTATCTTTGAAATAAGTAAATAATTACTGTTATAAAATAACTGCCCTATAAATTAATGCTTTAGAGCTTTGATTATGTTTTATGATTTTTACTTTTAAAACAATTTTTTAATTTATTGTAAAAATGAAAATGACCCACCCGGCAAGCTACCAAGAGTATCTTGCCCACACAGCAAAGCCTGGCAAGCTACCTATGATGTATTCAATATGCCAAGCACAGTAACAATAAGTCTCACCATGGTGACGTTACTGGGCCCACTCGAGCAAATTGATGAGCAACGGGAGGACAGTGACAGTGACAGTGACATAATTGGTAAAGCAAAATTTTAGGAAAGTAATTTTAAATCTCTCTTTCTGGATCAATAGAGTATCAATTAAGTTAATATTTTACATAAATTTGTTATTATTTTTGTTATATTTACTATAAAAATCATATTAGCATATGTTTATCACTGGCCCATCATATTAGTATATTTTTTAATCACTGATTTATCATTACTTCCTTTGACTATTGTTGTAAAACAATCTGTTCCAAGCTTGGTGGTGTAAAACTTGTTTCTATTATGTCAATAGTATCCGTGGATTAGGAATTTCTAAAGAATACAGTAGCATATGACCTGTCTGCTCCATAACATTTGGGGCCCAGGTGGAAGATTCAATGGCTAGGACCAATGGACTCAATGGTTGGGGCCTAGTTATCTGATGACTTGTTCATTTACCTGTTACCGTTGAATTGGCAGTAACCAACGTCTAGTACTGCTGATGTTGTACCTACTTTGACCTCTTTGAATGAGTAAGCAATCATTTCTTTTTTATTTTCATTTTTTTTAATAGTGAATCAACGTGCGGTACAGTTACATACATACAAACTTTCATGTTTGCATTTCAGTCATACAATGATCAAGTACCTATTCCTCCACCAGTGCCCATTCTCCATCACCAATGATACAAGTATCCCTCCTACCACTCCCCCACCCCCTCACCTCACCCAGCCCTTTTGTTCTCTCTCTCTTTTGGGTATTGTAGTTTGCAGTAAAGGTATTGAGCGGTCTTTGTGTTTGGTCTATAGTCTACTTTCTGCATGCATCAGCCAACCTGAGCAGATCTTCCAAACACCATTTACTTAATGTTCCCTTCTTTATCTGAGCTGTCTTTTCCCCCCAGCATGTGAGGCTGGATTCCAAGCCATGGGGCAAACCTCCTGGTCTTTATCTCTACTATTCTTGGGTGTTAGTCTCCTATTCAGTTTCCTCATATTCCACAGATGAGTGCAATATTTCTATGTCTATCCTCTCTTCCTGACTAATTTAACTTAAGATGATACTTTCCATGTTGATCCACTTACATGCAAATTTCATGACTTCATCTTTTCTAACAGCTGCATACTATTCCATTGTGTAGATGTACCAAAGTTTCTTTAACCAGTTTTCTGTTCTTGGGCACTCGGGTTTTTTTCCCCCCAGATTTTGCCTATTGAAAACAGTGCAGCAATGAACATACAAGTGCAGATGTCATTTCTACTATACTTTTTTTTGCCTCTACAGGATATATTCCCAGGAGTGATATCGCTGGGTCAAATGGGAGCTCAATTTCTAATTTTTTGAAAAAGAGTGATTGACTTTCTCACAGCTCACTAGCAGGCATTCAAATCCAAGGCTCCAAGTCAAAAGATTAAGGGGCAAATATCCCTAGAAATTATGTGCTAGTACTGCCATCTCTGCCCCCAAAGCCATTATTGATAAATGAAGTCACATGACTGTGTGCATTTACAGAGAATCAATATTGGTACTGCCTCTCAACTGAAGGAATTTCACTATCAAATTGTAGAAGCAAAGTTGTGTACATTCAAAATTATGTTGTGGCTATTTTTGAAAGTGCAATCTGTCACACTATTTATGGTGTGCATATTTGTTATCCAACTGAGACTATCTTCCTAGCTACAGTCTGTCTTGCTTACCTGCCATTATGCATTTGGGAACTATTCAGAAGAATTTCATCTTTATTTGTGGTCAAAAGAGAAATGATATCCCATACTCTAATATTAGTGATGAGAACAACAAATGTTAAATTGAACAATGCGATACTTCTGTTATTCAGTTTACTGGTAACTTTATAAATATATTCTATTAAAAATCCATTTGTATATTTCTCTAGGAAGGCTTTATTTTTCTTTATTTAGGCAGGTTGTGTCAGCCAAACAACAGATGGTCTGTCCATAACGTTTTTGGGCAGATGTTCTCATTTGGGCCATAACATGTGAAAAAAAAATGTCATATTCCAAACTATCTCATCATCTGCAGTAATTATTGGATAATGTCCAATGTGTACACAGGTTTTTTATTACTCTGTATTATACTGATTAGACCGATACTGGAGGCTTGACTTACTGTAAAACTATTTGCTAAGTTTCAGAATGTATTATTTCTAATACTGCTCTATTCTAATTACTCTATTTAATTTGTCTTTTACCAAATGATCATAATTTTCACTTTTCTATATATTAGAGCCTAGGCAGAAGTTAATAAAATCGCTTTATTAATTCCAACTTTCTGATTATACCATTTTAGCTTAATTGACAAGAATGTTTATAATTATTTACCATATAAAAGATTAGAATCATAAAAATAAGTCTACTCTGGTAAATAATAAAAATCGGGCTTATTATTGGAAGTGTGAAATGGTTTGGCATTGTTTTAATTGAAGAGTTATTCGAGCCATATAAGACTAAGAATTTTTGAATTTTTTTAAATTCAGATGTTCATTAAAAGTAAATTTGTGATTCTTTTTATTTGAAATTGTGTTGTTACAAGCAATAGCAATTAAATTTGCTTATTCCTCTTAGGGGACAGGGTTGGTGGGGTGCGTAGGAAACTGGAGCCATTGGTGAAGGGAAAGTCACACAGGTGGTAAGTTTGGTGTTAGAAAACTGAATGCCTACAACAGTTGCATTATGAACAACTTTATGAATCATGGTGTTTAAATTTTAAAGAAACTAAAAAAGGTAAAACAATTCAGGTGTTCATCATTAGTGGATCTTCTAGAGATAATGGAACACAGAATGGTGGGAGTGACAATGAAGACAGTTATTTCATTTGGTTAAAGAGGAAGACAGTCATTGTCTGATGTTTAATAGGTTTTGTGTAGATCAGTTTAATTCTTTCAGTATTAAATATTATTTAACAATTCCTACTGTATTCAGTCTCTACAGTTTTATAGAGATGGTCCCTTTGAAGATGTGCCTGAAACTTTAAAAGGACAAGAAGGTGCTGAATAAAATAAATAAATAAATAAATAAATAAATAAAATTCTCCTTACTAGTGTTGTTTTGCTAGGAATAAGACAGAAACACAGATTGTTCAAAAATACTTATTAGGAGGTGGATTTTTAAGTTATTTTGCACCTGCAATTTACATCGCATGTTTTGTTTACTTTACCTACATACTCAGGCATATTCTTGAGAAAAATTGAATTTTAATGAAAGGAAGTCTAAAAAGTATAAATCATAATCTTTATTATTACAATACATACCTAAACAAGTGGAATATGGCAAATATCAAAACTAATTTTTAGAAGCATTTAGACAATCTGTTATGTGTTTTGCTATAAAGGGATATTTGTAAATGCACCTCCAAATGGGTTGGAGCGATAGCACAGTGGGCAGGGCATTTACCTTGCATGCGGCAATACCACCTCAAGTGGTATTTGGCAATATCTGGAGATGTTTTTATTTGCTACATCTGGAGATTTAGTAAGGGAGACTGCTTCCAGTGTCCATGGAATGGACATCTCAGTTTGCACATATTGCAGTCAATTACTTGTCAGTGCTTTGTATTTTAATGTGCTCTGTTTCCTTTTCCTAGCCTAAGGTTTCTCTGTTTTGTGACTATTGACATCTTGAAAGGCAATTCTATGTAAAAATGTCACTTAAGTATCCTGGTATGTCTGGCACATAAGATTCGAAATGATGGTGATTTAGTATAAGAATCATTTGTTCCCTTCTACCAGCATTTGAAATTGTCTTCTATTTTGAGATATTTTTTCTCAAGAAGCCTTCTCCGATACAGGTCTTATTCCAAAAGTGAAGATTTCTATGCCAATAATATGATAGTTCAACCTAACTTACTTGTTGAAGAACTATACATATACAATGTACAATGTCGTGAGTCACCTGGATTTTAATTTAAAAAAATAGGAAAACATGATATGTCATGGGTTTGAAAAGGAATTAAGAATGTAAATGATCACTTGATCACTTGACTTCTCGTTAATCGTGAATTTGCTCGAGCGGGTGCCAGTAACGTCTCCATTTGTCCCTGTCACATGCTAATGTAGCCCAATGGCATCTGTTCGCTCTAGGAACACGAAAAGCCTCAAACCGATTGTTCATGATCTTGATGAAGAAGTTTGACCATCTGGTAGGTGGGCGGCCACGCGGTCTTTTGACATCCCATGTAATCCCTGTTGGTAACAGTTCTAGTACAGCGGTCGTCTCTAAAGCTCATTACGTTAGCAGCCCATCTGATTTTTGACACTGTAAATGATCATTTTGTAGAATTTCCTCTATCTGGCAATGTGTTCAGTGTTATATTGGGCATTTAATAATTCCTCCAGTCTTAAGATGCTCAAGTCCTAATTCTCAGCACCTTGAAACCATGACTGTAAGTAGTGAAGGGGCTTTGCAGCTGTGATAGAGATTACGGTGCTGGATTTGAGTGCTAGTCAGCTGATCCAATGGTAGCAATATGAGATTCTAGATGGAACATTGTTCCCAGCTAGAGTCAGAAGATAAGATGGATGGTAGCACAACAGTGATTTGATTTTGTCAGTTTTAAAAATGGTTTAAAGGATCATGAGTAAAGAAACATAAACTAATAGAAGCTTGAAATGGTAAGGAAATAGATTCTTTCCTGTACTCTTCAAAAAGGAATGCACCCATTTTCAAGAAGGTGAAACCTTCCTTGTAACTCACCTAAAAACTATACGATAAAACTTTTAAGTCTTAAATTTGCGGCAAAATACAAATTACCTCTTCACAGTATCACTTGTATCACTTGTCATCCAGTTGATTGTCAATTTGCTGGAGCGGGTGCCAGTAATGTCTCTATCCATCCTGTAGTGTGCTAGTGTAACCCAATGGCATCTGCTTGCTCCAGGAACACAAAGAACCTCAAACCGTTTGTTCAGAGTTTTGACGAAGAATTCTGACCATCTTGTAGGTGGGCGGCCACGTGTCCTTTTGATGTCCCGTGTAATCCAGTTCATAACCGCTCTAGTCCAGCAGTCATTTCTAAATCGCGTTATGTGTCAGGCCCATCTGCTTTTTGATGCCTTGGTGAATGAGACAGCTTTCCTGTTTCTTGATTGTCAACAGAGGTCGGAACTCGGGATTCCTTCTCTCACTTGATTGAAGCATGATACTCCAAGTATAGTTCTTTCAATTCCTCTTTGTGTGATCCCAATAGTGTTCTTTTCCTGTGTGCGTAGGGCCCAGGTCTCTGAGGTATATGTTGATGCAGGAAGGATGGTGGAATTGAAGCGATGTGGCCAGAGCTGGAGGTTCTTCCTCCTCTTAGCCACTTCTTCAACATTCTTGAAGGCTGTTCATGCTGCTCTCTTCCTCCTGTGCAGTTCTGGTGCCAAGTTGTCCCTCATGTTGATTCTTGACCCAGGTACACATAGCTGGACTAGTTCATTTTTCTTGAACATTGTCTTGGTGAGATTCAGCTGCAGTCCGACCTTGTCACACTCACGGTCGAAATTGGTCAGCATTTGTACAGCTTGGCCAATGTTTGGTGTTATTAGAATGGTGTCATCAGCAAAGCAGATGTTGTGTAGTTGCTGACCGTCTATCTTCACTCCCATTTCTCCCCATTCCAATTGTCACATGACGTTCTCGAGTGTGGCACTGAAGAGTTTTGGTGAGATGGTATCATTCTGCTGAATCCCTGTCTTTATGTCTATGATCACTTCCTTGTACAATGGTGAGATCCTGGTGGTGAATCTGTAATACCGCTCACAGAGGATCCTGGTGCACTGAGTTTGGAAACCCTGTTCGGCTAGGGTTTTGATGGCAGCTTCAGTCTCAACAGAATCAAAGGCCTTCTTTAAATCGATGAACATTAGGCAGAGTGGCATCTTGAACTCTTGTGAAACCTCAATGAGCTTGGTCACCATGTGGTTTGGCATGAGCCTCAGGCAACCACAAACTAAAGTCCAAGCTCACAAAGCTGTGCGGAGAAGAGATAAAGGAAGACCTCAAAGAGAGAAGAGCAGCAGTATTGGCTAATGTGTCAGAAGCCAGGAAAAGTATTCTCAATGCCTGCCTGTCCTTTGCCAACTATAAGACCAAGATGACTGCCCTCCAACATCCTGATGGATCTATCACATCTTCCAGAAGGGCAATGGAGAAGATTATCGATGACTTCTACTGGGATCTCTTCGATAGGCACGTCCACCTGCCCACAGACCAAATTCCACAGGATGGATATGTCGTTCCCAATGTTTTCCCTTCTGAAATCTGACACGCTATTTTATCAGTAAAGAAGCGAACAGCACCCATCCCAGACATGGTCAGATCCAAGCAGGTGAAGAAACTGTTGTCAGTAATCATCAATACAGTGGCTCGGCTCTTCACATGCTACCTGTCTGAATTCAAGTTTCCGTCCCAATGAAAAACCAGCAGGACTGAACCGCTGTACAATTAGGGAGACATCCATGACATTGGCAACTATCGCCCTATCTGCCTGTTGTCTGTTTTCTATAAGCTGTTCACTCGAGTCATCCTGAAAAGGATTAGCAGAACACTAGATGAAGGACAACCATGCGACCAAGCCGGGTTTTGCAAAGGATTCAGCACGATTGACCATATCCACATGATAAGAAAGCTCATTGAGGTTTCGCAGGAGCTCAAGATGCTGCTCTATCTCACGTTTATTGATTTATTATTTATTTATTTATTGAATCATTGTGGGAAAAGTTACAAAGCTCTCAGGTTTAAGTCTCAGTCATGCAATTATCAAACACATTTTCATTCACCAATACTTAATTTTCACCATGAAGAACCTCTGGCTCTGGACACATCTCTTCAATTCCACTGTTCTTCCTGCATTAACATACTCCTCAGAGACCTGGGCCCTACAAAAACAGGATGAAAACGCTATTCAGGAATCCCAAAGAGGAATCGAAAGAGCTATGCTTGGAGTATCATGCTTCACTGAAGTGAAAGAAGGAATCTGGAGTTCCGTCTTCCATCGACGGTCAAAAATCAGGGATGCTGTCTCATTTGTCAAGGTGTTGAAAATAAGATGGGCTAGGCACATAATGCGATTTGGAGTTGACCACTGTACTAGAGCCGTTACTGATTGGATTCCACAAGACATCAAAAGACCACGTGATGGCCAACTACAAGATGGTCAGACTTCATCAAGACCCTGAACAATCAGTTTGAGGATCTTTGTGTTCCTAGAACGGGCAGACGCCATTGTGCTACACCTAAGCACCTGACAGGGACTAATGGTGACGTTAATAGCACCCGCTCGAGCAAATTGATGAGTATGTCAAGTGATCAAGTGGTCAAGTGAACTTTTAAATCTAACATAGGTTTCTTGATTTGTTCATGCCACTAATTTGGTCCATTGGTTAGCATATACAGTCAAATTTACACATAATAATTTGGATTATTTGTTTTTCTTTTGCTTTGGGTCAAAACCTAGCAGAACTCAGTGTTTACCCCTGGCTCTATGCTACACATCACTTCTAGTGGGATTCACAAAACCATTTGTAGTGCTGGGTAACTAATCTACCTTGCCATAATTTAAAATAAGTAATTTTCCCATTCAAAGGCCTTCTTTAAATCAATGAACGTTAAACAGAGCGGCATCTTGAATTCCCGAGAAACCTCAATGAGTTTGGT
>JAOXYA010000009.1:20106685-20120112 GCA_028565675.1 Sorex palustris | reverse complement strand
CTTACAAAACTGATATTCTATAGTACATATAAATACTAACTCCCCATTTTTTGTTCTCTCCAATTTTTTTACTTGATACCTTTACTGATTTGATAACTGTTAATAATCATTAAATATCGGGATAGCATGTTCCAGCAGGCTTTTTTTATTGTGGGAAGTGTAAGGTTCCCTAGGGACTGACTATAAGTGATTATTGAACAAGTCACTAGATGGTTTTAATGTTAAAGATATTTTATTTAACAGCCTAATTTGCCACAGCCAATGTTCAGGTTCGCTGATTTCCTATAAATGGAGTTCAGGATTTCCTCTTTTCCATAAACTATATTCAGAGCATAGGTCTGTGCTCAGTGTCAGGTTCCATGGCTTTTGGGTACCCCCTCCATGCACATCTGTAAACTACAGTTTACTTTTGTAGTCCCCGTGTGTAAGTATGTTTTCTTTAGTTATTCCTACATCCTGACTGCTTCCTCCTTGAAGGAGAGATTAAAAATGACCCAGTGGACTAAATAGACTATCTGGCGCCCTCCCTACTCCATTTCCACGGTAATAGAATCATATAAATCTTTTTCTGTATCTGACATTCTAATTAGCATAATGTCTTCAAGATTCATCCCTATTAGGCTTGCCTTCTTTTGGAGGCACTTACCTCCTAAGTAGTGCTCAGGGAACCTGGGAAAGTCCTGGTATTATCAGGTTGGTTTTGGGGATCAGAGAAAATGATGCTCAGTGCAGGAAGTCACCATAAATATACAGTGTGCTCGAGGGCCCATGAACACAGGGAATTTACCACAGTGCCTCATGAATACCCTTTTCAGTTCCTTCCAGCTCTCTCCTCAACCATTACTGTCTCTGTTGAAACAAGTGGATTCATTTTTGTTGTGTTTACATGCTACATTTTATTTAGCCATGATTTATTTAGTCAATGAACATTAGAATTTTTTCCACCTTTCAACTATTATCATTACTGCTTCTCTGAACATGGATGTACAAATGATCTTGTCAACTTGATGTTTTCAGTTATTTTATTTATAGACCCAGAAATTCAATTGATGATTATAAAAAAAATGCTTCATTTATTTTTTCAAATAACCATTATACTGTTTTCCAAAGGGCTGGAGTGATACCACAATGGGTAGGGCGTTTGTCTTGCATGTGGTCGATCTGGGTTTGATTTCTCCATCCCTCTCAGAGAGCCTAGCAAACTACTGAGAGTATCCAGGCCACATGGCAGAGCCTGGCAAGCTCCCTGTGACATATTCGATATGCCAAAAACATAACAACAAGTCTGACAATGGAAACGTTACTGGTGCCCACTTGAGCAAATCAAACAACAGGGAGGACAGTGCTACTGCTTTTGAAAAAGTCTGTATAATTTCATTTTTGTTTTGATAGCACATAAGGCTGTTAACATCTTTCTATTCTCAATGGTACTATTCTTATGTTTTCTGAATATAGTAATTCTACTAGTTCCAGGAAAAAATTCTCAGAAATGAACCTACAGGGTAATTATTCAAGAAAAGTTAGTAAGAAATAAGTGCCTCCCTCTTGAGTAAATTAAAACAACTGCCTTATTTAAATTTTTAAAAAAATCCTCCTGATAACGCACTGTTTTTCCTAGATGGATACTTCGGTTTGTACCCAGCAGTGCTCCAGGACCATTAAGTGCTGGGGCTCAAACTCAGCCTCCCACATGCAAAATATGCACTCAGACCTTTGGGCCCTCTCTGACCCCTACAGGCATTTTTAACAATAATAAGTGAAATGAATCACTAGGATCCTTTATCATTGAAATACTAATCTAGAAATGGCCTGCATGGTGGCTAAGTCCTTAATTGTATAACATGTTTTTAGCTAGTAATGGAAATTCTAACACTGTATTTTATATTTATAGGGGGAAATGTCAGTGATAACTGCAAATAATTAGTACAGCTTATGCACTGCTATTACTGATCTTTTTCAGCTTTCGAAGTCACACATTTTGAGTGACGTTCTTTATTAAAAAAAAGTCAAAAAACTATGATGTTCATGTAGATATTTTCCTAACGTAAGCAGAGAATAAGAAATGTCAAGATCCTCAGTCATACACCTGAGTTTACATGGTAAGTTCTTGACAGACCTAAGTCTTTAGATAGTCTTTTTTCACTATTTAATTGCAAATTTGTGATAGACTTCAATTTGACTCAATCTAATTAGTGTGTATGATAATGGTTAATTACTAATACAGCAATGTGGACTTAAATGAAAGACAATTTACCTGGGATAGAAAAGTGGGTATGTATTGTGTTTGTCAGAACTGAACTCTTCCTTTATTATCTCTTGCATGTCAAGTTTTCCCTTTATGCTGTCATTACAGGGATCATTGTAGAATCTGCTCTACTGAGCTCTATATGCAACTAAGCACCAAGTGTTCACATTTTTTTTATTGTTAGCTACGTAGTACATGTATTACAACGATGCTTGAAGTTGAATGCTTTCACAGCACTCCACTGTGCTACTAATGGGATTTTATCAAAGAACATGACCTCTAATCACATTAATGTTTAATCAAGTAGTGTATGTGCTTTGGTACAAAGCTCAAAGCCAACTTGCGTTGATTTTTTTCTAATGAATTGGCTAAAATTTCATTTGCTTTATCTTTTATTTTAAAGTCAGGGTAAATTTTGGGGAGTACAATTCCAATAAGTGTTTTAAAAGACTTTTCTTAATTCATATCCAAATTAAGTGAAAAACTTCAAATTTAACTTTAATACAGATTTCTAAATCTTTTCTTTAAAACAAAATTATCTCAAAATCTATAGGGCCATTTAGATAAAGAGTTTTGAAATTGAAAAAAAAGACCAAGAAGACAGGGGTGGTGGGACTGGGGGATTGGGGAGTAGTCATTTGTTAAATATAAGTGTTTCTGTCACAAGATACTTTTTTTTCCAAATGTTCTGAGAAGTGGACTGCCATGGTGGCTTGGCTCTTAATTATTTAAAAATAAATAAAATAGAATAAAGTCCACTAATTTTTTCCATTTTTTAAATATCTTGAGAAAGCTTGACTATTTATGTTTTAAAAACTGATCAAAAGTTAAAGCATATAATTTCTATGTATTTAGGGATTTTTGAGACAAAGGAGAAAAATGCACCTATTCCTCAGATTCTTCTTGAGTTGGTTAAATGATCAAAATAGAGACAGGGTTCAGACAGACAGTACTTTCATGCCACTGACCCATGTCAGATCCCTAGCACCGTTATATGGTCTTTGGAGCACCGTCAGGAGTAATCCCTGAGTCCAGAACCAACCAAGAGTAAGCCCTGAATACTGCCTGGTGTGATCCAACTCACCCTCCGTACCAAAAACAAGCAAGCAAAAAAACAAACAAAACAAAAAAAAATTAGGTTGGTTAGCAGACGATAATGTTTCAACTTTGTATTATAGATAAGGAAACTACATAGATGACATAGATTCTGAGCTCAATTCGGAAGGTTTAAATACTGAGTGAAGAAATGATAGGGGATGAACAAGAGTGAGAGAATGATTTTCTGGCTACTCTGATTGTAAATT
Source organism: Sorex palustris (assembly GCA_028565675.1). Taxonomy (NCBI): domain Eukaryota; kingdom Metazoa; phylum Chordata; class Mammalia; order Eulipotyphla; family Soricidae; genus Sorex; species Sorex palustris. The sequence goes on along the minus strand of JAOXYA010000009.1, from coordinate 20,116,563 downwards.
TGGGTTTCCCAGAAAAGGAGGACAGATTCTACAGGCGTTTTCACTCCTGAATAGCAGCCCCTATCTTCATTCTAGGTAAGTAGGTTGTGGTTGTTGTATCATCCATTAAGAGAAGGAAAAAGCTTCCCTTTTATGGCCCTGGTTCTCGATGTGTCTTAGCTCCTATGTGTCTGTGCCAGAGCTGGGTATCTTAAAGAAATGGTCCCTGAGAATCATAAGAGGATTGTTTCAAGAATCTTTTGTTATATGTCCTGCAGAGCAAAGTAGGACCTGGTGGGGGGGGGGGCTAGAAGCACAGCTCACCTACTGCTTCTCCTCCTAGAGATAAGGAAAGATGTTTACCAGATCACCTGCAGTATGAAGAGATAGTACTGGCTGAGTTTAGATCAATCGAGCTATTGGTGTGTGAAGCCAGGAGAAGGGAAACAATCACATTAGAGAGACGGTTACTCATGCATCTGAAGGACATAAGCAGTGCTGGTGCGGGGAGAGAGAAAAAGAATCCTGATTCTCAGTTGTTGGAAATGCTCTCTGGTTCAGCCTGCATGAAAAACTGCATGAAGACATCTCAAAAAATTAAGAATTGAGTTCCTACAAGTGTCAGCAGTTCCAGTTCTTGTTGCCTTTCCCAGGAGCACAAAAAAAAAAAACACTAATTAGGGAAGATAGCTGAACTTCTATATTCATTGCAGGGGTACTCATAATAGCCAAATTTGGTGTCTGGAAACAACCCAAATATCACAAAAACAGATAAGTGGATAAAAAAGAGTTGTGATTAAAAATACATGATGGAATGCACTACTCAGCTCTCAGAAATGATGAAACTCTACACTCGACTGAAAACTTCAACAGAACTGACAGGTTTCATGATGGGCAAAGTGAGTCAAAAGGAGAGGACAGCTATATAACGATCTCCCTCATAGAGTCTGAAGAAAAATAATCAGGAAAAGAGAAATGGCCAAAGCAGCCAACCCTGTGAGTCTTCCTATGGAACTCAGTTTAAGTGGTGACAAATGTTAGTGCCCCTAGGTACTGAGTGAGGGGACATAGAGACAATTCTGCAGGTATACTCTTACTCTGGTAGTGGGTGTGGTATAGTAACATTATATTCTTGGCACATCAATATAATATTATTACAAATCAGGCAACAATATATATGTATATATATGCACCATCTTTGTACATGTATGCATCTATGTATATATATATGCACCAGTATGTAGGCGTTGCACTCACCAACTGCCCCCCCGCACCGTGTAATTCCATCAATGGCCAAGACCCAGAGACTATAAAACCCTGCTCCTGGAAGTGTGTGGCCGCATTTGGTTGCATGACATCTTATCATCTAATTCTTACTCTGGAGAACCTGGCAGGCTACCAAAAGTATCCTGCCCACACGGCAGAGTCTGGCGAACTCCCCGTGTCGTATTCAATATGCCAAAAAACAGTAACAATGATGGGTCTCATTCTCCTGACCCTGAAATTGCTCGAATATGGCACTTTTTAAAATCTCAGGGCTAGGACGAAAGAGACGTTACTGGGACCTGCTCGAGGAAATCGATGAACAACAGGATGACAGTGATACAGTGATACAGTGATACAGTGGTATATATATATATATATATGCATATATATATACATACACACATACACAAACACACACATAGAAACAGAGAGAGAGAGACAGAGAGACAGAGAGAAAGAGAGACTCCCTCCTGTTTTGGTCGGGAGAGATTAGGGACTCAAAGTTCTCCCCAAATCCTTCATGTTATGGACCCTGTAATCCAGTCAGCCTCACAAAGGCAGCAATCCAGAATCAACTGGGATCCATTTGATCTCCAAGCATGGGAACTGGTTCCTCCACTCAGGTTTTCAGAGAGCTGTAAGTCTGGGGTGGAGGAACGATTAGGGTCTTGCACAGAATGGTCAGCCTAAACCTTCAGCCATGCTGTCCACGCATTATCTATACATTACAGTTAGGAGTTTCCATAGAAGAGAGAGTGGAGTAAAACATTTACTTTCATAATAGGTGATAGAAAAGAAAAGAAAAAAGGGAACTTAAGAGAGAAAGTAGATTTCTCCAGAGAAATGTCAGAATCCCAAAAGACTTCTGGGGAGAGACTGTAAATGTGTGTTCTTCCCATTGCCCTGATTTGGAGCTCCTTATGCACATTGAGTCATTCCTAGGGTGTTCTGAAGGTAAAAGTATTAGTGGACTTTATTTTATTTTATTGTGCTCTTTATTTATAAGTGCTCTTATTCCTGTATATATTTCCTGTGTAATGGTTCCTGGTGGGTCTTGGCTTCTTAGGGTTGGAGCTGATGACTCCATTGTAAAACTAAGAACAGGGCCAAAAATACTCTTTTTTCAGATCATATTTTGGATTTATGATTTAAAAAAATTATTGCCAGCATTCGCCATCACCACCTCCAGATGATACAAGCTACCTCCAGTTCTTGTTGTTAAAAATCATTCTGCAATATGCCTCGGGCTTCTTTCTCATCTGCAGTAACCTTGAAAGCCTCGGCATCCAGCTGGTATAGCTGCAAGACAGAAGAGACCCAAGCTCCCATCGCTTGCAAGTGTGTTGCCTTCTATTAAAAATACCAATGGGACAGTCAACTTCTTCAAGTATCCTAAAATTACTCTGTAGATTCATTCTAACGGTTATTGTGAAAGCAAATCGAGCATCCACTTCTCCTACTATCTATATGAAAATTTTCTGCATGACAGATGAGTCAATGGTAAGACTTTTTTTTATCTTTAACTCTCTAAATTAAAAATTTGAATTTATGCCTAGCTAAAAATTAGGATCTGAATAAGTGGTATTTTGCCTATGAGTGGTATAGTATACATCTTAGGATTCTAAGTGACATTTGGGGCTTTTGTTTGGAGGAGCCCCTCTTTTCAAGGACTCTGAAGGAAAGCCTGGTCCTATGCAAGCCTTAGCATCACTGATTCTGAAGCTTGATCGAACTCGAACAAGTTGGAAATGGTGCATTACTACAAGGCTATCTCACACAAGTCAGCCCAGCATCTGCATTGCTAGAAAGCCTTGCTTTCCTTTAATACTTAAAGAAATATGATCACTATTGTTTAGCAACTATCCTTAATCATTCTCTGTATGTTGTTATAACCAAAGAATCATTTTTTACAGTACATTAGGTTCCCTGTGTTTTGGTTTGCCTGGTATTTCTCCTAGCTCATTTTCTCCCAGACTGACTTTAGGCAACTGACAGATAAATAACTTTGTTCAAAAATTATTCCTCTCTAATGTGGATGTTGTTTATCCTTTCTTTCTATTCTTGCAGTATATGCTTGTTTTGTTCGACCCACCTCAAATTTTTTGGTTCCAATATGAGCAATTACTGGCCTAATTGATTTTTTTGCCACTCTGTTTAGATCCCATCCCAAATATTCCCTTGAAAGAGTGAGAAGAAGGTGTTTCTATTTTACGGGGGGAATCTAAGCAAGGACCTTGGGATGAAAATGAATGTTCTGGAAAAGTGTAAATGTTGCAACAGATTTATTAAGTACTAGTCCCAAAAAAATGCCATGGAGAACAAGAGTAATTGCAAACGTTTACAGTCTTAACTCAATTTTCTCCAGAAGGACTAGCTGAAAAAAAACGATTAAAAATCCATTACCTGTTGTTTAAGAAACAAAACCGCATATTTCAGAAGCCTCTTATCAAGCAATTGGATGCAGCAGGATGATATACAGTGGGAGTGAGGGTTAGTCTGGCATTCGCATTTCACTTCCTAACTTAAAAGATTAAACTTTCACTAAATTATATCAAGGAACTTAATTTGTTTTCAAGCCTTCATGAATTTTCTCTAATACAAAAATGATCCGAGACAGAACACTCAAAAAAATTAAAGTTAAAAAAAAAAAAGAAAAAAGTTTGCATTAAAACCGGTAGAGGGCGCTCGTGGATCACCAAACGCAGTGTCTTAGCTAACCCCTCAGTGCAATTTTCAAGGCAAATTCAGATTTGTTTGCTGTATATTCACAGTGTATTCATGAGGCAAGACTCAAATGATAGAACTGAGTCTGAAGTGGAAGCTCTACTCTTTATTAAGGTCTCATAAACATTTTTATATGCTTAGAATCTAGTCAGGTGTTGGTTACTAGGTGAGTTCACATATATAATAATTTTTATCTACATCTGACATGGGCAGAACTAAATCCACAAGAGAGAAAATAAAGAGTAAAAGTGCCACCGTTTAAAATGAGTCATATTGCATATGACAGAGATGAGGAGGACTGAGGGCAATGGAAGATCTGTCAGAGGAGTCAAAACTGGCTGTCCCCAGAAAATCAAGGTCAGAAAACTTGCCACATCTTTTTCCCTAAGGCTAGGGCAGAAAGATTATTTTTCTGTCTTTGAAAGGGGAGTGTGTAGGGCTCACCGTTCAGCAGCATCACTGCCAGCCCAGAGTCTAACCCCACCCAGCGATGATAAAAATAGAGAAGCCATGTCTTAGGAATTTGAGCTCTCTGCTTAAAAGACAAATAAATCTTGCTGATCTTAAAATCACATCTTTTGCTGTCTGATCTTGGCTTGATCTATTTAAACAAATGGATAACTGTAAGTGAAAAATTCAGGTACATTCTAGCAACAATGTGAGGACACACAAGTTCTATTTCATCTCCAATCAAGTCATCCAGATTCATATGCCATATGCCTTACTCTGGGCATAATATTATCATCATGGGAAAGAAGCATTTTTTTTAAGAAAAAGGACATAAAAACAGAGCAAAACAGAATCTTATATATTCTATCCATGACTCTAAAGACAAGGAAAATAGAACACCAACATGTAATGCATACTGTGTAGCACGTAAGTACATGGACATGTACAGATATTGAAGCAGGTGTAAGACGAATATTTTTAATCTATGTTGATGAAGAGGAAATTAGTTTATTTACTCAGTGAGAAGTTCTGGAAAAAAAGAAAAAAGTTGCATGGTACTTTTCATATTTTATAAAAATTAAAAGAAAATGGCATTCTTACTCAAGAAAATGCAACAGAAATTGGTAAAATAAGAGTCCCCTGCCTCCGCCCCTGGCTGTCCTCCAGGGGCCCCTTGGAGGAGAGTGGACTGAGTTTCCCTCCCCACCCCAAGCAGAGCCCAGGCAGCTGAAGACCTCCTGTTCCAGCCACAGCCATGCTTAAGACCACTCTCAACACTTTCGGTCGAGCCTCACACATGAAGGAACCGGCAGAGGAACCCAGGTGTGTGGGACCCAGGACGTAGATCTCCAAGCCTGCTTGGATTGGGACTGGGCCTCCTCCACCCAGATCCTCCATCTTCCAGTATGTAGGCCTTACACCCACCAACTTCCCCCAGCACCGTGTAATCCCATCAACGGCCAAGACCCAGAAACTATAAAACCCAGCTCCCAGAAGCAGCTGTAACATCTTATTATCTAGTTCTTACTCTGGAGAAACTTGCAGGCTACCAAAAGTATCCTACCCACATGGGAGAGTCTGGCAAACTGCCCGTGGTGTATTCAATATACCAAAAAAGAGTAATAATGATGGGTCTCATTCTCCTGACCCTGAAAGAGCCTCGAATGTGGCACTTTCTAATATCTCAGGGCTGGGACGAAGGAGAAGTTACTGGTGCCTGCTCGAGAAAATCAATGAACAACAGGATGACAGTGATACAGTGAAGAGAAAACTAAAAAACATCCCATTTTTTGGATACTTTTTATAAAATGCACTGTAGCACTGTCCTCCAGTTGTTCATCAATTTGCTCAAGTGGGCACCAGTAATGTCTCACAACAAATTGTGAGACTTGTTGTTACTGCGTTTGGCATGTCGAATACCTCACAGGGAGCTTGCCAAGCTCTGCCCTGCGGGAGAGATACTCTCAGTAGCTTGCTGGGCTCTCTGAGAGGGGTGGAGGAATCGAACCCTGGTCAGCCATGTCAGCCGAGTGCTAGGCAAACAAACGCTTTACCTGCTATGCTATAAACTTTGCTTTAGTAAGATTCGCAGTGGTGACCTTTATTTGCTTAGCATTGTTTTTTGTTTGTTTGGTTTGATTGTTTTGGATTGTTTTGGGGCCACACCCAGTGGTACTTCTAGCTTACTCCTGGCTCTGCACCTAGGAATCACTCTAAGACGTGCCATAGTATGAACCCCTAATGGCATCATGTAAGGCAAACACCTTACCAGCTCTACTATCTCTCAGCCCTTCATTGGATGGCTTTCGTACTTTTTCTCTTCATCTTTTAATTTAAAAATTGAACTAATAATTTGATGTTAAATACCAAAGGGAAGTGTATTTAGGGATTCTATTAAACCAGCAAACTAAAACTAACTACCATGACAAATGGAACTGCTTAAAGTAAAACAAATGTCTTTATCTGTTTTGATATTTGTTTCGCCTGAGTGATACATTTTAATATCGCAAATATAGATAACATAATCTATATCTTAAGGATAGTCACATCAATAAAGGAATAGAAAACCAAAATTGCTATTTATTTCAAAAATAATATGAAGACAATGGGAATTGAAAAACAGATGATAAAACCTCATGACTCTCAAGAGTGATACTGAAGCATTTGATAATTAAGATAGCAAGGTTAAATTATTCATCAATCCTTAATTTTTATTGTTTTTGGTAAAAGAATTAAATTGAAGTGCATTCAGTTTCTTGGTTACATAAGTTAAAGAGTTTAAGCCCATTAAAAATAGTCATTTGAGATTTTGTAAGAAGTTTTTTACTTTATTAACCATATGAGGCTTTGTTAAGTGGAATGATGTGTTAAGTTTTCATCTTCTGTTATCAGTGTCTTAGTGGAAGAAAAGATGAGATGTTGATAACCAGCTATGCTTTCTTAAGAGACTCACTGTTACACCTTTTTTCTTCATTTTTTTTAGCGTTACCAAATGTCTGCAATGCTTGTCAGATTTGTCAGATTCTACTTATTGGAATGCTGGAATCTGAATTGAAGCCGGAAAAAAATAAAATAAAAAATGAATGACTATATCATGTTGCTTTTTTTATAGTTCCCAACATGAGCTCAATACTGAGAGACAAAAAATTCTCAAGAACATCAGATCCCTGTAAATGATGACATATATCTCTGTGCTAGTCGCTGACAAACTGGGCCTCACTTATTTTTTTGATGAAAGTAACAGATAGGTCTTCCAATTGCTGAAACTGAGAAAAACCTGGATCTGCAGAGTCATTTCTATTCCAAACCTTATAGAGGAGAGAGCGGTACATCCTGTTGTAGGTGCACAGAGGAAACAAACCCCCACACCCTAGATTCCTCTCAAAGTGACTGAGCAAACAAATTAACATAAGAGAGATAATTACTAGGAGGAAAAGAGCAAATGTAATTACAAATATGGAGAATTGGCATGATTGCTCTTTGTAGGGGAGAGAGGAGCGTTTATGACTTGAGCAAAGAAGAAATAGGAAATGGACAGATTTGTCAAGAAGAGAGAGGTTCTTAGAAGGGAAAAGAGAATTCTTAAGACTAAGGCAGATGCTCTAAATTTTCCATTGCCTTACTTAAGTTTTCTCTGATTTTAAAAAAAACTAAGTAAGATAGCGATCATTGGGAATGATCACTGTGGACAAGTACTGAGGGCTTCAAATAGGTAAAGGGATATACGTAATAACCACTCAGTATTTATATTGCAAATCATAACATCCATAAGGAAAGAGAGAGAAAGAGAGAAAGAAGGAAGGCTAGAGTTGTAGGGTGGGGGCATGTTGGGGTTCTTGGTTGGAGGGAAACTGGAGATATTGATAATAGGAAATGTACACTGGTGAAGGGATGAGTTTTGGCACATTGTGTGTGTGAAACCCAATCATGAATAACTTTGTAACTGTGTATCTCATGGTAGTTCAATTAAAAAAATAAAGATGACTTATGTAGATCATTTTAAAGCTGGATGTACTTTAAAATAGTTGTAAAGTGTTTCCCTTGAGGTCCCAGTGGAATCATTTGACCTTGCACTAATTCTAGGGTAGTGTATATTATATATATATAAAAAAAACCCTTTATGAGGCATCATGGAAAAAGTTTATCTGAACTATTTTTGGGAAAGCTAGCTCTACAGAAAGCGCCGGTACTATTTCCTGTTCTCATTCAAGAGAGGTTGTGCTCTTTTTCAGAAGTGTCCAGGAACTCGTGATCATTTTACATTTGATATTTTCAAGACTTTTTCAGGATATATACTTAGCATTTCCTGCCCTTATTGGAATATTTGTTTCAAGAACTTTATATTGCCTTCACTTAGTCCTCATTGCACTTTAGGTAAGGATATTTTGACCTAATGCCTAATCAAATTCATTGATCTTCAGGAACTTACTTACTGCTTTTTTCTCCAAGGTCCCCATGTCATATTATTCCTCCTTGAAATAATCTTGAGTAATGATATTTGTTGAAAGATATACTTTCACAAGAGAAAAAATAATAATATGTCAATTTTGGCACACTAATATATTTGCTATGAAGTTACCCTTATCAATTTTAAGATAATTTTCTTTACTTTTAGCTCCATATGATAGTTAATTTTTTCAGTTTTAAATTTGATTTATCAATGTTTACAAATTAAGTTAGTGAATTAATTGATCATGATGTTATAAATTAGGTAATTAATGGAAAGAATGATCACATGTAAAATACTTTTGAATTTTCTGAGAATGATATAAAATGGCTAAGAGGTCAATGTGAGGGTTTGGAACTTTGTACCTAAAATTAAAAAGAAAAAGGAAAAAATGAATGTAAATTGGTATTTATTTGCAGCAGAATAAATACATTCTGAAAATAATCGCAAAACTATAAACCTTTGGTCTACATGTTTCATACAGCTAAAATGTGAGTTTTCCACATTGATTATTTAACTGTTACTTGCTATTTAAAAATAAAATATTTCAAATTATTATATATATTAAACGAATGTATTTAATGCATTTAATGCACTAAGCTATTGTATGTTTATTGTAAAATGTATTTAAATTTTTTAATCATTTCTAAAAATTTTTGGTCACAATAGAAATTTATTGTTTGTTTGGTGGATGGCACATCCAGCAGTGCTTGGGACTGTTTCTAACATGGATTGAAAAAGGAAGCCTCAGTTTCCCCTTGTCAGCAGTTTGATTTCTTCCCCTTGATATACTTCACCTCATCCCCAAGGCCCTATCTTTAACATTCCTGGAGTTCCCCAGGACACAAGACTAAGATAATGAACAATACCCGAGGTAGGTGACCAGAAATTAGATTCCATAGAATCATCCTGTCGATTCCCCACATTCTCTGGGATACTTATTGATTGATGAAGAGTGCCTTTAAAAAGGCCACACAGAACTTACTTTTAACTTAGTCCTACACTAAGTTCTTTCCCCACTTGGGCAGCAACTTTTGTTTTCTCTTCTACTTTCCAATGAACTTTTCTACTTTTTAGCGCTGAGTCTTAGAATCTTTATTATTCAATACTTGCATTCAATATTTTCAACCTGGGACTTGCAAGCAAACAGAGCCCCTTTTCTACTGCTCCTGCCTCACCAGCATCATTATCAAGGACATGCAATCCTGGGGTTCAAACTCGAGGCTTCCACATGCAAACCATGGATTCCAGTCCTTTGAATCTTTTCAACCCACCCCCAGTAGAAATTTTAAATCCAATTTTTCTAAAAATAGAATCAATTTACCTTTGGGTTGATTTGATTTCAGCCGTCAGCAATGTTCTAAATAGTCCATCATTTTATTATTACCATTGTTCATTGTCGATTGCCTCGAGCAGACCCCAGTAACATCTCCTTCGTCCTAGCCCTGAGATTTTTTTTAAAAAGTGCCATATTCAAGGCTCTTTCAGGGTTAGGAGAATGAGACCCATCATT
>JAOXYA010000009.1:19980382-19996679 GCA_028565675.1 Sorex palustris | reverse complement strand
AATGATCTGTACTATGATAAGGTAAGGATGATTTCTCAAACTATTATGCACAGAGCAATCTAACTTTCTGTACAAACTTTCAATATACCACCCATGTTCCATGAATGAAAATAAGAATGAAAATAAAAGACCTATTTATTTTCACTTATTTTGGGGGTAGGTTTTGGTCCACACCTGTGTGCACATGGGTTTTTCCTGACTCTGTGCTCAGGAGTGGCCCTGACTGTACTCATAAGGGAACCACTTATGTGGTTTTGGGGATTTTTACTGAGGTTGGCAGGATGCAAATCTCGCACCTTTGCGTGTACTCTCGTTTTTTTTTTTCTCATTTTGATGTAAGTCATATATTTTGGGGGAGGAGTTTGGGGGTCACACTTAGAGGTGCTCAGGGGTTACTCTTGACTCTGCACTCAGGCATCACTCCTGGCGGGGTTTGAGGGACCATATGTGATGCCTGGAATCGAATCCAGGTCGAAGGAAGTGCCTTACCAGCTTACTGTTGCTCTGGTTCATGTAACCCATTCTTATGTGTGAGATAGTATGGTTTTGATTTGTATTTCTCTGATAATTTGTGATAATAGGTATTTTTTTCTTATGCTCATTGACCTTCTGTATGTCCTCTTTGTAGAAGTGACCGTTTGTTGTCAATTACATATTTATACAAGCCTTTAAAAAAGGCTTCCCAGTCCAGTTATTAGTTACCAGAACAACCTGAGCAAGATTACTGACATGAATGGAGATTAAATAGAGGTTATCTCAGTCCTTTTCATAGTCAAGGAAAGGTTGCTTTTTTCCCCCCCAGGAAGAATGCCTTTGTGAGAGTTCACATTTGCTCAGATTTTTATTCTGCAGCAGTTTCTGGTCTTAAACCCAGGTCTAATCCATTTTAATCTATTTTTGTGCTGGGTTTAGTGAGTAGTCCAGTTTTATTCTTTTCCCTGTGGTTGTCCAGTTTCCCTATGTCATTTGTTAACTATCCTCCTTCATTATATGGTCAGGATTTATTGATATAGATTAATGATGGATAATTCTGTGGGTTTATTTTTGGGCTTTCAGTTTTATTTCATTGATCCTTATGTCTATTTTTATTATTATGCCAGTCATGGAGAACAGTCATGGTCCTCCCGTTGATCATTGATTTGCTTGAGCGGGCCCAGTAATGTATCCGTCATGAGACTTGTTGTTACTGTGTTTGGCATATCGAATACGGGTAGCTTGCCAGGCTCTGCCGTTCGGGCGAGATACTCTCAGTAGCTTGCTGGGCTCTCCAAGAGGGGCGGAGGAATCGAACTCAGGTTGGCCATGTTGGCCACTTGTAAGGCAAACGCCCTACCGTTGTGCTATCTTAGTATGTAATTTTTGGAAGTGGGAGTTGTCCGAGACAGAATTCAGGGGCTTGAGTCCACTCCCATGATTCTCAGCTGACCAGGGCCAGAGTTGAATGCCTGAGTCTGAGGATGTGGTGCTGCTGAGAACTTCAGGTGCCAGCGACCACTCAGGTTTTTCCGGCAATGCTTGAGGGCTGCAGGGCCATGCCCAGTGATACTTGCAGGCCTTTAAGCTGCATCTGGTGATGATTGGGCAGGTTGATGCTAAGCCCCTCTCCCCCTAACTCCTGTAGTATAGTTATAAGTCAAGTATTATGTTGCTGCCATTTTTCTTCCTCAGTTCTTTTATGATTTTGTATAAACTTTAGTTTTTTTCTATTAAAAAATAAAATATTCTTTCTATTTCTTAGAATAGAATATTTCTTTAAAAATACTAGCATTTTGATCAAGATCACATTAAATCTGTGTATTGCTTTTGGAAAAATGGACATTTTGATGATATTAGTTTTCCTCATCCACTTTTAGTAAATGTCTTTCCATCTCTTAATGTCTTGTATTATGTCTTTTAACAGTGTCTTGCATCTTTTTATTATATAGGCCTTTCGCCTTCTTTGATAAGTTTGTTCCTAAGTATTTAAATACTTAGGAACAAACTTTTGAACACAATGTGAAGGTTATTTTCTTTTTCTTCTTAAAAAAGTTTTATTTCAGGCATCCTTGGTAACTAAACTATTATAACAGCACCACACCCTCCACCCTCTTCTTCTCTGTACCATTGTCACAGTGTCCCTCTCCTGACCTCCTGTTCTTGTTTCTGTTGCTTTTGGGCATTTGTTATTCTTCCTACTGAAGACCAGTTCTTGGTTTCTGTTGCTTTTGGGCATTTGTTATTCCCTTATAGTTTCTTTATATCCCTCATATGAAAGAGGTAATTCTGTTTTGTTGTTTTTATTTTGGACCTAGCTGCCTCAGTGCTTACTTCTGGAGGGGTATGGATTGTAAAGGCATGCTGGGGATGAAAGCCAGGTTGGCAATGTGCAAGGCAAGTGCCCTATCTGCTATACTATCTCTCTGGCCCGAGAGAGATTATTCTTTGTTTTCCCCTCTTCTTCTGATTAATATCACTCAGCATGATACTCTCCAGATTCATCCATGTAGTAGAAAATTGCCTGAGTTTATCTTTTCTTAAAGCCGAGTAGTATTCCATTTTATGAATGTATGTATGAATTACTACTGTAGTTCCTTTATTCAGTCGTCCGCTCTTAGACATATGGGTTGTTCCCAGATTTTGGCTGTTGTGAATAGTGCTACAATAAACATAGGAGTGAAAATGTCTTTTCTGAATAGAATTTTTGAGTACTTGGGGTAGATGCCTTGAAATGGAGTTGATAGATCTTACACAAAAGCTCAATACTTAGTTTTATGAGAAATGTCCATTGTTTTCCCAAAACGCTGGACCAATTGACGTTCCCACCAGAGTGAATGTCCCTTTCCCCTTACACCCATACTAGCACTGATTGTTTTTGTTGTGTGCCAGTCTCATTGGTAAGAATCTCATTGTTGTTTTGATTTGCATTCCCCTGATGTGATGCAAAACATTTTTTCATATACCTGTTGGCTGTCAGTATTCCTTTTTTTGAGGAAGTTTCTATTCATCTCTTCCATCAGTTTTTGATGAGGTTGTTTGTTTTTATCTTGTAAAATTCTGCCAGTGCTTTTTTATCTTGTATATCAACACTTTGTCAGATATGTGCTGGGCAAACATTTTCTCTCAGTCTATGAAGTGTGTTTTTTTTTTTTTAATTCTGGTCATGGTTTATTTTATAGTGCAGAAACAGTAATTTGATGTAGTACTATGTGTTTATCTTTGCTTCCATTTGCTTGGTCAGTGGCATTGAATCATTGAAGATACCTCTAGATTCAGTATCATGAAGATATCACTACTTAATACAATGTATGGATTCAGGTCTGATGTAGAAACTTTTAATCCACTTTGATTTGACTTTTGTGCCTGGCATCAGAAAGGGCTCTGAATTCTAGCCAACTAGTTTTCCCAATACCATTTGTTGAAGAGGCCTTCCTTACTCCATATTTTTCCTTCTTTATTGAAGATTAACTGTCTGAAATTGGTATTTTAATAATTTCTTCTTTTTGCTTCTTCTCTGCAAATAGGAATGGAACAGATTTTTGATTATCGATTTTCATCCCAGACACTGTATTGTACTTGTTGCTTCCAGTAGTTTTTTAAAATTTTTTTTAAATGAATCACCGTGAGGTACAGTTACAGACTTATAAACTTTTGTGCTTACATTTCAGGATGTATTGCTTATATTATACGTGCTTACATTACACAATGATTGAGTACCCATCCCTCCACCAGTGCCCTTTCTCCACCACCAATGATCCCAATATTCCTCCCACCACCCCCACCCCATCCCTTCACCCCACCCTGCCTCTGTGGCAGAGCATTCCCTTTTGCTCTTTCTCCTTTTGGGTGTTGTGATTTGCAATATAGGTATTGAATGGCCTTCTGTCTATAATCTACTTTCTGCTCGCATCTCCCAACCTGAACGGGCCTCCAAGCACCCTATACTTGGTGGTCCATTCTCTATCTGAGCTGCCTTTTCCCCCAGCATATGAGGCCAGCTTCCAAGCTGTGGAGCAGTCTTCCTGGTACTCATCTCTAGTGTTCTTGGGAGTAAGTCTCCCATTCTGTTAATTTATATTCCACGAATGAGTGCAATCTTTCTATATCTGTTCCTCTCTTTCTGACTCATTTCATTTAACATGTCTAGTAGCTTTTTAATGGAATTTTAGAACATTTTGTATATCATCTGCATTGGTAGTTTCCCTTTTTCTCCCAGTCTAGCTTTTTATTTCTTCTAAGTTTCTGTTCCCTCACCCCTCACTTCCATTCTGTATTCCTTTTGTTTTCTCTTATCTAATTGTTCTGACCAAGATTTCTAATAATGAATTTAATTGAAGTTGCGTGAGTAGATAATACTATCTTTTTCTGGATTTGAAAAGTAACTTTTTTACTCAGAAGTATGGTTTTAGCTGGGGTTATTATAGTATATGATATTCATCTTGTTGAGATGTCACCAGTTGTTCAGAACTTTTATCATAAATATCTGCTGAATCAAATGCTTTCTCAGCATCTGTTGTTAATAACGTATACTTTTTTGTCTCCAACTTAATCAGTAGCACTTTGTTCAATCACTAGTACTTTGTTCGTTTTTTTTATTAAGTTTATATGAATGGCTTTCTTGTACACCTTAAGAAAAATAAATTCCTAAGGCAAATCAACTAACTTGTATTTGTAATCATGAGTTGTTAGAACTTTTTCAGGATTAATTTATTGTTATGGCTACAGTCTATGCCAGCATTCAATTTTGATACTTTTTTAAATTCTACAAAGGCATTGCACACAGCCGACCTGGTTGACCCGAGTTTGATTCCTCCATCCCTCTCAGAGAGCCTGGTAAGCTACTGAGAGTATCTTGCCCACAAGGCAAAGCCTGGCAAGCTACCCGTGATGTAGTCGATATTCCAAAACACTGTAACAAGTCTCACGATGTTACTGGACCCGCTTGAGCAAATCGATGAACAACGCAAGGACAGTGACAGTGACAGTGATATTATGCATGTATGTATAATTATACAAATAAGGATATGCGAATAAATTTTATTAATCATAAAAGTAAATTATATTTGTATATTTTATAAATTATACATAAATATGTTTGTATACATACACATATACACACATTGGGATAGTATTTGGCTATAAGAAAAAAATGAAGTATTGCTGAGTGAACACAGTCATAGAGAGAGGGACAAATTCAAATTTATATCTTGTTTGTGAAATTTATAAAACATAGTAAAGGAACATTGGGAAAAGGAAACAGAATGTGAGAGTTGGTCAAAAGAATTGAGTTTACTAAACAAGAGATAAGGTGTGGAGGTGCAGGAAATTATTAGTAACAGTATTTTAAGTCAGAGAACATTAATCAAAAGCAAGGGAAGCAGCAACAATACGAAGAACACACATTTAATAAACTATCCAATGTCTTTAATTGTCACTAAAAATCATGAAAGCATGAGCAGAAGTCTGCAATGCCAAGTAATCTGAGTCCATATTACTAATTACTTGATATCAGCAGTTTATAATATCCTCCTGACTATTTCTAGCCATAAAATGAGACTGATATTTGAAGTTATAGTATACAGAAAAATAAATCAAATACAAAAAGTATGTGGACTACACTAGAAACAAATGAAGTGTTTTGCATTGCCATTTTGAAAACTGTTCAACTTTAGAAACTGCCATTGATGGATTTTACAGAGAGTAAATTTCCAGAGTACTCAGCTCAATGAAATGCAAAAAGACAGAAGCTAGAAAATAATTTATTAAATTTTTAGGAAAGCAACATCTAAAGATTGTCATTGTAAATCTTCCTCTGATTTTACAGGCAGGCTGAGTATTAAAAAGCTTAACTCTAATAGTAGATTTATAATCTCTCTTGAAAGTATAACAATGGAAGCTTTCTAATTTTTAAAAACTTGACTAGTAAGTTTATCTTCTACTTTCTGAAGTGATCTCACATAAATTACTTGTATTGCATACATAAATATATAAAAGTTACAAGGTGACAGCTATGTACATTGATGTCATATTAAGCTTACAAAGAAAGGAACTTTGATGATTCATTTTTAACAGAAATAGATGAAGAGAAAGCGCTCCTTGATTTCTCTTTATGATAAGCATTCCATAGAGAGTCTGTGTTTTGGAATATAAAAAGCTTGATGATAATATGACTGATATGAAACACTCAGATCCAGAGAGTGAGCGGAAATGTTTAATGTCCTTGTATTGAACTCAGAGGAGATAAAACCAGACAGATACAATTATAGAATGTATAAGTCGATAACAAGCTACCCTTCCCTAACCAGAATCTCATCAATTTTGACTCTTCTTAAAAATACACACATGAATTTATCTCTTTGCACTACAATGAGTGTTGTTTTATACATAAAATAAAAATGATAGCATTAGAAAGCACACTGGTTTATTAGATATAGTTAGACTGGTTTAAAATAACTTTTTATATCAGTATATTTTATATTTCAGTGAGAACAACCTTTATTCATTTATTTATTTATTTATTTATGTTTTATCTGTAGGAGTATTGCTATTTAATCACCCATTGATTACTCTGATTGAACTGAGCATAAACTCCACCTTATTCACCCCTTTTTTTAATAATTTTATTTATTGAATCACCGTGAGAGCAGTTACAAAGCTTTTGGGTTTAAGTCTCTGTCATACAATGAAACCCGTCCCTTCACCAGTGCCCATTCTCCACCACCAAAAACCCCAGTATACCCCCATCTCACACCCTCCCCCTATCTGTGGGGCAGATGATTTCCACATTACTCTCTCTCTCTCTCTACTTTGATTGCTTCAATATTTCGACACCATACCAACCATTATTATTCGGGATTTTACCCCAATAACTCAGATCTGCCGAAAAAGCAACAGTAGACAATTTGTTTTCTCTTGCTGGTTATGAATAATATATGATGTCCCATGGTTGCAGTAGTGGCTGCGCAATTTTGGAATTATGAAATTTTAACAATTAAATCTGGAGGGATTTCTGCCAAAACCTAAAGGTTCCGAGATTTATTCCTGAGTCTCTTGGATCATGGCCGTTAAGCAGCTTGATCAGTAGCCAGAGAGGCCATTCGTGGGTGGTGGCTCGGGGTCTCATTGGGGCAGGCAGGAAAAGGCTGGTACCACTCCCACCTCATGAGGCCCTGCGTGTCTCGTCATTCTGGGCTCAAACCTCACTGTCCAAAGGCCTCTGGAAGATGACGGCCACTGACCCACCAAGAGGGAGCAGGCGGAGGGACAACACCCTTCCCCCCCTGGGGTGGTCTGGCAGCGGTATCCCATTGCGGGGACTAGACGCATCTCTGCCAAAAGCTGCTGGGTTCTGAGATTTGTCTCTGAGTCTCTGGAATGATGGCCATTAAGCAGTTCGATCAGGAACGAGAGCAGCCTTGCCTCCAATTATATAGCTGAGCTGGATATGGTTTGTGGGTGTGTCTCCCACATACCTAAGTTTTGGCCATTTACTTTCTTGGTAAACTTTGCCCCAAATTTTTGGGGTCTGGCCAAAGGCACAGCAGCAATTTTGGGGTCTCTGGAAGTCTGAAGGTACCATCAGGCTGCTGATGCACTGGCCTCACAGGTACAGATTGACCTGGTTGTGGCACCACACCTCCAAAAGAACAACTTTTAATGTGGTATCTTGTTAATGATATTTTCTAAGATACTTGAAAGAAGTACAGCACTACTTTTTAGGAAAGCAATTAGGAAAGTGTCGTACTATGAAAGCGTATGATATTGTACTGGCTGTTTTGATTTTATGATTCTGTGGGAGTATTTTTTTTCATAAAGAAGAAAATACTAAGGACAGAAAAGAAATGCACTATAATATAGATTTAAAAAAAAAACGACAGCTAAAACAAAGCTAAAGGGTAACACAAAGTGAAATTGTAACACGAAATGGAATACAGGAAATAAGTTTAGAGACAGCAAAATTGGAGTCACAAAGAGATAGAATTATAAAGGTCATATTATGATGTAAAGAATATGGCTGAAATATACTTGTTTGCTAGAGCAAACACTTTGGAGTTAAAAAGAGATGAAATTCTGGTCATACAAATCCAAGAAGATAACTACTCCCAAAAACTATATGAACGATTTAAAAATACATATATCTAGATAGATTGATGAATACATACATACATGCATATACAGAGGCAAGGAAGCTTGAGGTGAGAATTGTTGTTGTTTAATGTATACCTGTTGCAGAAATAATATAACTATAATAGCTTTAATATCACTGGGACTGGAAGCTGAAACTATGTTCTAGTTCAGATACCAGTTACGGCTGATTCTATGACTACTAATAAAAGTGCCTATTTCCCCTGGGCAATAATGTCTATCACTGCAAACATAATAGGAATTTTGTAAGGACAACTATATAAAAATGTTGACCTCTTGGGAAAGTGACTGATTAAATTTAATGTACATTCTTTTCTTTTATTTATTTTTCTTCCCTGAGCCTGAATTCTTTGGTTTAATATCCATTTTGGTTTGCCACCTTTCCAGATAATAAAATTGAAACATTCATCTTACTTAAAAAATGTGATCTAAAAGTGCTTAAATTAACAAAGATTTCTGTAATGAATTTTGAACAGTAGTTAAACTTAATTCGGCTAAGGGAATCACTTATTTGAAGAATGCTTTTGTGTCACATGTTATTATTTCAAACTGCAGCATTGTCTGGAATTGGTGGGGAGATTTTCTAAGAAATCTGAACTCAGTTACTGATTTACTGGTATTAGAGTCATAGAAAGGATCATATAGCCACTTTGCCCAAGGTATTCCTATGTTATTTTGTTATTTATGAGTCACTTGTTCTGCTGGAAAACAAACAGCTGCATCAGTATTTTCCTGGATATTAAAGTCACTATTATTGATGCTTCTGAACTTGATGTATCATCTCATAGGGACACTGCATACAAAGCCCTTGTAAATATACAATTTATTACCAAGGAAGCTGTTTAATGAAAATGTCTGCTTCATGTAAGGAAAACTACAATTGTCTATTTGGACAACATTCAGATTCTATTTCCAATTATATCTTAGTATGCAGCTTGCCTGGATTTTGCTCTTTCTCTTTCTCTTTTAAAATCCTAGTCAGATGATTATTGATCTTTTTTGCAATAGTTGTTAAATATGTACAATCAGTATATATCAAGAGTATTATAAATGTGTTGTAGAAATGTATCTCCA
The DNA here is from genome assembly GCA_028565675.1 of Sorex palustris. Classification (NCBI taxonomy): domain Eukaryota; kingdom Metazoa; phylum Chordata; class Mammalia; order Eulipotyphla; family Soricidae; genus Sorex; species Sorex palustris. The sequence goes on along the minus strand of JAOXYA010000009.1, from coordinate 19,987,484 downwards.
ATCATGCCCTATAAATGTGCATTTCCTTTGTAAGTTGGATAAAATGACTAATATGCCTGATTTAGTTTAATTATCCATAATTATATTCATCTTCAGTCCATCAAGAAAAGTTGAGGATGCTATGTGATAAAGTAATATTGTCATTATTTATCACCCAAAGAATTTATTCTCCAAAGCTGAGGAAAGGTTCAAATACTACCAACTTTGATATAAAATAGGAAGAAAACATTGAAGAGATTTTAATTCATTATAAATATTTTCTGTTTCTTTTTTATGAAAGTTGATATATATTTCTTTCTATCTTTATTAGTTTTTTTATGTTTTAATTTTTAGGCCACACTGTCAGTGCTCAGGTCTTGCTTTTGCACTCAGGGGTCACTTCTGAAGAACTTGGGGTACCCTATTGGATGCTGAAGATCAAACCTGGGTCAGTTGTGTCCAAGGCAAAACCCTACTTGCTGTACTATCACATGGTCTCTGTGCTGATGTATATTTTAAAAATAAATAATATCGAATTAAGCTGAATATTCCATTTTAAGATAGCATGAATCTCTTCTCAACAAATAAGAATTTTATTTTCCAACATAATTAAAGTGACTTTTTTGGGGGGGGAGTAAATTTAACATAATTGGGGCCAGAGAGATAGTACATTGGATTTTGGACTTGTTTTTGTCTCTTGATCTGAGTTCAACCATCAGGAACTTCATATGGCCCCTAGAGTTCCAGGAGTGATCTCTGAGTGTTGATCATGAACTAAGCCCTGAGTACCACTGGATGTAGCCCAACCCCCTCCCCAAGAAAAAAAGATATTGGCACAGTATAGTCATTTTGGTTTGTTGCAGGCCCCAGATTCCTGATTCCTGGTTATCTTACCAAATGATGTAGGTGACTGTGGTGAAGTGGAGACCGAGGGGCAATGTAGCCTCCAGAGAGAAGACTATCACCTCTCATAGCTATCGCCTTGAAGAAGGTACCAGAGGAATCCAGACTAGTAAAATCTGACACTGTCCACTGCATAATATGGTCCACTAACATCCCATCAAACTCCTTGAGAAGCTGTCCAGCTGCATCAGATCTGCTTGATTTTCAGTAGTAAATATATTTCACAAAATATATTTTGTAATGGTATAGTAACCATTAGAGATCTTGGGAAACATTCAGACCAGTCTGGAGCAAAAACTGCTCTATGGAGGAAAGGAAAGCCAGTCTTGACCTGTTCCCAGTTTCCCAGATCCACTGCCTACAGTCCTGCAAAAACAAACAAACATAAATAAATAAATTAGGGAGGTTAGAAAGATAGTATAGTATTAAGGGACTTGACTTGCATGTGAAAGACCCCGTTTGATCCCTGGAACCACTTAGGGACCACAAATCAGCCGGGAGTGATTCCTAAGAACAGAATTGGGAGTCAGCCCTGAGTACTAGTGGATGAGCCCCAGCAAACAAAATAAAACACAATAAAATAATTATAGGAGGAGACAAAGAGTGAAGTAAAATTGATTTATTCAGGAAATACAAAGGAAAAGAGGAAATGAGACATAGACACATTCAGGAGAGATTTCAAAGTTCTCTTAAGGGGAGATCATGGAAAGTATACAACCCTAGCTTTGATATGGTGAGCCCACACTAGACATATGTTATGAACATCACTTGTTTTTGCTGAGTTGATTTTAAAGGTTTTTCCCAACCAGCAATTGGGACTTTCTATATAGATAAGATACGATTGCTAATGATACAAAGGGGAAGAGCTTGGGACTTTTGATGTGATCTTTCACAATCATTTCCCAGCCTGTTTCTGCTGGTGCATCTCCTTTCAGGGATTCTAGCCTTCTCTATATCAATGGGCTTCCAACTTTTATGCCTTAGGGCTACTTTGAACTGAAGTCAAAGTGATATCTTTAGTCTACATATTGGTTTTGTCACTTCTTGAAACGGTAACTTATTGCCAGGAGCCCACGATTTATATGCCTGGGCAAATTTTAAGTAGAAATTAAAACAAAATAGTATAGATTTATACTGTAAATGTAATTGCATAGTCAGAAATTTATGTTTATCTAGAAAACAAGAGCAATAATAAAAGATAAGAAAATATACAAAATGTTTAAAACCAAAAAAGTTGAACATGGGGACGCAAATATAAATATACACATTGAAAAATCCAGAGAAATCTTGTTATAGTTGAAACTGCACACATGTTCCATAAAAGTAGAAAGGAAACTCAATCATCTTAGAAATCCACAAAAAATTTATAATGATGTTTTGAAAGATGCATTTTTCTATTTAGAAGACATTCCGATTCTGTCTCCCGTGGAGATGCATGAGGTTGTATTTGATTATTTGCTAAACTAGATCTGGAAAACCAAATCATTGCTTGAGTTGTACAATATGGAAACAAATGGAAGAAATATAAACCTCATGACAGCTGAAGTTTAACAAGAAAATAGAGATATTGATGCAGATAAAATAAAATTATGATGGAATATTTTTTACTGTCTTCAAAAATAAATAGATGTTGCTTCAAGTACAACAGAAAATCAGAGCAAAAACAGCTTGGGAGATCAAAGGGACTGAAAAGGTAAACTACAACAGTATTGTGAAGACTTAAAATGGTCACATGTAAAAATAAAATTAATAAATTCTAAGAAAAGCTTAATCTGGGGAATAGAAGATTTACTTGTGACTTTTAGGGGTTAAAAAATTTCAGAGATGTATTGTTTTTAGATAAGAGAGACTGAGCAACTGAAAGTATCTATCCCAGATATTATGAATAAATATAGATGTGAGGATTCCAGCATTCAACCTTTCAACAAGTGAATAAAAGTCAGTTTAAAGAAGGAAATTCTCCACAACAAGATAAACTATGTAATGATAATTATATAAACAATAAAAAAAACACAAGACACTTTTAAAAAGTAAGATATACAGAGTCAAAGAGAAAAGTTATTAAATACAGGCAGAAACAATTTAAAGGATTTATATTCTGAAATAGGGTCAAAGTGATAGCATGGTGAGTAGGGTGTTTGCCTTGCATGAGGCAAACCCAGGTTCAATTCCTTCGCCCCTCTCAGAGTACTCGGCAAGCTACTGAGAATATCTCGCCTGCTCGGCAAAGCTTGGCAAGCTACCCGTGATGTCTTCGATATGCCAGACACAGTAACAACACAATGAAGACATTACTGGTGCTTGCTTGAGCAAATTGATGAACAACCTGAAGGCAGTGCTACAGTGCAGTCCTACTATTTCTGTAGGCTGATCATTATAATTACTGATAGACTTCTTTCTTTCCTGAAAATCACTTTTAATTTTCATTCAGCACAAATAAACAACATTAGTTTTGTTTATTGAAATACAATTACTTGGATAATACATCTTTAATTTTATTTTATGGCATCCTTATTTTCTTATTATTACTAAAGAATATTTTCACATAGGTATATTTGAGGAGATAATTTACTTTATATCATAGATAATCTGCTCTGTGTTCTTTTGTTCTCTGTTATTTCTCATGAACTAAATTGAAATTTATTTTTTTTAATTTAAAGAGTGTTGCTTGAGTAATTTAACAATATAGAGAGTAATTCTCTTTATATTCTTCCTTATACTGATTTGGTTGTTCATATATATATATATATATATGTACATATGCAATATACCTCACATATAAGTATAAATTTTCACATATTTGGGTGAAATTGAATTAGTTTTCCAAATACTATTTTTTACCCCTCACTTTTCTTTTCCATTTCATGACTCCAAGTTGAAAAAATTGCTAACCTGTTTGTCAGGGTTTCAGAATTTGTTGAAACTGTCATATTTCCCAAAATTGTTACTGTTCTTTGTATAATACAGGTAGGGTTTTTGCCTTATGTGGGCAACTCAGGTTTGATTCCTCTGCCCCTCTCAGAGAGTTTTGCAAGCTACCAAGAGTATCTTGCCCACATGGCAAAGCCTGGCAAGCTACCCATGGCATATTCAATATGCCAAAAACAGTAACAACAGGTCTCACAATTTGTTGTGAAAGTTACTGGTGCCTGCTTGAGCAAATCTATGAACAACAGGAGGAAAGTGCTACAGTGCAGTGCTATATTTTGTTTAATGTCACCTTCTATGCTGTTATGCTCATCCCGTGATAATTTATTTTAGGTAATATATTTTTAGATTGATGTGTCCTAATTTTTTTTTGGGACACACCCAGCCATCCTCAGGGGTTACTCCTGGCTCTGCATTCAGGAATTACTCCTGGCGGTGCTCAGGGGACAATATGTGATACTTGGAATCGAACCTGGGTGGCCGCATGCAAGGCAAACACCCTACCCACTGTGCTATCACTCCAGCCCCTTTTGTTTTGATATTATATATTTCTCTGGTAGAATATATTCTCATTCAAATATACTTTGATGACTCATAAATATATGTGTATATAGTTATATTAATTACCTAAAACTATCTGCTAATTAAAAATTATGGTCATGTTTTTGCATTTGCTCATGAGATCGTAATATATTTTCATATGCTTCAATTTCCTGTATCCCTTTGAAGAATGTTCTATTTGTTGCTGTGTTTTAGCAAGTACTTGTAATGATTCCATTCAAATTTTAAACTCCATTTAGCCATTTTAGGGTAATTGGTTGATTTCCAGATTTTGATTACTGTAGAGAGTTTCAGTGAATAGAGATGGGCATATGTTCTTTTAAATCAGTGTTACTGGGTTTGGGGGCAGATGCCAGGAGTGGAATTCCTACACTGTGGAATGCTACTCAGCTCTGAGAAAAGATAAAATCTTTCAGAGAGCTGCAACTTGTATGGAACTAGAAGGTGTCATGCTAAAAGAAATGATTCATTAAAAAAATAATAAATGTACTTTGAAAATAAGAATGGAATCTCCAAGGTAAAGTGAGGCCACTCTGAGAAAAGCAATTGTAGGTGGCCATGATGCATGGATCACTACGGACCTACCCGTCAAGTACCAGGAACTTTGATGGACCATAAAACTCTATGTTGGTGATCTAAATTCTATATTTTCTCAGAAGAAGTATGGAGAATCAGTGCTCTTTGTATAATTGATGTTGTTTCAGCCTCCTCCTCTGCAAACACAGCCTAGAATGGGGATGACTGTGGGAGGCAGACTTGAGTGGTGGGGGAAATTGTCTGCCATAGAGGCAGGGGGAAGGTCTGGATTGGGCAAAGGGTGGATCCTGGGGACATTGGTGGTGGAAAAATGTGCACTGGTGGAGGGATGAATGTTCAATCTTTGTATGAACTGAAACTCAAACACAAAAGCTTTGTAACTATCTCACGGTGATTCAATAATAAAAAAATAGTATGTTGGGTGCAATATGTGGGGGTTGACACATTGTGGGCAAGATGATCACCTACCCACTTTCTAAAAGACATCCAAACCCTCCCCTGCCTCTATGGCAGACAATTTCCCCCACCACCATTCAAGCCTGCCTGACAGGGGCAGATGCTCGATAATTTATTTTCTATGTTTATTATGAATAACATGAGAGGTAACGCGACTGCAAAAGTAGCCACATGCTTCTGGAATTCTAAAGTTGTAAATGTTGGGATCCAGAGACATCCTTGTAAGGAACTAATCTATTTTGAGATTCATTTGGGAGTCCCTGGGTAAAGGTTGTTGATGCACTGATATGGCTCAGAGGCAGATAGGAGATGTGACAAGCCAGAACCTCAAGTGGACAGAGGGAGCCTGTCTTTGCTGCCGCCATGAGACCAGGAGTCTTAGTCCTGGAACCCACATACCTGGGTTTGGCTCCCGGAAGCTCGTGCCACCCAGGTTTTCATCTGGAGTGGGCAGTGAGGGCACACCTGAACCCATATATTCTTGAGTAGCTCTCTCCAATTTTGCTTAAATACCTCTCACTTCTAGAAATAAAGCTTGGAATTGGAAATGTAAATGTCAAGGAGTGAAGTGTGATCAATTTGCCTATCACCAGAGACCACTGAAAAAGTAAAAGATGGTCTCAGATAGGAGAAAGAAATATTTAGCTTGTTTCTCAGCTCGGAGAGAAAAAAAGTATGTGTTTGCCTAGAAATGGGACTCCTTTCAAATCTTTCTTCCTGAAATTCAAGTCTAAGTCAGGAAAAAAAAAGAAAAAGGAAGTCATGTCATTTTTATCAACTCAAGTTTTTCTTTAGCTGGGTTGAGTTGAGTCTTCAGAGATGAAATAGATATTTGGACAGATCTGAAAAGACCAGAACAATTACTTTCTCTCAGAATGATAGTTTAAAAAGCAGGACAGTCTCTGTTAGTCCTTTCTTCCTTTTTTTGTTTAATAAATGAAAAATTTTATTAATATAGTGGAAACTTGTGATTAAGTAAATCAGAGTGTAATGAAATTAGCAGCAGGCTTCCTTGTTCCATGGCTCTGTGCCTTGACCTGAAGGTGAGCACAGCAGCCTCTGACCTGTCCCTTTTTCGGTGAGGCCATGGTTTTATCTCACTTCTAGGCTCTGACCCCAGACAGCAATGGTATTATATTTATTTATTTATTTATTTATTTTATTATTATCTTTTTTTATTAGTGAGACACAATGTGTTACAGTTGTAGACTTACAAACTTTCACGCTTGAATTTCAGTTATACACTGATCAAGTACCCATCCCTCCACCAGTGCCCATTCTCTACCACTAATGAACCCAGTAGCCCTCCCATTCCCCGATCCCCCCCCCCAGCTCTGTGGCAGGGAATTTCCTTTTGCTTTCTCTTTCTTTTAGAGTTTTATGGTTTGCAATAGAGGTACTGAGTGGCCATCATGTTTGGTCTACCAAGTCCTGACTGTCTTTCGAATTCTACTTGTAGATTTTTTATGCTCCAGAATCTTCAGACTTATTTTTGATAATCATCTTTTTGCTGAAGGAAGACCATTTATACTAGAACTACCATAAGTATCAAAGTAAACAATACAAGGACTTTAAGTTATTTCCTTCCTTCCTTCCTTCCTTCCTTCTTTCTTTCTTTCTTTCTTTCATTTTTTTCTTATTTTTTTTGGGGGGGGCAGGGGTCTACACCAAGTGATGTATAGGGATTACTCCTAGCTCTTAGCTCTGCACTCAGGATTACTCCTGGAGATAGTGGCAA
>JAOXYA010000009.1:19907970-19920708 GCA_028565675.1 Sorex palustris | reverse complement strand
TATGAAATAGATATAAAATCACTTATTGATTTAGATATAGATAGAAAATGTAGTACATGCATGTATACACAGATACAGAACTAATCAGTATATATATTACAAAATATGTCAACAATTATAAAAGCTTCGACTACTTTTTGTTGTTAATTTTACATTTAGACGTAAGAACTTAGAAAGGGACAGAAAATGGAACTTTATACAAAAAAATTGATTAAAGAAAATGTTAGCAAAACCTTGCCTCAATAGTTTTCTCTTCTTCAATAGATGGAATTTAAATAGCAAAACACTTTTTGATTGTCAGTTATTTTTCACTATCTAGCTGTTAGTATAAATTATTTAAAAATTCAGTAGTGTGCATGCTGAGCATTGCTTATGAACTGATATGCCTGAATCATATTTGTGAATAGTATTCCTGAATTTTGGCTCATTTCAAAATGATATTTCAAAAGTCCAATAGACACCTTAAAAGTAAATTTATACTCACAGGGAGAGTGTGAACATTGATGCATCATTGAAATTCATTATAGTTAATAGTTCTAAGAAGAAGCTTTTCTTTGCTTTATAGTATATATAGCTCTCAATTAAAAGCAATTTGGAAATAAATAGAAAAATCAGCTTTGAAAGTTGTAAATTTTTAATTCATAATAGAAATTTTAAAAATAATAGAGACAATATGGTGTGGCTTCATTCTGCCCTCATTGGATTTCTATAATCCTACTGTCTTTTTTATGCTAATCTGTATTCAAATTAAGAAAATGTTTTGATATTTACTTAGCAAAGTTTGAACTCACAGACACATAAAAACTGCAAAATAGAATAAAATGAAGAGAATCAGGATGTAGTATAGAGTCTAGGCAAATAAGAAAATCTATCATTACAATAATAGTGTTACAACATGTTCAGTTTTTGTTCTCTGGCTGGGAAGTTTAAAAGCAGAGAACTGGAGATTAGATGAGCACAATTCAGTACAAACTTAACTGAGGAAATAAAGGGAAATAAAAGGAAGAGAAGGAAAAAGCAGGGATGCTGTTGTATGGGCTATTCTTAAGTAGGAAGCCTGTGAAAAAATGGAAAACCTTCTCTTTTGATATTCTTTTTATTGGAGATTGCAGTGTGAGCAATCTGCACTGGGTCATGCAAGACCTGAAGACAAAAGAGGTTGGATGAGCAGGATGTGTGAAAGGATTATTTTCTGTATATCCTGGGTGCATATTTTGGACCCATTCTTAGGGTCATTCTTTCTAATCTAACCCTTCCTAATTTCCTCCTGTCTCTATGTAGCTAACTAAATCAGTATCAACAACTAGGTAATTTGGCACCTAAGTATTTTTGAGTGAAGTCTTTCCAAAGCAACTCATATATCCCTCTACGCCCACAGGAAGAAAAGTAAAGTATTTTCAAATTCTAATGTTCTCTCTCCCCAAACTATCTTCCCATGACAAGGTATTGAAGGGATTCCACATCACAGCATGGAACAGCGCCTGCTATCAGAAAGCTATAAAAAAGCCATCTGAGGAACCGACACCTTGAGAGTCTGAGTTTGCTGGCTTCATCTTTCAGGGTTTCCCTACCTGTGTGTTTGCTCAGAACTTGGAAGAATTAACCAGTGTGGGTAAGCCTCAGCCCCACCACATGATTCTTTCCAGGTGTAAGGGTAAATTCCCAGATCGGAAAATTTCCAGCAAAAACTTCAATGTACTTTACTGTTACACTATTTCAAGAATACATTATAGTAATGACACTTCAAGTTTTAAGTTACTACTTCAATGGAAAATTTATACCTGCTCATTGCTGTCTATATTGTTTTGCTAAGCTATCCTATTTTCTCCCAAAGCATTGGAACATTAGATCTTGTGATATTTCAAAAGAAATAAATAAGCAAATAACAAACACACATGAATATTTTCTCTGACTTTGTTTCATTTTCTAAGAATTGGGCCTCTATTTTATGCAAATTAAATTATAAGAATAAATTTCTGGAATAAACACTCATAAGGCAATACGAAAAGGACAGCTTGCACTGCTCTGTCTATGATATATGAGGTTTCTGTAATCATATCTCCCCTGTGAGTTATATCACTTGCTCTATAGAGTATGTGAACAGCCATTTTACTTCCTAGAGCAGAGCAAGTGTTACTTCTGATATGTGGCTTAGTCCTTAGCTATCTTTAAGATCATTTTTCTTCACATGTGCATCTATACCATATGAGAATTTCTAAAGTGTATCTAATCTAATATTTCCTGAATTATAAAGCTGAGAGCTTAATGAAAAGTATTCAAGGAGAAAGATGCTTACCATAATATGACTCTTAACTCAAACATTCATTCATTCAGAGCTTTAAAAAGACACCAGACAACTGGCCTTCGGGTCACGGTAGCAAGTCACATATTATAAAGAAGAATAATAAGCCCATAAATAATTTCTGTAGTTTATCACTTCTTTTAAAAGAAATATTAGATTGAAAGCAGAGTAACTGAACACCCAAAGGAAGCATTTTCCGGGATCATTTTACTATAACAATTTTCAAAAGCTCCATAGAGTAATAGAAAGTAGATAAGATCTCCCTCCCATTCAAAATCCATCTTTTCAATTGATAGGTCAACCTAGTCAGTACTCTCTGCAGCAAATGATTAGACACATGATAAGTTTTCGTTGATATATTTTCTATAATTTGCTGGGTTTCTTTCTCTATTGCATTAACACAGCAAAGGGAAGCATTTCTTGACCAAGGTTAAATATAAAATAAGACAAAATAAGCAAAACAAAATAATTATGTCATTTGTGGTAATGAAATACCCCAAATGCAGGTATTAAAATGTGGTTAAAAAAAAACACAGGATATATTTTTTTTCAGGTCAGGGTCAAGAGAGCTGGAAAGGAAAGTGTCTGTGAGTTGTTCTGTGGCATGACACCTGAATGGAGAACTGCATCACACAAAGAGTCGCTCTGAGAATATTCACTAAAAATTACAACCAACTCCACCAGAGGTGAGCTACTGATTCTCAGAGCTAGGAAGTGATTCCATTGATGGGCTGAAGAGTGGGAAGAAGCTGAGACTGAGATGTGTCATGTCTGCTATCAGAGAAAATGCCAACGTGGAATGGAGGTTGCTTAGCACAAAGGGCAGAGAAACCAGTTTTCTCTGTGTAACTTAAGTGGAAAACAAATGCAGGTACACTATCGGTGCTTCTCTGTAGCAAATTTGTCCCTCATAAAAATGAATAAATAAATAAATAAATAAATAAACATGATTGGGATAGTCTGCTGGGTAAAACCAGTTTGGATAGATTGATTAGGGCTGCAAAATGTCTTCAGTGCTATGCTGTAAAGGTGCTTGCAGATGGCTCATCACCCTATGGTCAGAACTATGTAAATATCCTGGTCTTTGTACTTAGGGTTCTTGTTATCTCCTAAAGAATGGGCCTCTTAATGGAAGCTTTGGGGAAAGTCTTGCTAAGAAATTAAATTTAAAAAGCCTACAGTGTTCTTTGTTACAGGCTGTCAGGGTCAACTTGCAGCCAAAACAGTGACTCTGATTCATTCTCTGCGACCTATTCTGCAGGACAGAGCAGGAAGTAACAGTTAGAAAAGGGATTTTTTAAAAATAAAATAATGAAATTATTTAAACATGATGGCTTAAAAAGTTATTCATAATATAGTTTTTACTGGCTTTCAATGTTCTATCACCAATTCTAATACCCAGGTGACCTTCCCTCCATGACATGGTTACCAAACTACCCATATGACTGCCCCTTTAGCAGACACACAATAATTTATTTTATATTTCTTGTTGCAACTGACTGGCTAAAGGAATTATCAAAAATACTTTAGTAAAAACATTATAAAAATGTTATTTCTCACCCAGGAGTTGATGGGTGATTGCCCACATATGTTATGGTATGAAAAGGGACTTGTCTTCTTTTTTGTTTTGGGTTCATATTCGGTGATGCACAGCAGTTATTCCTGGTATTGCACTCAGCAATTACTCCTGGCGGTACCCAGGGGACCATATGGGATGTTGGGAATCGAACACGGGTCAGCTGCATGCAAGGCAAACCCTCGAACCACTGTACTATCGCTCAAGCCCCGGGACTTGTTTTTCTTGAGGTTACCCATGCCCACAATGTCTGCAGTCTCCTCTGACCCAACAGACATGCATCACTCACATGCATTGGTGAGGCCCTATCCCACCCTTTACTAGACAGACCTGCTGATGTTGGCGGGCCCCACTGGTGACTTATGTGAAGCAGGAAGGAGAAAGTTGGTCACTTTCTCCCCAACTGCCTCTGTCTCCCGGGACCCAGGGTTACTGGGTTCTTGTCTTGCCTTGCAGAAAGAAATTTCAGGAGTAGACAAGCAGTGAAATAAAAAGATTTTATTTGGAGGGTCTTTTATAAGTGTGTGAGAGAGAGAGAGAAAGAGAGAGAGAGAGAGAGAAATGTGCTCAAGAGAGAACTCGGGCTTCTCCACGGGTGGAGAGAGCCTCTACACACATACCAGAATTAGACATGAAAGAATGAAAGTACACATCTCAAGAGGGGAGATGTGGGCAACACATGTGCACGGGCGATACATGTGCTCAGCCGCCACAAGTGCTTGGCCACATGGGCGCAAGCAGCACATGTGCTCAGACAGCATATGCATGTGGTTCCTTTGTTCAAGGTGGCCTTTATAGGGTTTCTTCCAACCTGCCCCCATGTGTGGCTTCTATCTAGGTAAAAATCTGTTGCTAGGGAGGTGACCAAGGGGGTTGGAAGTGGAGATGGTCTTCTTTGAAATTCCTTTCCTGACTTTTGTTCCTGCAGGAGCTTCTGTTGGAGGGGGTGGGTCAGGTGTCAAAGGAACAACTTTGGAGTTTCTTCTTAATCTCTCTCTGGTCCTTAATTGTTCTCTATTTCTTCTGCTGTCATCCCCGTGGGCTGTAGTGATAGCACAGTGGGCTGTAGTGATAGCACAGTGGGTAGGGCGTTTGCCTTGCATGCAGCGGACCCTGCCACCCGAGTTTGATTCCTCTGCCTTTAATTCCTCCACCCTTCTCCAGAGCCCGGCAAGCTATGTAGAGTATCTCGCCCACAAGCTACCCGTGACATATTGGATACGTCGATATGCCAAACACAGTAACAACAAGTCTCACAATGTTACTGGGCCTGCTCGAGTAAATCAATGAACAATAGGAGGACAGTGACAGTGACAATCCCTGTAGGCGTCCAGCCTCCACTGGGTCTGTCACAGACTGATGGACTGGTGCCAGTTAGTTCTCCATGACGTCAGGGCTATTGCTCCCCAGGAGATTTACTGCCATTGCCTCAGATAGGGGCCTACCCTATCTGCCTGCCTACATCACTGCTAAGCAAGTGAACTAAGTTTTTATTTTGGATCTCAGGAGCAGTAATTTAAAAAAATCACCAATGTTGGACCTAGACTGACCTAGGAGCTACCATTCTGGGGTGAGTACCGCCCACAGGGTCCCAGCCTCAGCTTTACCTACCAGGAATTTGTAGCCAAAGCACCTCACCAACACACACAGTGGCAGCCCTGCCCCAAAGCACTTACTCTCAGGCCTTCCCCAACAGAGCCCACACTTTAGGTTCTAGTTGTTGGACAATCACAGGCTGTACTAGCAGCCAGTTCAGAAGCAAAGGAAGCTCTTCATATGGATATACCAGAGTTGAACTGCAACTTAGTCTGTGAACACGTAGTACAAAAAGACCCAAAAAGTGTCAGTTTTTTTTTCTATTCCCCATGTTATCAGAAAGAAATGAGGAACTGGCCTCACAGACATGGTGCAGTTGTCTTGAGGTCATAGCTAGGTGTTTTGATTCCTGTGGAAGCATCTAGAAGTTACCATAGCAGAGGTATCATTGGATTGTTTGTAGCTACCCCAGCCTGAGACCTGCCCTGTAGGCTCTGGATTGCAGCTGTCATCTCCAAACTGGCATTGGCAAATGCAGTAACTTCCCTATAGTTGTGAAGTTCAGCTTGCTGAACAACCATGATTGATTACAGGTGACCAAGATCCTCATTCGGTTGGAATTTGATGCCACATCACTGCCAAACATCAGCCACAGAGAGTTCTGGGTCATAGCTTATGATGGCCAGATCTTGGTGCTATAGCATCAATAGGGCAAAGTTGCCTTAATCTCTCCAGAAGAAAACTTAGTGCCTGTTGAAATGTGGAAAGGGGAGATAAAATCTAATAATAAATACTGAGAAAATATTTTTTTATTATTGCAATAGAAAACATTCATACTGACAAATGTCAAACTTAGTTCACTTCATTTGTATCACTTGTCATCCCGTTGTTCATTGATTTGCTCGAGTAGGCACCAGTAACATCTCCATCCGTCCCTGTCTCATGATAGTGTAGCCCACATGACATTTTGGGGGCTCTTTCAGGGTCAGGGGAATGAGACTCATGATTGTTACTGTTTTTGGCATATCGAATACGTCATGGGTAGCTTTCCAGACTCTGCTGTAAGCATTATTAATGGAAATAAATTGTTTATTGCAATTTTTATAACTTCTTTTTAAAATAGTATGTTAAAGGCTTAAAATAAATGTTACTATAAGTTTTCATTGAAATATCTTGTTTTAAATTATTGATACATTCCAGTTAATAAGCTAGCAAACATTTGCAACCCTTGATTTCAAATATCAGGATGATATTGTATGACTATAGGAGAAATTTTTTAAGGGTGCAAAATCATGAAACAATTATCAGACATATTGAAAAATAATAACTTAAGTGATTACATGTCTACTTTGGTAGACATAGGAGAAAACAATAACTCAAATTGGCTTCAGTCATCTATCACCTAAAATATCTTCAGCCAGAGATTAAGGGCCTTAGGTATAGGAGTGAGCCAGGGAAAATCAGCTCTAATAAAGGAACAGAATCAGGAAAGGCACAGAACCACGGGACTGACCTATACGTAGGTTTAAATTGCTGCCTTCCCCACAGATAATACTTGAAAAGATTAGGTCTTCCAATTCTATGAGAGTGAAGCCCTTATAAAGTGAGATTTTCTGTTATACCTGGAAATGTCTCTTGCACAAGGACACTACACCCATCCTGAAATTCCTGTTTTATAAAACAAGCATTCTAGAAAAAAAAAAGATAAAATAGGGAATTGGCATATTTTGTTAATGTGTTTAACTCTAGGTTTCCTAAAGGAATGATATGATCCAATAATGAGTTAAATCAATCAATATTATGGATAATAATAGTGAAACTATATTTGGAGTTATAATTATGATCTCAAAAAAGAAAAAAATAAGTTTAAGAATCTTTAAAAATAGAAGTAAGGAAATAAGGACTAAGGAATATGAGTCTCCACTAATTTTCTTTTCCATCATATTTAAACACCATGGTATACAAAGTTGTTAGTAATCATTGATTACAGGAATTCAATATTCCAACACCAATCTCATCACTACTGTCACCATTGATTTTATTTTCCAAAACATTCCTCAAACTTTTTCATTAATGTTTGATTGATGTATTATGTGCGTAACATAGTAAGTCTACCAAGACACTTTTTTAGATTTAAATTATTTTTCTTTATCAATGGAAAAATTATTATTCTATTTGCTGTTTAGACTCTATAATCTAGTCAAAATTTTATGGATTTGTCATCATTTATGTTCTTTTCAATCTCTTTAGTTTTATATTTTTTCTTAATATTACCTTCTTTGTCGATTTCATAGGTTCCCATATTTCATGGCATATTTAACAGAAAGAACAAGAAAATTTTTTACCAATTATTACTAATGATGCAGAATATCTTTATATTATTTTATAATTGCAAAGGAAAATGTTATATTTTTATTCTTATTTTATACATAGTATTCTACTATCCTGTTATCTTTATTTAACTTATTCTATTCCTATGGGCAGAGCCTGGCAAACTCCCTGTGGAATATTCAATATGCCAAAAAGAGTAATAATAATAATAGGTCTCATTCCCCTGACCCTGAAAGAGCCTCCAATCATTAGGAAAGAAAAATAAGGAGAGGCTGCTAAAATCTCAGGCTAGGAGGGACAGAGATGTTACTGGCACCCGTTCCAGTAAATCCATGAACAATGGTATGACAGTGATACAGTGATACAGTGATTCTATTTCTAGCCACCTTTATTTTACATTTCACTTATTATTTTCACAATTCAGTATTCAGAACCATAAAGTCAGTGTAATATTTTGCTTGCCGTTACATATTATTTTATTCCTTACAATTGAAAATTTTCAAAAATTCTTGATTTAAAAAATCATCTATTATTTTGTATTATCATAATTTTCTTTTGTTTTGAAAATTTGTTGTACTGTCAGTATGCTTATGTTTTAAGTATGAACACATGCACAAGATATGCATATACACTACTTGATTTTTGGAATTAGTAAGAAGAAATAGACTGAATATTTAAGATACCTCAGAATGTCGCTTCAACTTATAAAATAGTGAAATTATTCACTTAGAACTATGTATAAAATGTTTATAGCATATGTCATCCTTTTCATTATTAAAAGTATCCTCTCGAGGAAATTTAGGTCAACAAATTTTAAAAGAAAATTTAAAAATATGCTTAATTGTTAAGTTTTCTCTTATACATTTTAAATATAACAACGAATCTTATAAATTGGACTGACCCTTTTCTTTAAGTGTAGATATGGACTGAAAATAAGTATACATTTCCCAATTTTATGCATTATTGGTAGAAGATAAATGGTATATAAATAATATATTTTAATACTTTAATCATGATTCTTTTCAGTTAAATGATATTCTAATATTAATATTTTTAACTGAAAATAGTATTCCTTTGGAGACACTTTTAATGCCATACATTTCTCTCAAATTATTATAAACAGTAAATCAAGCAAGAATATATTGAAATACTCCCATTATTTTGCTAGATATAATAGTGTCCTTAGATTAAATTGACATGCAAATGGATTTTATTATTTGCCAAGTGTTTCTATTTGGAAGCTAAATACAGTGAACAATAAATAGAAATTTAAGATGCTTTGTTCAATTTTTTGGCAGTTGTGGGTCATTTTTTTCTATTTATTATAGAGAATGGAAGAGGAAATAATCACTCTTAAACTTTAATAGATTACTTCATCTTTTACTTTCAATTATGACAGTGAGAAAACTTGCTGATTTGGTTTCAACTTTTCAGTCAAGTTCTGAAAATGTATAATATTTTATTGCAGCATTCCTCACCATTTTTTTAAATTTAATTTTATTCATTTCTAGTATGTTGACCTTTTGTAACATTTCAGAATACTTACTTCTAAGTGTTTTATGCCACATTGGCATATCATGATTTATTATACAAGTTTTGATAAACTCAATCGCTAGTATTTATAACATGGAAAAATATGATATCATCATAGTAAGTGACATCTTTTGGAAGTTAAAATATTTAGAGCTTTCAAAAGTTGAATCATTTGAACTAGCGTCTTATGTTTCCATGATTTGCTGAAGACTATAGGAATTTTTTAAACAGAGAAGCAGCCTAAGAACCAGAAAGAAGAAATATAAATACTTCAATTTGAATGGTAGTGCCTTCCATATTAAAAAGCATTTATGTAGAGATTAACAATGTCCAAGTCTCTCTACTTCTCCTGTTACTTTACAATTTTCTGCCTTTAACTTCAAGCAAAGAGCTACCAAAAGCAGCCTTCTGATCTGTAGACAAGAAGAATCACATGAAGAGTCAGAATTTCCTGTTCGAATAGACATCAGTGGTTCCCATATCACTCACAGGCATCCAGGGCTGCCCCAGCTGCTAGCAATCACACATGTCAAAACTGGTCATCTGACTGTCCACCACCACAGACTCAGAGGCACTGTGCCACATTAAAGCATAGCTTTCAAATAATCTTATCATTACCAAAGGTGGTTATTCTGTCTCACACTCTTCTTGCAACTGATGAACTACTTGAAAAGTCATCAAAGAATACTTTGAAACATACCAGTGCTACTTGGGAACTTCAGATAAAAAAAAAAATCAGTGGTATTCTAATATAAAATGATACCTTAGGGGCTGGAGCTATAGCACAGAAAAAAATAAATGGAAAGATAGTGTGTACAATTTCAATCACACAGCGAGTTTCCAAGGAAAAGGAACAAAAAAATTCCAAACTCTGAGTGAAAATACAAAGGGCCAATAGTTAAAACAATCCTAAGAAAAAAGGGAGAGTGGTGCTGGGAAAATTGGACAGCCACATGAAAAAGGGGCAGGCAAGAGAAGGATAGAGAAAAGGGACAAAACGGAAAGAATGAGGAAGAGAAAGAAATAGGGGAGAAAATTAGATCATTAACACCATGCACCAAAATTAACTTGGATAGAAGACTTAATAAAACAATGTTTTCTTTCTGTCCTGAACTTAAATCTCTGAGATATGTTTGGAGACTCAGCTGAAACAACAAAGGAAACAAAAGTTTTAAGTTATTACATATCAAATTTAAAAAAAAAATTTTTTTTTACAGCATAAGAATGCAGAATAGGGCCAGGGAGACAGCTCAGAGAGCAAGTGAACACACTGTCATGCACAGGGCCCCGCATTTGATCTCTGCCACTTTAGGGCCTTCCTAATACCTAATACACTAGGGTATAATTCTGGTAGACCCTTGCACCGCCTAGAAGATCTCCCCAAAACTAAGAGAAAACAAAGCAAAAGGGATGAGGATATAGCTCAGCAGTAAAGCATTTCACTTTACATTGAACTTGCCCCATTGGATTGTACATTGAACTTCAATTCCTGGCACCACCAAAAATAACAAACTAATCAACCTGCTAGTTGGGTGAAGATATTTACACATCATCCATATATTAGATGATTAACATCCAGAATAAACAAATGATGAAAGAGTAAACAAAAAAATAGACAAAAGATCTGAATAGCACTTGTCCAAAGAACACACACAGATGGTCCACAGGCATTTGACAAAAATACCACACTCAACTTTAGTTATTACCATGGAAATGCAAATACAAATCACAAGGAGATAATCATCTCTAACCTCAAAGAATAAACTCTCAAAAAACTAGAATCAACAATTGTGGGCACTGGTATAAAGAGGGGAAAAAAATCTCACTGCTGGTGAGAATGTAAATTGGAACAGATTATGGAGACTGGTATGGAGATTCCTTTAAAAAAAAAAAAGGAAAAATGGGACCAGTGACTTCATTAGTCTCTACACGGCTAACACACTCGCTTTGCCTGCAGATAGCCCCACAGAGATGCTCAGTACTTCATGTGGTCCTCTGAACACTAGAGCACATTCCTGAGCAGAGAGACAGGAATAGGTCCTGAATACTGCCAGGTATAGCTACTGAAAACTGCCAGGTATAGCCCAAATCCCCCACAAGATGAAAAAAATAATAAAATGGAGACTGGGGATAGCTAAGAAAATTATGAGGCCAGTGATGCCTCACGTTTGGTCCCCAACAGCACCTCACATTCCCAGATGTGATCCTAACTGTTTGAGATCCCAGTGGAAGGCTCCAGGGAAGCACTGCAACTAAGTATACACAGGGCAATCAAGTATGCGACCCAGGCGAGCATCACATGAGCTCCACACCTAGTGTGTGCAGCACCCCTGTCATCAGAACCAACAAAGGAAAAGGTGGGGGTGGCAGGTCAACCCAAAAACCTTACGATCCCACAATAACACTCCTAGGCAGTGAGCCATAGAGTATGAAACCCTAACTCAAGTACTTGCACGCCTGGATTGGAGAGAGAGCCCAAAGGGTTGAGGCCATGCATTGCGCACAAGAGGCCTGGGTTCAATCCCCAGCACCATTTGGTCCCTCGAGTACTGCCAGAAATAAGTCCTAAGGACAGAGCTGGGAGAAGCGCCCAAGTAGCACTATTTGAACCTCCTTCTCATCCCCCCAAAAAGTGCTTGCACTCCTATCCTCATAGCAGTATTATTCACAATAGCCAAAGAAGGGAATCAACCTAGTCCCCACTAGCACTTGCTCAATGCATATATTCAATTACTACTCAGCTATTGTGAAGTTAGGCCTTTCGCAACATGAATAAATACTGAGGTGCTAATGCTAAGGTGAAAGTTAGACAGTCACCAGTGTTTCACCTCTACGTACAATATTAATAACCAGAGTAAACAGGACAAAAACAAAATCTTAAGAGGCAGAGATGTAGCTCAACAACACAAGCCAGTATGGAGCCCTGTGCTTCCCTCACACCGCCAAAATAATGAAGTAATTCTTAGACTCGGAGAACCATAGTTAAGGTTTCCAGAGGAAAGAAGGGGCTGGAGGGTTATTCTGACAGTGATGCCACTAGAACTTTGTTGGTAGGAGAGAGATGTACTCCCAAAATTTGTTTCATAAGCCAATGGTAAATCAATGAAATTTTATGTCAAAAAATTTGGAGTTGTTGATGAACACCTAAAAGTGGAAGAAGTGGGGCTGGAGTGATAGCACTGCGGGTAGGGCATTTCTCTTGCGCCCCGCCGACCCAAGTTCGATTCCCAGCATCCCATAGGGTCCCTTGAGCACCACCAGGAGTAATTCCTGGGTGCAGAGGCAGTAGTGACCCCTGTGCATCGCCGGGTGTGATCCAAAAAGAAAAAAAAAAAGGGAAGAAAATTTTGGCATAATCAAATCCTTAAGAATTGAATTTTTCAGGGCTGGAGCAATAGCACAGCGGGTAGGGCGTTTGCCTTGCATGCAGCCGACCCGGGTTCGATTCCCAGCATCCCAT
>JAOXYA010000009.1:18695072-18713207 GCA_028565675.1 Sorex palustris | reverse complement strand
TGCAAACTACAATGTCCAAAAGGGGAGAGAGAAAGAGAGAGAGAGAGAGAAAGAGAGAGAGAGAGAGAGAGAGAGAGAGAGAGAGAGAAGGAACGTGTGTGCTTGCCATAGAAAAAGGCTGATGGGGAGTTATAGAGGGAGGGAAAATGGGGACATTGGTGGTGGGAATTGTGCACTGGAGGAAGGATGGGTGTTGGAACATTCTGTGTCTGAAACTTGATCAAGAACAGTTTTATAGCTGTCTATCTCATGGTGATTCAATAAAAAAGAAAAAGAAAATCCCACCCCAACATTTGAGAGAAATATGGTAGAGTTAATGAGGTAGAAAAAAATCACTCTTTGCTGTTGGTTTACTCTACTCTACATTATTTTCTTTAAGAAATAACTTAATTATCCCTTGTTCTCTAGATAATAACACTTCACTTACCAGAATCTAATAAACATGTATAAATTATAAATTGGCATATTTTTCTCCATCTAAAGAACTGTTAGTATTCTACTCCTAAGGAATTTGAAGCGAGTCATTAATTGTCATCAACTGTGTTACATTGAAAATGAACACGCTTCCAATATGCAATCAATGCCAACCATCTATGGAGAACACAACCTATAATCAAAAGAGCCTTGGCATAGAATAAGTCAGAGATAAGTATAGCAGAGATGTGTCAGGCTACAATAATCTAAGAGAGTGAAATATTAACTACTTTTCACCACAGCCACGCCATTAGAGGAACAAAGACAAATCTGCATTGCCAAATTATTTAACTGATGCTCCAGCCGTAAAATAGGGTTTATACGAGGCTCTCAAACATTTCCAAAGCATCAATAAGTCCTGGGGATATTCTCCTGGGTGTGTCTGAGGAGCAGAAACCCTCCTGGAGAAAAGGTTCATCCTCTTGCTCTGCAATTCTCACCTTTAAAGTACCACTTGAAACTCTAAGCTTATCTGCGAAAGCGTATTGCCTGTTATATTTTCTTTTCTCCAGTTGATTTTACCTGCACGGTAGATTTGATTTATATTGAAAAAGATCTGTGAAATTATAGAGAACCTGAAGTGTTTGGTTTATGAACTGTCTTATAGAAACTCCCTCTTACTTCTTTTGAATAATAATAACAGCAAAGAGATGAAATCTATAGTCTGCTGCTTTGGTTCTGTTTTATTTTATGCTATCTGTACTTCCTGAAAGCAGGAAGATAGGAGGGCCTTGGTAATGTGTACTTGGGGGGAAATAATCTGAAACCTGAACCAGTCCAAAGGTGAGGAGACATTTGACCCAGAAGACCCACTTCAAGAGCCTGGAAAGCCACTTAAGTGCAGAATTCTGGAGCTGTTGACTTCGGAGAAGAGAGGACACTGGGGCCCATGGGAGGAAAGGTTGCAACAAAGGCCAGGTGGAGAGTATTAAAAAAGACCACCAAGTACCCCTACCCCCCTTGGCCATCACCATAGCAATGGTCTGAGGAAGGGGAGGCAGTCTGGGAAGTACATATTGATAGATCAGAGACCTCTACCAACACAGAGGAACAGAGACAGGTTGAGGGTAGAAATAGGATCTTAAATATTAAATAGGGCTTTTTATATTTAATATTTATTATAGAAATATTGATATGTTTTATAAACAAATATATTTATATATAAATATATATTAATATATTTTATACAGAAAATATGGGCTGGAGCAATAGCACAGCAGGTAAGACGTGTGCCTTGCACGTGGCCGACATCTCTGACCCGGGTTTGATTCCTCTGCCCCACTCAAAGGGCCTGGCAAGCTACCGAGTGTATTCTACCCACACAGCAAAGCCTGGTAAGCTCCACATGACGTATTCTATATGCCAAAAACAGTAACAACAAGTCTCACAATTTGTTGTGAGACGTTACTGGTGCCCGCTCGAGCAAATTGATGAACATCAGGAGGACAGTGTTACAGTGCAGTGCATATATATATATATATACACACACACACACACACACATATGCCTCAAACTTGTAAGTTGTAAGGGTCAAATATATACTGGATTTTAAAAGTTAGTAGAGAAAAAAGGTGAACAATTCTTGACATTTTGATTACACTTGGATATTTTGGACTAAATCTTTTTTTTTTACTTGTTTGTTTTTGGGCCATATCCCATCGTGGTCAGGGCTTAGCCCTGACTCTGTGCGTAGGAATCATTCCTGAACCCCACCAGGAGTAAACCTTGTACACAGGGACAGAAGTAAATTGTTCCTTAGGGAGCCATAAGGGGTGCTGGTGATCAAAATCAGGTCAGCAGCATGTGGAAAGCACTTTACCTGCTGTATTATCTTGCTAGGTTCCATAAAATAGGCCCTTTATCTAACTCATTTCACCCCTTTACTATGCAAATGTGGTTACTAGAAAAATAAAAGAGACTTGGTATCTAGCACTGCATTTCTATTGACCCATGCAACTGAGACAAGGCAGATGGGGATGGAAAATGCTAGGGGTCTGACTTGCTTATGGGCTAAATGCAGCCTTTGCACCATGGAGGGAATGAGCGAAGCCCAGGACTATGTGATGCCATCGTTTCAGACTTCACAGAGTACAGACATAATGGAAGTTGTATAGCTGGAGTCAAGAAAAGGTAGGGGCAGTTTATGAGAGACATCCACATGTCTTAATTATGTAGTGAAGCATTTTAGAAAATGATTGCAAGGAAAATTCAGGGGATACTTAGCAAGTTGGAGGATGGGAGGATCCAACACATACAGCACTAAGGAGAGAGTATTTTAGGTATCCTGGGGAAGTATCCAGACTCCAGGCTTTGAAGAGTGAGGCAGTGCTATTTTAGTTTAGAGATTGTTATTAGGGGAGCAACATCATCACAACAAAATGTGAGAACTTTAGCTATTATAGAGGAGTGCGAATTTCTTTTAGTACAGGTAAAGGTTTACTCCTAAGAATGGGACGAAATGTTTAGCTTGTGCTTAATGAAATGGATCTTACCATAGATAACCTAAAGAGGTAGTATAGATGTCAACTTTCAAAAACAGTGTTTCTCCTCATATATAATAGTATCAATGCAAACTTATTATGAAGATTATTATTTTTCTTATGCAGTAAATCCCTCTTATGGCAGAAAAATAGTCAGGAGTCAGTGATGTTTTAGAAGCTCAAAAGTGATGTAGTTGTGAATAATCTTTTTTTTTTTCCTTTTTGTTTTTGGGTCACATCTTGTGCTGCTCAGGTGTTACTTTTGGTTCTGCTCTCGAGATCACTCCTAGAATATATGGTGTGCTAGGAACTGAAACCAGGTCAGCCATATGCAAGGCAAGTGCCTTGCCTGCTGCACTATCTCTCTAGCCCTTTTTCAAGAAATGAATGCTGGGATACCCTGAGATAAACTGTGCTGCCTTGGAATTTCTCTAGTCTTAACCTTGTCTTTCCCGAATAAACCTCTATCTGTCCTTTGAAGCAAGCTCTTAAGTACTGAGACCAGATGATCTGATTTTTGTGATCATGTTAATTGCCAACATCTGCTGATACCATTAAGCATAATACATTCTACTCCCTTCCCACTTTCAAAAGTAAATCTTCTAAGACTCATCTCAGTGAGGGTCTCAAGTCAGAGGTTTCCAAGTCTGTGGAGGTCAGAGTCAGGGGAAGATGCTTCTGGTCAGACCATCTGTTCAGGCTATCTGCCAAATCAGAACATTTTGGAGTTCTTCTCAGGGTGCTTCTTTAGAGCAGGTGCCTCAAGGAAAGCTAAGAATAGGGATACGAGAGGTGGAAGGCACACAGTCCTGATATCTGGCTTCCAAATTTCTTTTCAGTCATAACATCTTTGTGGGCTGGATAAGTTCTCTGACTTTTCTGGGATTTTACGATGTAATAGACAGGGAACCCCAGGCTCACTTTGCTTTCAATTCTAAGTGGTGGGCAGTTGGTCAGTGATTGTGATTCATTCTGAGCTTAGTTAGCTTCTACATTATGAATTTTTCTATTTAATACAGTTTTATTTTATTTTTAATTTTTATTAGTGAAATATCATGAGGTACAGTTGTGGACTTACGAATTTTTGTGCTTGGGTTTCAGTTATACAATGCTCGAGTACCCATCCCTCCATCAGTGCCCATTCTCCACCACCACTAATCCCAGTCTCCCTCCCACTCTCCATCCCCCCATCCCACCCTGCCTCTGTGGCAGGGCACTCCCTTTTGTTCTCTCTCCCCTTTTGGGTGCTGTGGTTTGCAAAAGAGGCATTGAGTGGCAATCAAGTTCGGTCTATAGCCTACTTTCAGCATGCATCTCCCATCCTGGGAGGATCCTCCCAACACCCTTTATTTGGTGCTCCTATCTGAGCTGCCTTTACCCCTAGAGTGTGCGACTGGCCTCCAAGTCATGGAGTAAACCTTCTGCTATTTATGTCGGCTATTCTTGACACACCTCACCTCTTGATGTGGCTATGCCTCTTCACGCTCTCCGCCATCCCACTTTGAGATTGACTTCCCCGCCACTTCCTCTTCACTTACATCCCCTTAAGGACCACTGTATTATATTTGTGTTTCTACCACATTTGGTGATGCTCTGGGGTTGCTCCTGGCTCTGCGCTCAGAAATCACTCCTGGTGGTGCTTGCGGGACCCTATGGGATGCCGGGAATCGAACCTGGGTTGGCAGCATGCAAAGCAAGCTCCTTACCCCATTATACTATCACTCCAGCCCAGTCCCATTGTCTTTGGCACAGAGTCTCAGAGTGATTTTTTTTCTGGAATTTGTTACTTCCTTGTCTTGGGTTGTTTGTAGTCCACCTCTGCAAGCGCCAGAACGTCCCGGATGTAGATGCTGGTGGTGAAGCCCTTAGATTTCCGGGGGCTAATGATAAAGATCACATCTCCCCATCCGTCCTTGTTTTTTTATGCCATAACTTATTTCACTGAGCACCATCACCTATTTCACTGAGCACCGTCACCAAGCAACATCCCGTTGTTGCAAAAGGCAAAATTTCATCCTTTTTATTCACGATCACAATCACGACCATCCTGTTGTTCGTCGATTGCCTCGAGCAGGCCCCAGTAACGTCTCCTTCCTCCTAGCCCTGAGATTTTTTTTTTAAAAGTGCCATATTCAAGCCTCTTTCAGGGTTAGGAGAATGAGAACCATCATTGTTACTGGTATTTGGCATATTGGGTATGCCAAAGAAAACAATTTTAAAATAGAGCAAAAGTAACAGCGTGCGTGGGGCTTAGAAGACCCCCCTCTCTATCCTGCTGACTTCTCGATTCCATGATCGGCAGCTGCGCAGACTCGGACCGCGACACACGGCACACCAGCAGGTTCCGTGTCCTGGGCAGAGCGCGTTACCTTCCTCAGGGAACCGCACTGCTTCCGGAACTTCTGGTTCCAAGACACGCCTGTCTTCTTCAAGAGTCTCTGGCCCAGCTGGTCAACAGGAATCTGATTACTTTCCTCCTTAAAAAGGAAACACAAAGTGCTCTAGGAAAATCGATGACATTTAACCACTGGTGCGCTCAGCTCTAAGGAGGCAGCAGAATTGGACCTAATTCAACAGGCCGACTACGGCAACCGTGCAATTACCCCTGAGCATGTCAAAATAAAAAGGTATTTTTTTTGGTTTGTCTGGTTTTGGGGCCACACCAGGCGGTGCTCGGGGCTTATTCCTGGCTCTGCACTCAGGAATCACTCCTGGCGGTGCTCGGGGGACCACATGGGGTGCTGGAGATCAAACAGAGCAGCCACATGCAAGGCAG
Source organism: Sorex palustris (assembly GCA_028565675.1). Classification (NCBI taxonomy): domain Eukaryota; kingdom Metazoa; phylum Chordata; class Mammalia; order Eulipotyphla; family Soricidae; genus Sorex; species Sorex palustris. Next base: position 18,707,477 of record JAOXYA010000009.1, on the reverse strand, counting down.
GTGCCCAACACACTGTCCTATGGCTCCAGCCCCGTAAAAAGCAGGGGGCTGAGTGCAGCTGAGCACTGGAGCACTTGTCTCACACGCTGTGAGGTCACGGGTTCAACCACAGGTACCACAACACCCCCTCAAAAAGAGGGGGAACTTAAAATTTCTTGGGGGTGGAGAAATGGATTGACAGGTTCAGAGCTGCCTTTTCACGCTGGAGGCCCGGGTTCAATCCCCACGGCCCCCGAGCCCCACCAGAGCCAACCCCCAAGCAGAGCTGGGAGCAGCCCCTGAGCACCACTGAGTAGGGTGCGACCTTCCAAAAAAATCAAACTGAAATTTAGGAACACAGAGGAGGAGGGAAGGAAGCAAGAAAGAAAGCAGAGGAAACCTTGGATTAGAAAATGCGGATTCTGCCACTTTCCACGTGCCAAACTAGTTTGCTATTTGGGGGGAAGGTTGGGGGAAGCAAATTTTTTTTATTGAAATACATTTAGAGAGAGAGAGAGAAAGAGAGAGAGAGAGAGAGAGAGTATAAAGAGAGAAATACATATTAAAGAGAGAACACCACTTAGAAAAAAGCCCAAAGGCAAATCGTTTTAAGAGAAAGACCCAGAGGCTTGCTAACTCCCTGGTAGATAAGTGAGGGTTTCATTAAGTGACACATTAAGTGTAAAATAGGGCCAACTTTCTTCTTTCTGAATATTCTGAAGAATAAACAAGTTTTCAAAGAGGACAAGAGCGATTATTATGAACTGAAACGGCTCTCTTGCAGCTGGAGAGATTGTACAATGGCGAAAGTGCCTTTCTTGCAAGCAACGACCTGGGTTCAATCCTGGGGACCACATCTGTTCCCCGAGCACTGCCAGGAGTGATCCCGGAGCACAGCCGGATGTGCCGTCCCCATGCCCCCTCCCCCTCCCTCACCACTCAGAGATGTATCTCTTCCTGGAAATTCCTATTTTGAGTATGGAGTCCCCAAAACTTCAACTATGGCATTGAAAAGAGCCTTTAAAGGCAGTTAAAGATGGGACCTAGTTCAACTGAATGGATGTTCTTAAACCTATCTGCCTATTACTTAACAATGACTGCTTGATTTATATATTTTTAACCTGTGTCCTGGAGTTTCCAGAGTTGTTTTCTTCTCTCAAATTTTCTACCACTGAATATGTATTTTTTTAAAACCCAAAAGAGCCAATCAAAAGCTTTTAACAGACATGCAAAAGATCCTAAAAGCGGGGGGTGGAGGGGCAGGGAGACAGAATAGCCGTAAGATGGACAACTAAACCTCACACACACTCACGGATCTAATCTACACATACAGGCACGAACATATGCATTCTCCTTCATCTGTACCTCCAGTAATATTGCTCTTAGAATCCTCAACGGGTCTGCACTCTCTTCATCATTCTGGAAATCACCTTCCAAATTCACATCTGGCTTGCTTTTTTCTTCCTAAGAGGGAGAAAAATACAGCATGGCTATTGCTAATCATTCGAAAGGTAATTAAGCAGGAACGTGCGATCCACGGAGATCTGAAAATGGAAAAGCCCCCATCATTTGCACATGCCTATCATGCTAACTTACATGACGTTGGCCCAAGTTCCTAAGAACAGAACAGACACAGCTGGGTTTGAATGTGGCGCTGTGTCCACGGGTCTAGATGAATTACTTCCCTACTTGGATGTCATCTGCAAACTAGTACAATGCATGGCGCCCAGCAGGCAAATACAATCAATGAGTTACAGTATTTCCACATAACTTGCTGATTTGGGCAAACCTGGTGGTGCGCGGGGGACCATATGAGGCGTTGGGGATCGAACTGGGTTTGGCCAGGTGTCAGGCAAAGGTCTTAACGCCAGCACTCTCTCCAGCCCACACCCTACAAATCTTATCAGGAGGTTTTGTTATGAAGCCAATAGATCCTGGTCGCCTGTGCTTGCTGATAGCGCCTGTGTCCTTGGCCTGAGAAGCCTTCCTTCAGGGCTGAACACCCCCTCGCCTTTCCTCATCATCCAACTCAGACTCTAAAGTCATTTAGAAACACTTTAAAATTCCCTCGGCAAAGCCACTAGAACCAGAGTCCCATTAGCAAGCTCTGTCCCTCAAGATGCCAGGGAACTGTTTGCAGAGAAATGTCCTAACTACCGATGAGCTTGCAAGGAAGCTCTTTTATGAAACGGAAAGCTATGTCTTATTCCCAGGGGAAGAATAAAAGCACCCTGACGTGTGTGTGTGTGAGTGCAAATGGTGCATGTTTGCCCAAATCCAGCAAAGCTGTAACACCTGGAGACAGGCTGTGTTGCATAAACAAGGCGTGTTCATTAAGTGCAACATGATTTAGAAAAATTTTTAACTACCTGTATTAACATTCAGTGCCTATAAAAAGATTCTCAAGTGAACACACAACAAGCGGCAAAAGATAATTCTCATCAAAATGGTAGGACTAGAAAAGAAAATTGCAAAGGTATTTCTAATTTCTACACTTACTTGAAATTGCCAATTTCCCAAATGATCTACATCTTTAATATACACATGATAATGTCCTCCATAGCAACCACCTTTGTGTATAATAACCGAGAAGAGATCATATAGATATTCTACATCATCCAATTCACTCTGCAAAAAAACAAAAACAAAAAAAACCCATAAACATTGTCAGAAAAAAACAAAAACAAAAACAGAAAGACACAGAACCCAAGAGAAAAGAACCCCAACTACTGAATTTACCAGGAAACTTTACTGTTTCTTGTTATTTAATAGCATCTTTAGTAAAATTTGAAAAATCAACTTTAAATTTTCAAAGTCTTCAGATGGGACAGTATCAATGATTAAACACAGAACATCAACTAAATCCCATCTTTTAAACATTTTCATGAAAATTTTTTGGTCCACCTGGAGGTGCTGAAGATTTACTCCTGGCTCTGTGCTCAGGAATTACTCCTGGCGGTGCTTTGAGGGTGGGGGGTCGGGCGGAGGATCAAGGCCGGGTCAGCTGAGTACAAGACAAGTGGCCCTATGAACTGTACTATCGCTCTGGCCCAACATTCTAATTTTATGAACTTGGGAAAAGATCACGTAAGTCAGTATGATAATGAAATATCGATTTATGACATATAATAACGGAGCACCTGTATCTGAGTCCTATTATCATCTACTTGTTTGGGAGTTTTTGCCAGAGAAAAGCATCTCTGTTGCGTATGTATCCGCTGCATCCGTACGCTGTTTCTGCATACGTGTACTCTGTAGCTGCTGAATTCTGCCCCACGTGCCAGCTAGTCTATTGCCAGGCCTCAAGGACAGAGTGCTCCCTAGCCCCCAGCACTCCTCCGGACATTGTCCTTCTGCATGTAATGGGAATGTAGCAATTACAGAGACGAGCTGGCACACTCACCCAGTGGTGCTCAGGAAACCATTAGGTGCCAGGGACTGAAGCCAGGCCTTTGGCATGCAAAGTATGTCCACTAGCCCTCAGAGCCAAGATCCAAATGGACTTTCCGGATTGGTTGATCCTAGGACCACCCTTTCCTGCAGTCATCATGGCCCTAAGATTATGACGAACCCAAGAGAGACTCACACTGGCCATTTTTTTTTTTTTTTGGTAAAAAAAGAATCTCCTTCAGACCGCAGTACTCTGCATGAGACTACCTGTCTTAGACAGTATAACTGTACAGGAAGCAGGGGTTTATGCCGGGGGCCGGGTCCAGCGGAAACCAGGGAACCAAAGCTGACCCAAAGGTTCACTGACTGTTTACCAGGGCTGTACTCAGTGGTGCTGGGAGGTTGGTCACTGGTGCCAGGGGGCAAACTTGGGACCCCTTACACCCTAGACACATTTGAACTACGTCTTCAGCCCCAGGCAGCACTTTTAAACTTTTAAATATCTGGCTCAAGCAAAAGATAAGTGAGAAGCCCAGAGAGTTAAAGTGACGGATGTGTGTGGGGCTGGAGCGATAGCACAGTGGGTAGGGCGTTCACCTTGCACATGGCCGACCCGGGTTCGATTCCCAGCATCCCATAGGGTCCCCTGAGCACCGCCAGGAATAATTCCTGAGTGCAAAGTCAGGAGTAACCCCTGTGCATCGCCAGGTGTGACCCAAAAAGAGAAAAAAAAAAGTGAGTTTGAGGAGGTTGGGGGGGGGGGGAGCTATCACTATTTTCAAACAGCACAGCCAATGTGAATTCCTAAAGAAGAGGCACTCGACGTTTCCTTATTTTCAGCATGTGAATCGGGTGACAAACAAAGCCCAAAGGAGAGGGGCAAGTAAATTAACTTGTATCAGAAAACCAATTTTACACATACCAGTAACAGGCTCAGAGGTGATACTGGAACAATAATTTGTGTAATAAAAATAAAAAGCTCAGTAATTAGACTTGTGGTAGATGAAGGCCCATTTGAGTTTAAGAACATAAAAAAAAAATAATTAAGCTTGCCTAGAAAAATCCACAGGCTTGCTAATAAATGTTCTGATTTTAACATGGAAGCACTGACTTGCAGTAGTAAGAACTACATCCTTCGGGAATGTGCCACACACAGGGCTATAGAGTGATTATATTGTTATTTTTTTTTCTTTTTGGGTCATACCCAGCGATGCTCAGGGGTTATTTCTGGCTCTGCACTCAGGAATCACTCCTGGTGGTGCTTGGGGGATGCGGGGGGTAGAACCCAGGTTAGCCGCACGCCCTACCCGCTATGCTATTGCTCCAGCCCCAGTGATTATATTGTTCTACTGATTAGATTGTTTTCCCAGTCTTTCCTTTGCTGTCTTTAAGCATCACACATTTTGGCCTTGTAAAGTCTCAACTGCCAATTCACTCCTAGATGTGCCATTTGTTACTGCATCTATACACCAAGAAACGTATTAAAGGCAATCTTTCTTTTTTAATTTTTATAAAAGGCAATTTTTCTGATGTGAAAGTATTTCTAATTTTGCTCTGAACCTTTCACTTCGAAGATGTTTCAAGGGGAGCCTAATAAAAAAAACAAAAACAAACAAAAAACAACCAGAGGCCACGACTCGAGCGGACGATGATAAAGAACTCAGTGATTCTCAGCCAAGGGAGAGTCCAGCCCATTGCCCGTCGCCCCCAAGGACACGTGGCCATTTGGCACGGTCTGAGGACACTTGTGTGTCGCCGCCAGGAGCCCGTACGGGAATGCTGATTCATCCTAGTGTCCTGACTGGGCCGGTCACGACGCGGCCGCCTGACCCAGGAGCAGCGCCGGGGCCGGAGTTGCCACCCGCGGCCAGCGGCCAGTCAGGGCGGCAAAGACACCTGCTGTGAACCCAAAAGAATTTCCAGGGGAGGCCGTTCGAACCTGTTCACAAAAGGGCTTGAGGTTGATCCGGAGAGGGAAGGTGTGACAGCTGGTCTCCTTGTAGCGCTCACACTTGACAAAGTCAAAACTGAACCGCAGCAAGGAAACCGTCAGAAAGGGCGGCAGCTTGCGTAACTTGGCTGACTGTTGAAAGAAAGGGAAAAAAGGATATTTTTTCCAATGCTGAGTTACGGGGAAGAATCCAGGGCTCTCGCCGTAGTTCTCTGGCACCCTGAGCATTCCCGGGGCTCGGTGCTGTCACCTATGTCCAAGTCGGGACCCAGCTCTTCCTGCTGGGCCACCAGTACCACAGCCGCAGTGCAAGGCGGCTGTGTGGCTAGACATCTCCCGGGCCCCAGGACCCCGCTGGAGGTCTCGGCGCTGACGTCCTAGGGAGCAGGCTGGGGGCTTCCCTCCTTCTCTTCAGAACCTATTTCCTGCCCAGGTCCGGCCGTTCAGAGCTGCTCCTTTCCTCCTTTGTTCCCTTAACCCCGATCCTCTGGAAACCAGGGAACCAGGGACTTCAGCAGTGGCACTGAGTCACTGGAAGTGCCGAGTGCCCCCAGGGTGGCCATCAACTTCTCTGACTCCTCCGCCCTGATGGCATGTGGGGGGAGGGAACAGCCCTGTGCTTGTATGTAGAGTCAGCACAAGCAGTGAACACCCTTTTTTTGTTGTTGCTGTTTCAGGGTCACACCCGGCGGTGCTCAGGGCTCACTCAGGGATCCACTGCTGTTTACCTAAATCAGCCTCGTGTGACTTGCTGGGAGACCCACGGCTCCGGGACTAGGGGTGTGGCTCTGCCCTGCTGGCGTGCAGGGCCCTCTGGGGGTGGGGGAGGTCTGAATTCTCAGCGCCCAGGCCCTGCTTGCGACGGTGCTCATTGCAGAGGGATGCCACACTGCCCAGGGAGGCACTCAGCACACCCCCACCCTGCGCCATGGTTGTGCCTTCAGCCAAGGGGGCAGAAATGCAAACACGGCCTTGGCCTCAGTCATCAGCAGGGGGCAGGGGTGTGTCGAACGGGGCACGTGCCCACCAAGACTAGATAGAGGAGGGAGATGCTGGCACTGCATATGCCCCCCACCACCCCCCTCAGCGACCCATTCCCCAGGCCATGCCCCCAAATAAATAAAAATTAAAAAGGGGCACTGGGGGCCAGCAGACACCCCACCCAGGCCGCTTCAGCACCACAATGTCCCCAGGCACGGGTGAATGCAGCCCTGAGCTGGCCAAGAGGAGCCCTGAAATAAAGACAAACAAGTGTCCAGAGGTAACAGCAGCTGGGGACTATGATGGTTGGTCCCGCGGGGGTGGGGCTGGGGAAACTGCGACAGCAGGGATGGCAGTGGGGGGCAGCACTGCCCCTGGGGGTGTGCGGGGAACACCTCGTGCAGGGAGCCCTCCCACAAACAGCACTGCCGCCCACGGCGCGCTGCTCTAAGCCCAGGGATGCTCAGACACTGAGGACTCCGGGTCCCTGCAGGGGCCGGAGCCACAGGACAGGGCTGGAGTCGCTTGCCCTGAGTCCTGCCAAGCCCAGTTTGAATCCCCGACCCACATAAGGCCCCTCCAGAACAGAGCCAGGACTAGCCCCGAGCACGGCTGGGTGTGGCCTCCCTCGCCCTGGGCTCTTTTTTTCTTTATTTTTCTTTTCGGGTCACACCGGAGGTACTCAGGGGTTACTCCTGACTTTGCACTCAGGAATCACTCCTGGCGGTGCTCGGGGGACCCTATGGGATGCTGGGGATCGAACCCGAGTTGGCTGCGTGCAAGGCAGACGCCCTCCCCGCTGTGCTGTCGCTCCAGCCCCCGCCCAGGGCTCTTTGCCGTAAACAATCAATCTACAGCTATGGAACAGGCGAACATCTGTCTCGAACTGCATCGAATTAATTTCCTGGCTGCGGGCTCAGGGATCATGCCAGCTGTGCTCAGGAGACGAGCCAGGGTGCCAGGGACTGAACCCGGGTGGGTGGTGTGCAAGGCCAGTGCCCTCCCTGCTGTGTATAGCGCCAGCCCCAAGGCTTTGGGTTCAGTAGGAAGCGTGGGGACGCTCCCGGGCCAAGCCGACCTCACACGACAGACTCCGGCACGAAGCACTCCTTTACCTTTGCTGCGCTGACCAGCCTGTCACAGGCGCCACACTGGTACAGGTTGTCACCCTCGAAGACCTCCTCTTCCACATACATGTTCCAGAGCGCGTCTTCCAGACCCGAGACGTTTTTGACGGCTACCGTTAGATCTAAGAAGTCTTCCTGAAACGAAGCAGCAAACACGGACTGAAAAGGCGCTTCACGGAGGTTCACCGACACAGAAGCAATTCGCTCCTCTACTGGAAGTCGTCAGCAACGTGCCTCCCGGAAGCCTGGTACCCGGAAGTTATAGGTCTCTGCATCGGACACCGAAATTCTCAACACTGAACAATCATCCCCAAACCCACTAACAATTGTGCTTACAAGAAGTATGTCAAGGACAAGTTTATGAGTGTACTGGGGATAAAATTAAAAAAAAAAACCCGTTTTTACTAAAAGAACCATAGGAAACACATCTGTGGACCGAGGAGTGCAGAGCTCAGTGGATTCCGGCCAGACCAGAACAGAGGGCAGGGCTGACCCCTCTGGTGCAAAGGCCAGATCCTCACCTTCCACACTGCTGGGCAATACAGACCAAAAGGTATTTCCAAGGGAACTAAGGAGGATAGTGCTTACCAGAATAAATATTTTTTTAAAGGACAATTGTTTAGCAATAAAATCGTCTGCTTTATTAGATCTGTAGAGCAAGCAGAGATTATTACATGTACATGAACAAATTACCAATTTCTAATTTCTCCTTCAATTAAGTGGGTAACCTCCCCCAGGAGAACTAAACGTTGTACTAAATAGAATCATTAGTAGCTTTATACATATATAATATTTTTCATCTTAATTTTTTTGGCCAGTTTTATAGGTGTAGAGTGTATTTTGTTTTAATAAATTCATATGTAATATTTAAACCTAAGCACATATCTATAAATGAACCCTTCTAAAGGGATTAATTGAGTAAACCCAGTATTCCACTACAAATCTTTGTCCATTTAAATATTACTGAGCAATCTATTTTCTCAATTAGCTTTATATTATTCTGATCACTAAACATGACATTGACTTCCCTCATGGGGCCATAACCCTCTGCTTGGAAACATCCCTGCAATCTATTTTCTTTTTTCTTTTTTGTCTATTAAAGTAATTGTTTATTTCAGGTTTCTTTACATTCTCTTCCAGTTGATTAAACAAGACAGTAAACTTATTAGAATGAAAAGCACCCATCAGTATTAGACACTGAAATATTTATATTTTACCAGCTACAGATACATTTTATCTCTCGGACTTCCTGCTGGCTCTGAGCCCAGGGATCACTCCTGGCGGTGCTCACAGGACCATATGCAGAGCCACAGACTGTACTGGGATTGGCCAGGTGCAAGGCAAGCACCTTACACCCTGTTCAATCTCTTTGTTAAGCTTGAAAGACGGGCTCCTTCGTGTTCTCGAGGAGAAATCTGAATTATAAACTGCTGCCCGAGGCCTCGCTAGCACATAGGAGAAAGCTCGCCGATGTCACAGCTGGGAACCCGCAGAGCGGTGCAGATCAGAGACTTAACAGCACGGGCCGGACGTCAGTGACCAGCGAGTGTTCCGGAAACATGCTTGCACGCTCACCTGTTTCTCGCTAACGTTCTGACACTCTTTACAGACGACCTGGTTCACGATGGTTCCGTGATACAGACGATTGATGAGGTCGTGGCCAGACGTCCCGACTAGTGACGTCTCCAGAGCACTGAAGAGGATCCGGTTCAGTTCCTGCACGTCGTGTTGCCGCATTTCCTAGAAGACAAGCTACATCTGTCTTAGGGGCGCCGGGGTTTACTCCCAGAGACAGACCTTACAAGTGTAATCCGTCAAAAAGCTCCAGGCGGGTGAGTCTCAGCCAAGCAGAAGGATGAGTAACCTGCAGTGCGCACGCCCAGAGTGCCTGGCCTACTCTCTCCAACTGCACCCAGAGCAGTCAGGCGCGCTGGTGGCACTGGGCACACTGGGGGTCAGGCGGTACACTAGTGTCTGGAGGAACACGGGGCAGCTTCTCAGAGCTGGCAGCGGGCGCTCAGAGCCCACCTGCAAGGACCAGTGGTCGGAACTGAGTCTGCAACATCTGCTCGCACATAAAGACCAACCAACTAACACAAACCATTCACTGGAGCCAGCAGTGTGGTGCGTGAGTCAACCAGACCATGGCGCGGAACGCTCCCGCAGCCAAGGGGCAGGAGGGCAGAACCTGGGGCGGTGGTGGGAGTGGGGTGGGAGGGCAGACTGGAGCATCATGGTGAGCCCGGTGAGCCTGTCAGGCCGAGGGCAGAGAAACGTCCCCTGCCCTGGGCAGTGGGGTCAATGGCAACTCTTGACCAGGAAGGTGGAGGTACAGAGGACGGTGCAGCGGAAGAGGGAGTGACGGGGGCCATGTGGAACGGCACTTCGGGGTGCAGACAGAGGTAAGGGGGATGGCTGGGAGCGAGGTGTGGGGTTCACGATCTTTTTCTTGAACATCCGAAACCTTGGAGGGACAGCTTCCTCCAGGATCACCGGTTCAGATGGAAAAGAAAATGCACAGAAGCTTCCCAGCTGTTTCTGAACAAACTTCTACTTGGCAAAGGTGCCACAGAGACCCTCCCCGCCTCTGCTGGTCAGTCCCAAAGGGCACCCTGCAGGTGGTCACAGGGACACAAAGAAGGATTGCGTCGCCTTTTTATTTTTTATTTTTGCTTTTTGGGTCACACCCAGCAATGCACAGGTGTTACTCCTGGCTCATGCACTCAGGGATAACTCCTGGTGGTGCACAGGGGACCTATGGGATGCTGGGAATCAAACCCGGGTTGGCCACATGCAAGGCAAACACCCTACCTGCTGTGCTATCGTTCCAGCCCGGCTTGCATCGCTTTGAGATAAATAAAACCTGCGTCTCAGTGGACAATCAGCACCCAAGCCAAAGGGAAATCATCAACCAACAACAAGGCTGAAAGCCCAGCAGCATCTGACACTGAAGAGATGCTGGTGTGTGCTACAGGATGAAAGGGTCTTGAAAACACTATATACCGGGGGACGAGATGCCCCCCCCCGGCACTGAGGCCCAGGGGTCACTCACAGCAACATGCAGCCAAGCTCACCAGGGGTCCATAGCAGGCCTGAGGACAGGGTCCTGCAGGAGCACCGGGACTGAGCACCCCATCAGTGTCGGAGCTTCCGAGGCTATACTCAGTGCTGCTGGGCTGTGGGTCAGGATGGAGCCAGGCACCGGCACATACAGACCACATGCCCCGCACCCCTGCACTATATCTCCCAGGCCCCCCAAAAACTGTCCTCCTGACGGAAGCTGCTTCTGGAAGATCCCACAGCTGTTGAGATTCCGTTTCTGCGGAACGGCCAGAAAAGGCAAGTCCAGCATCAGGAAGCAGACTTGGGGCATGAGGGGAGAGGGGAGGCTACGGCGAGCCGGGGGCCAGGGGTGGAAGGGGGAGAGTGTCATCTCACCGACCACAGGGACAGCGGGACAACTGGGTGAAGACACCGAGAAACGCTGAGTACCCCCTCTCACGGGTGGATCCTGTGAAATGCTGAGTCTCTGTCAATAAACAGGTTATTTCTATGATTTGTTTACTTATTGCTTGGGCTTGGGGGCCACGGCCGGCGGTGCTCAGGGCTTACTCCTGGCTCCACGCTCCCAAGTCACTTCTGGTAGGGTTCGCGGGACCCTGTGGGGTGCCAGGGATTGGACCCGGCTTGGCCAATGCAAGGCAAGTGCCCTCCTCGCTGTACTGTGTCTCTGTGTGAGCTCTAACACGGAAAGCAAAAGGAAAACAGAGGATGTGCCCGAGCGCCTGCCTCACGCCAAACCCAAGCCTCCACGACTGCGGGACTGTGCCCCGGCGCCTTGGGACTTAGGGCCAAGGTTCACTGCTTGGCCACAGGCCAGCCTTGGGGTCAGGCTCCTGAACTCCCTGCGCGGGCCCCTGGTCTGCCTCACGAGAACAGACCTGCTCCATGGAAATCCGCTGCGAGCTCATATACAGGCAGGAAGTTCCTTCACTAGGAGCTGGAGCAATAGCACAGCGGGTAGGGCATTTATTTGCCTTGCACATGGCCAACCCGGGTTCGAGTCCCAGCATCCCATATGGTCCCCTGAGCACTGCCAGGGGTAATTCCTGAGTGCATGAGCCATGAGTTATCCCTGTGCATCGCCGGGTGTGACCCAAAAAGCAAAACAAACAAACAAAAACTACCTGCTGCCAAAGCTTGCCCCTTGGCATACAGCGACTGCCCCGCGAGGGGGTCCCAGGGAAAACCAGAAGCGCGCAGCCAAGGGGGGTCACAGGCAGAAAACAGAGAACGGTGAGGCATGCAGGGTCGGGAATGCACGCAAAGACGCTGGCGAAGAGGGGGCTGCTATGTGCCCCCTGCCAACCTCCCCGCAGGCTTGCTTCAAACACAGCACAGCGCGCGGGTGCAAAAAAGGTTGTGGGGGCGGCTCGTGCCTCAGCCAGACGACAGACTCGTAGGGAGAGACGCCAAGCATCAGCGGACGCTTCTCCCCCGGCATCCTCCACCCTCTCCCCACCCGCCAGACTCAGAACCTGAGTCTCCTGCAGAGCCCGTGGCCACACACACGGGCCTGGCCTGCGATTCTGCACAGTGAGCCAATGCTGAAGCAGGCTCTTGAGTCCCGCGAGCGGAGCAAAGGCCACTCGCACCCCATGCCGGGCTGCCCTCCGTACCTCATTGCCGGTCCAGCCGAAGCTGTCGGTGAGGTCCGCGGTGGATGCCGCCTCCTGGTCCAGGAGCAGCAGCTGAGCGAACAGCCGTTGCAGCTGCAACGGGATGATCCGGACCTGCAGAAGGAGCAGACGTGACTTTCCAAAGGAAGCGCACGCCTGAGCCTGCTCAGACCTTGCTCAAAGGTCAGATTCTTAAAAAATCAGATGTCACCAAACTCAAGAAAGGTAAAGGTAAAGGCCCTCCCGTTGATCGTCGATTTGCTCGAGCGGGCCCAGTAACGTCTCCATTGGAGACTTT
>JAOXYA010000009.1:18638166-18648751 GCA_028565675.1 Sorex palustris | reverse complement strand
TAAAGCATAATAATGTGCTTAGATATTTTTTGTTACTGTGGGCCTGCTTGAGCAAATCGATGAACAACGGGAGGACAGTGACAGTGACAGATATTTTTTAATATTGTGATTTTTGTATGTACCTGAAACACTTCCAAATGAAAATTTTTTAAGAATGATTGTCAAATCCATGAAAGATCTCATCAATTGTTATGTTTCTAAATCTTATAATCAGGCTAAGACATACATCATGATTGCAGTTAGTACTTGAAATAAAGTCTTATGCTTTTTTCTTGTTTCTAAACAAATTCCAAAACCTGGAGTATTAGTGATATGCCTGACTCAAGAACACCAGCTAACTCAGAATTACAGCTTGCACTGCTGAGTTTGTTTGCCAATAAAATAAAAGCAAGGAGAGAAAGCAGAGACATAATTATGAAAAACACTAGATATGGGAAAGAGATTAAACCTTATTAAACTATCATTCCTAGGCATTAGCAGCAGTTCTATAATTAATAATATAACAGTCGACTGCACTAAGCACCATAACAGAAATTAAATTTTCATTTATGAACAGGAATAATGAGGTAACATAAAAAGATTAGGTTTGAGTTTTTCTGCTACTGAAGATTAATAACTGCCTACGGTCTATATTCAGAATTAAGACACACACTTGTTGTGGAGAAAGATAATTTACAAGGTGTGAAAATAGTCCTTAACCCTGAAATGCAATCATGGCATGAGCTTGAGTTTGTCATCACTGCAATCAGACTATTTTATCTTGCTTATTTAAAAGTATGTATTAGAAAGAAGTTAATGTGTCCTTTTCAAAGAAAAAAATGTCATATAAATGGGCAGAAAACTTATAGGATATTTTTTAAAAGGAGCCCAGAGGAGAAGCACTAACATCTATAAGATTTAGCTTTCTTTAGAACAAAACAAAAAAACCATCAACAGTGAATAAACAATATGTATGGAATTTCACTTAGAAGCCATATAAAGACTGTTGTAATATTTTAACCTTTGTATATTCTCCTAGGGTTTTAATATTTGTTTATAGTCCTTAAAGAATCTGTATGTAAATTGGAAACATGTTTTAATTGAATTCATTTATCCTCCCATTTAAATGACTTTGCACAACTGTCAATAAAATATTAAGAATTCATATATGTTGTTTTATTAAAATATAATTTGTTTTATAAAAATGGAAATAAGCTATTTACATAAAAGTTGGAGAACATAAAATATAATATAATTGCCAAAAAAAAGTTCACTTCCAATTCAATAAAAGTCACTTGATGTAGTTCTTCTGGAGACCTTGTTTTAAGTTTTAGGATTTTGTTTTCATTTTGGTTTGGGGGCCACACCAACTGCTTAGGGTTTATTCCTAGCTCTGTTCTCAGAGGAACCACATATGGTTCTGGGGATTGATCGGGGTCAGCTGTGTACAAGAAAGTGTCCTACCCATGGTACTATCACTCCAAACATATATTATTTACTTTTAACTTAATTTTTTTTGCAGTAGACACTGAGGTAACATCAAAGAGCTTATAGGTACCTAACCTTCATTCCATGCCAAATATATTACAGGCACATGCTGTTGAATGTGTCAGTCCTTTCTTTGACAAATGAAAAAAAGTCAATCTACACCTTCCTTTCCACTTATATAGAAAAACTGGATGAGGAAATGAAAGGGGGGAAATGCCTAGATCATCCTTGACCCTAGATTAGATGGAGGAGAACAGAAAAGGTAAGAACCGAGAAGGGAAGAATGAAGATGAAAAACAGAAGTAGTGAAGGAACAGATGTCAGAGGCCTCAGGAAACGTGCAGGGGTCAGGTGGGGTGGGTGGTTCTCTAAAGAGAGTGTAGAAAAACTGGTAGAAGGAAGGTGGCGTTGATGGTAGGATTTGTGTTGGAATATTGCTCGCATGACTTATCTACCAAAAATTTTGTGAATCACAGCTCTTTAAATAAATACAAAATTTAAAAAGGAAAAGATTTAATAGCACACAATTTTACCCCAGAGTTACTGGAATCCAGAATACCAATTTCTTCTAATTTCCAGATGATCCAGTTAGTGTTTTGTGTTTCTAAAACAAATTTTATAACTTTATAATCTTAATCTTGTGATTTATAAGATTATAATCATAATCTTCTTATTCAGATCAAAACACCCATTTACACTGTTTTTCTCACACCTAGTTTAGTTGAGAATATATCCAAAAGGTTTAAGTTTATAGTTAAGCAGTTTAGAAGCATTGAACAAGGCAAAGTGATGAGATTGTACTAGTCAGCACTTCTCACTTCTAGACTCTACAGAAGTTTTGTTCCAGGTGTTTAGAATCATATCTCACTAAACCTAAACACAAGTTTCTTCATACAGGAGTATGTTATTTGAACTGAGAAGTTTGAACTAACTGCCTAGTCTTCTTTAATTCTTACCAAGTGCTGTATTTTAAATAATTCACCCTCTTGGGTGCAGGAGAGATAATACAGGAGGCAGGGTGCTTGCCTTGCATATGGTCAAACCCAGGTTCCATCCCTGACACCCTATGTGTTCCCTGAGCTATCCAGGAGTAATTCCTGAGCACTGAATATTGCCAGATGTGGCCCAAAAACCTAAACTAATAATAGTAATATAATCCATTTTTTTAATTAAAAAATTTTAATAGTGAGACATCATGAGGTACAGTTGCAGACTTACACATTTTTGTGCTTGGGTTTCAATTATACAATGATCAAATACTCGTCCCTCCACCAGTGCATAATCCACTTTTTTTGTCTTACTTCTCACCTTTCTTTATGAAGTCTAAAACATAACTGATTTCTAGGTTTTTCCTTTTCATTCCAGTGAATGTTCTGGGCTTTTCTTAATTTGAAGACACTGCAACTTCCTTTTTTTTTCCCACCCACTGTGTCAAATCCAGACTCACCACTCATTCAGTCAACATCTGTCTTCAAAAATCTGTAGTCTGCTGTTTCATCTTCTATTCTTATAGGTTTGTGCTTTTTAAAACATTCCTCTACTTCTCTTTGCATAAATTCTATAGAGGAAATAAAACAAAAATCATGACTGTAGAACATCATATTTGAGTCCCACAGATACCTTCTTTCTTCCACCTACGCTACACTAATTTTACTTACAAGACATTTTGCTGTCAAAGTTACCAAGAAAGGTCAGATGTTACATCTTTTCTTATAATTTTATTTTTATTATTCTTCTTCTCTTTTAATAGCGTAGACTACTGTCATTTTCTTGAAACATGATAAACCACTTTACACTTTGTATCTTCACACTCTTTATACTCTTCAGTCTAAGTTTTTCTGTTGCTCTTCTCCCTTTCCTCAGAGGTTCTACAAAGAGAAAAAATATCCAGAAGACACAATAATCAGAAAATTACTAGAATACTTTAGTCCAAGAGATATTAGTCATGTTTTATATGAAAGACATCAGAGATTATAAATAATACAGGATAAAAATTAAAATTGCAAGCAAAACTGACAAAGTGGTAATTAAGAAGAAAATGAATTATTAGAATGATTCAACTCTTTACTGATTTTTATTGCTAATTATTTCATATATCTTACTCCCTCATTCTGAAACGTGTTCCCTACTCATTCTTCCACTTTCTAAATTATTGTGTTTTTCTTTGTTTCCTCTAAATTTATCTTTCCTTTTTACTTATTCAAAAGATAATTGTTTAGAAGAAATAAAACTAGGTGACAACTAGTTTTATAACATTCTAAATATTTAATTTATGTGTATGAATGGTGTCTTTGAAAAGCCTGATATAAGTATTAGCTTTATCCTTTCCTGACACATTTGCTTTACTAGTAGAGACAGTGCGGGGGTGGAATTTAATCCCTAAATAAATCCCAGTTTAATCCAACACCAATTGCCCACACGACCCCACAACCCCTGGGTGTACCCAGGAGACCCCCGAACCAGCTTAAAATAGACCCCTAGACAGCTTAAAATAGTGCCCTGGAAGTTCTGGGTCTTTGGGCCCTCACACTCAGCTCGTGGCTCCATGTCTGAGAATCCCCAGGGATGTTCCCCAGGTTTGTTATTTCCTTTTCACTTTAGGATGGTTCCTTTGGTCTTTTTTCTCTTTTGAGAAGCACATATTGTCTTTTGACTCTCTCTCTCTCTCTCTCTCTCTCTCTCTCTCTCTCTCTCTCTCTCCACATCCCTCTCATTTTTCTCTAAGTAAAATTCTTTCTATAAAACTATTTGTCTTCTCCCAAAACCAAGTGCTCCTTTGGTACCAGAGAAATAGTACTGTGGGTAAGATGCTTGCCTTGCATAAAGCTGACCCAGATTGGACTCCGGGCACCTCTCCTGGTCCCCCAAGCACTGACGGGAGTGATGCCTGAGCTAGAGCCAAAGAGTAAGCCCATAATACCATCAAAGAGACCAAAAACACAAGATGAAAAAGGTATTCTTTTGTATGTGTGACCACAAGTTTAGATAAGTATTATAGCACTGTAGCACTGTCGTCCTGTTGTTCATCGATTTGCTCGAGTGGGCACCAGTAACATCTCCATTGTTGTTACTGTTTTTGGCACACCACAGGGAGCTTGCCAGGCTCTGCCATGTGGGCAGGATACTCTCAGTAGTTTTCCAGGCTCTAAAAGCATACTTTCTGCTTCTGAAGAGGGGATTGAATACCTTCTTTTAATTTATTATGTATAATAGCTTCTTAAATTAGGTGATAAAGCAAGAAAAATGAGACTCTGAATTATGGGTTTGTTTTTATATATTTAAATATGATTAAGAGTCCTGTAAGGTGTTTTCTCTTAAGAAACGAGTTTTCATGGGGCTGGAGCTGTAGCACAGTGGGTAGGACATTTGCAAACGGCTAACCCAGGTTAGATTCCCAGCAGCCCATATGGTCCTCTGAGCACTGCCAGGAGTAATTCCTGAGAGCAGAGTCAGGTGTAACCCCCGAGCATCACCAGGCATGATCCAAAAAGCAAAAAAAGAAAAAGAAAAAGAAAAAGAAATAAAGAAAGAAATGAGTTTTCAGAAGTATGAAATATTAGAATTAAAATAAAAAAATAATTTAAGGATACACTACTATATTGTCAAGGAAAGAAATATAGAGATATACATTTATTAACCATTGCCAAGGAGAAATTTTACTCAAAAATATCTGTTGAATTCTATTATTTTTATGAATTTTCTAAGGATATACATATCAATTAGGAGCTATAGTTAGGGAATATAAAGTTAGGAACTATAAAGTTCCCAACTGAAGCATATATAAAGCAATATAGGATAATTTGGAATTGGACTGTGTAGTGATGGTGGTACAGAAATATTTTTTTCTATAAAGAAGTCAGAGAAGCCTTAGATAAAACTAAGAGAAACAAGAAAGCAAGTAATATGGAAAACTGGGGAAAACTGTTCCTATTTAAAAATCTTAGGTAATATCCTAAAATCTAGGGTGTTTGGGACAGAAAAAAAAGAAAATAAAAAGGTAAGAACATGGAGCACATGGTAAAAGAGAAGGTGAATTCAAGAATTTAGTCTGTGAGAGTATTAGTGGGTAAAAACCGAATTGTTCAGTTAGCTCATGAAGGATTTTTAAGTCATACTGAAAGTTGAACTGATAGTATGATTTATTTTAACAAATTGATGTGATCAGATATAAAGTTAATGGGCAACTTTGACTGCTCTGTATAAATAAATCATAATTGTAAATAGTAGAGCCAGAGAAAGAAGAGCTTTTCTGAGGTGATGAAACTGTGGTGACCCAAAGTGACTTATGATAAAATCTAGAGTCCTATAAACATCAGCCAGACTTCTGCAGATAAACTTCCTCCACCATCACTGTCTCGAGTGGCACATTGTCGATCATGTCTAATCAGAACTGGAAAGTTACTGGGTAGAAAACCCTGGAAATGATCATTCATGTTTAGTTAGCAGAGTTGATTTACCCTAACACTGAATAGCAATGAATATTTTTTCCCAGTGAGATTTCCAAGTCAAACAAAGATACTCTTCAAATGAATTTTGATTTGTTTTTTTGTTTATTAATTCCTTGTTATTATCTAAAGTTTCTAAATTAGTGATTTGTACTTTCCAAGATCCTTTTGTCTTTTTTTAAGCAATCTACACAGTTTTTATTAAATGAAATTTACTTAGACATGAGGGAAGAGAGAGGAATACACATTCAAAAGAGAATATAAGCTTGAAAAAGCAAGCCAAAAAGCAAACAAAGAGACATAGAAATATATGTATTCAAGAGAGAATAGGAGCTTGAAAGACCAAGCCCAATTTGTACTAATATTGAAAAGTAAAACATTAAGTTGTCTTTTTGTAGGCAAATTTATTACATAAAATAGAAAGCAACCCAATTTTTAAATCAAGAAAAGATCTGAACAAACCCTTCCTGAATCAACCAACATAGTGGTGGAGGAAAAGATTTTATTTTTATTATATTTAATTTTCAATTGTAGTTTATGCAACCTGCTTACACTTGTGTTAACATTTACAATTTTGGTGTACAAAGTTAGTGCACCTCCAACCACCACCAAAGTGCCCAAGACTTTTTACTTCTGTCTTAATGTCTCTTCTGCCCTTTCCTTGTGGAGAAAGAACATTTTAAACGTCACCAAAAATTATAGTTATAAAGGCTACACTCAATATATTGATTAAAGTTTTGATTTTATGAGTGCATGCTTAAGTCAAATTAATCAATTTACAAATTCAATTTAAGTGTTTACACTGTATGGCCAGTCTATCTTAACACAATAGCCAGTTTTAAGAATTGAAAAGAAGAGGCTGGATAGTACAAGGGATTGGGCACTTGCCTTGCTCATCCCAGAACCAGGTTTGACCTCAGAATCCGCATACTCTTCCGAGCACTGCCAGAACTAATTCTTGAGTGCAAAGCCAGGAGGAGGCCTTGAGCAAAGCTGGACGTGACCTTCTAAAAAAAGGGGGGAAATGGAGACAAAAAGAGTCGTTCAAATTTTCGTGCCACACAATTGCCAAGTGTTGATCAAAAAGGGAAGCAAAAACTCTTAGCTTCCAAACAAAATGAAGTGAAAAAAAATAAAAATGACTTTAGGTCTATCTTGGACTAATACACTACCAGCAGTCTGGCTTAAAAAAAATCTCTCTCCTTAATGTAGGAAATACAGAGAGCAGATTTTTACTTGTGGATATAAGCCAGACTTGATTGTAAGTAGCTTAGATGTATTCAATCATTTAATCTTTACAAAAATCCCAGAAGGTAGCAGGTGCTATTGTTTTGGTTTCATATATGTGAAAATTGAGTGACAGGATGGTTATTTTCTTGAGAGAGGTTATTTTCTCATAAGTGAGATAAACAGGAGTTAAACCTAAGCAGTCTCATTCTTGAGTATATAGTCTACCACAGTGCTCTGATACAAAATCGCCACTAGCCACTGTTGGGGCATTTAGACAGTGACTGATTCAAAGTAAATAAATTTTCAATTTTATTTCATTTGAATTAACTTTTGTTACTTCTACTAGAAACCACCAAATCAAAGATACACACAATCACAAGGTTATAGCAAAAGAACACAGGAGTCAACTTAATGTGATTCCAAAATGGAAAGTTTGGACTTACATTATAACTCTATGAATTATAATCCTATCACATAAAAATAAATTAGTCCACACTAATGTCATCAAATCATTGGTAAGGGAGAAGAAACAATTTTCCTTTACAGCAGAATTCTAAATAATTTTGATGAATACTTCACCCTGAATTGAGGCAGGGTAATGCCTACATCTCAGAAATAGGAGCCTAAGGTATGTTCCCAAATAGGTATCATCAAAGGGAATTTCAGAATAATGTCATAATAAGAGAATATGAAAACCATTACCTAAATTTTGTACGAAAGGCCAACACCAACCATTAATCATTAGGTTGATACTATTCCAACTCTGATGAAAGTCATATTAAAATTTTAAGTCATGTCCACATTATGGCATATGTATCTTTGCAATGGTGTGATTATAATATTTTGCCTTTGTGGTCTTCCTCCCTTGAAAACCTCTAATCCCAGTTAGACATGAGAAAAACATCAAATGAAAAAAACCTAACCAATGTTCCTTCAAGACCATCAAACATAAAAAATGAGGAAGGTCAGGAAAATTTCACAAGTAAAGTGAAAAACCATAGCTAGTTGTTTTTATAAGTATCGAAACTATCCTTCTGACGCACGGAGTGTGACTAATAACAGTATTAATGACCCCTGTAAAATCACAAATATAAAATCACCCCAGTTCCTTCCCCCTTCCAGGCAATAATGGAAGGGAAGCAAATCTAATACACCTTCTATAACTGGATCTGTGATTTTAAGCACCTTCTGCATTGGCAATCTCCCAGCATGAAGAGTTGGGGCTTTGGAAAAAAAACTTAGTAAGGATTTGACTATTTTCCCAGCCACAAAGTTATCTAATAATGATCTGTTCCATCTTAATTTATCTCAGAACTAATTTTTCTATTAAGCAAAATAATACTACTTAATTGAATCATTATATAAAATATAAATAAATCAAAATAACTGGCATTGTGTAGACAAACAATGCTAATTGATTTTACCAAGTTTAATTATTCACTCTGCATGCAATACTGTAATTTTAAAGTAAAACTATGTCCTTCTATCCCAGAAGGGAGCATAACATGACCCTCACCATAATCATGCCTCCAGACCCAAGCCAGGCTTTTTCACTTGGAGCACCCTCAAGAGGGGGTGGGCGAGACCCCCTCTCCACCCCAAGGGACCCAGCCCAGGCAGCAGAAAACCTCCAGAAATCAACTGCTGCCATGCTCAGGGTGACTCTCCACAAGCTCAGGCCCAGACTCACCCACAAGTAAACTTATTCCTGGATCGAGTGGCCACGACTCTTCATACATATATATAAGCATACAAGGTTCAACCTTTAACAACTTGTCAGTGATCTTTTATAGAAGGGCTTAATAGCCCCTGGGTGAAATATCTTCACACTGTTTCCTCTAAGGAAACTTTTTTGTAGCACTTTCAGCAAACAATACAAACTATATTATTTCGGTTCTCCTTTGGGACAGAGGTTGGGGTTCAGGATAAAAACATCCAAAATATGGTGGTGGGAAGGTGTAATGGTGGTGGGGTTGGCGTTTGAATATTAAATGTAATCAAATATTGTGAACTATAGCACTGTAGTACTGTCTTCCCATTGTTCATCAATTTTCTTGAGTGGACCCAATAACATCTCCATTGTGAGACTTGTTGTTTCTGTGTTTGGCATATTGAATACCTCTCGGATAGCTTGCCAGAATTTGCCCTGCAGGCAAGATAGCTTGCCCAGCTCTCCAAGAGGGTCAGAGGAATCGAAACAGCTTGCCTAGCAAATGCCCTACAGCTATGCTATCACTCCAGCCCTTTGTGAACTACTTTATAAAATTTAAAATATTTTAAAAAATAAAGTAAAACTAGGTCACCAAAATGACCACTTGGGGAAGGAGGCATCTTGACATGGGCAGCAGTGGTGACAGCTCCTGAGACAGGGATTCAGCAGTGTTTATAATGCAGACACCAGATTCTGAGCTGTAACCTGAATTCTTGTTCATTGAGCACACTGGCAGCAAGAACGCTAAACAGATTGCCACTTGTTCTGTTGGCGTCTTTGAGACATACTTGCCCATCTAGGAGGGCACAGGGCAAGTATCTGCCACTTGGGTACCAATCAGCTCACAGACATTCTCTCCTGTCGCACTGGGCTGCTGTCTTCGCTCTCCCAGGGCCCCCTATGCATCTGGGAGTCTCCATGATCGTTGGAAGGGTGAGCCTGTTGGTCACGGACTGTTCCGTTGTGCATGAGATCTACAGCGGGGAGAATGTCGAGGACCAGTTTAAGTAGGAGCTGGAGTAGACCCTGCAAGCCCACTACAAGTACATAATCATAGAGCCCACCTGCATCATCTGTGATGAGACCAGCCCCCGGATTACTGTGGGCAACTGCCTGTACAAGAACACTGTGCTGGTGAGCACAGCCTGCCTCTTCACCCCATTGGCGCATCCTTAGATTGTTCCCACTATAGCTTCCTGCCCATGTCGTGCTGAGCCTAGCCCTACTGCACCCTCTACGGCATCTCATGGCAGTTTGACCCTTGCTGCAAGTAGCAGGTAGAGTATGATACCTAGAAACTGTCCTTCCTGTCCCTGCACACACTCATTTCCTCCATCCCTGTGGTACTGGTCAGGAAAGGATCACTTGCACAGGAAGAGACTGCCCAACATGATAGCACCGGCTGCCCTGGGGTACTGTGTAAAGACGATATACCAACTCTACGTCATATTTGAGTAGGACAGACAGACCAGGAGATAGCAAACAACCCAGCCCACAAGAGATTCAGCGTATTCAGGTTGCCACAATAACAGTTAAGCTCCATGAGCCAGCGGAGCCTGGGAAGCTGTTTGCCCAGTCGCCATTCCCACCAACAGTGAAGGAGTGTCCCTTTCTCGCCACATCCGCGCCAGCATTGGTTGCTTTTGATCTTTTGAATGTGGGCCAGTCTCTGAGGTGTGAGATGGTATCTCATTGTGGTTTTTATCTGCATCTCCCTGATGATTAATGATGT
>JAOXYA010000009.1:18533867-18546020 GCA_028565675.1 Sorex palustris | reverse complement strand
CATTCTTGGGTGTTAGTCTCCTATTTTGTTACTTTATGTTCCCCAGATGAATGCAATCTTTCTATGTCTATCCCTCTTTCTGACTCATTTCACTTAACATGATACTTTTTATGTAGTACCACTTGTATGTAAATGTCATGACTTCATCTTTTCTAACAGCTACATAGTACTTCATTGAAGACACTGTGCTTTACAAAATTGTTCATAGTTGAATTTCAGGCATATAGTGTTCCAGCATCAATCCTTCAAATGTAAACTTCTCTCACCGATGTCCCCAGGTTACCTCCCAGTCCCCCTGCCTCCCTCCTTGAAAAGGCACATTTTTAAGTTTCGTGGTTTTAATTTGGATTGCATGCTTTCAGTTTTACTGGTTCTATGGTTCAGATTTATAGCCATACAACAACTCAGCACCACCAATGTGTCCAAGGGTCCTGCTCACTGACCCTATTACCTCCTGACTTCCTCTTCTGACTTTTCCCCTCAGTTTATTTCCTTCCCTGTCCTCAATTCTATTATTTAGGGACCAGAGTAACCTAGTAAAAAAATGCCTACTGAAAGAGAGAAGATATTTAACACAGCGGTAGTGCGTTCGTCTTACAAGCGGCCAACATGGCCGACCCGAGTTCGATTCCTCCGCCCCTCTCGAGGAGCCCGGCAAGCTACCGAGAGTATCTTGCCTGTACGGCAGAGCCTGGCAAGCTCCCCGTGACGTATTCGATATGCCAGACACAGTAACAACAAAGTCTCCAAAAAAGTCATACATCTGACAAAGAATATCAAAATAAGTTTTAAAAAATTCTTACACAATGCAATAGCATAAATTCAAGATAAAATTTTTAAAGCTATATAGGGTCAGAGAGATAGAACAGTGTGTAGGGCATTTGTCTTGCACATGGCCAACCTGGGTTTAATCCCCAGCACCCTGTGTGGTATTGTGAGCTCAGGAGTGATCACTGAGTACAGATCCAGGAGTAAACCTTGAGCACTGCTGGGTGTGGTCCAAAAATTAATTAATTAATTAATTAATTAACTGAAACTAAAAAGACAGAGGGGACCAGGAGATAGTATAGCAGTTAGGGCATCTACTAGCCATTCTTCCCTTCTTCCCGAATGGAGTTTGATCCCCATAACCTCGTGGTTCTCCATACAAGCAAGTGCAGATATGGTGGCCTCCACAGGTAATCCGTAGCACTTAGGACCCAAACAGCACCATATCTTCAGGCCCTTGCATCAAACCAACTGTCCAGTTGACAGAGAATTGTCAAAGAGGGTCTCTGCATCTCTAAAGCACTGCTTGGGGTCCATCCTCCAAAAACATACAGATAACCAATGGGTACATGAAACATAAAGCTGAACACTTAATATTAGGAAAAGGCAAATCAAAATCACAATGAGATATCACCTCATTACCTATGAGAATATCTTAAAAATCAAAAAGACTGGGCCAGAGACAGAGAGTAAAGTGCATAGGGGGCTTGCCTTGCACACAAGTCAACCTAGATTCAATTCCTGGCACCCAATGTGGTCCCCTGGGCCCTTCCACAAGCAAGCCCTAAACACAATTGAATGTGACCCCAAAACAAAACAGAGTCAGAAAGACAAGAAACAATAAGCACTGAAGGGGACTTACGGAAAGGGAGCACTTATACACTGTTGGCAGGAAGGAAAACTAGTGTTGGTACCAGGGGGAAAAGCATGAAGGTATATCTAAAAATATAGCACTGTAGCACTTTTCTCCTGTTGTTCATCGATTTGCTCAAGCGGGAACTAGTAATGTCTCACTTGTGAGACTTGTTGTTACTGTTTTTGGCATATTGAATATGACATGGGGAGCTTGCTAGGTTTTGCCGTGCGGGTAGGATACTCTTGGTAGCTATATAAGAATAAAAATAAAAGAAACAACTTCTCCAATCTAGGTGTTTACCTGAAGAGTAGGGAAGCCATTTTTGATGTAATAATGGTTTCCAAAATTTACATAGGGTTCAGTGTAACCACACCAAACCTACCACTGGAGTGCTGATATCCCTCCGCCACTATCCATAAACTCTTTCTGTCCCAACCCATCAACTCTGATGGTAATTTCATTTCTGAGAAATCTCTTGAAAATACGCATCTGAAGCAATATGTGCATCCCTATGTTTACTCCAGTATTATTTATAATAGCCAAGCTTGGGTAAACCCTTTGTGCCCAATGACAGATGACTAGATACAGGGTGTGTGTGTGTGTGTGTGTGTGTGTGTGTGTGTGTGTGTAAAACTGAAGGATATCATGTTAAGTAAATCAGAAGAAAAACAAAAGGCAAATACCAGAAAATCTCACCCGTGGCATATAAAATAACAGGGCAAGGGAATACAAGACATCAAAAAGAAGATATCAGTCAGACAGTGTCAAAGAACTTATCATGTATGCATCCCCCTGTGGGTCCCTACCCCATATATTTTAAGGGTTTCAGGTTATACATTCAAGTCTTTAGGTGTTTTGAGCAGTTCCTGTGTTTTATATAAAACTTATTTTTTGGATGCTCTTATAATGGTGGTGCTCAGGGGACCACAAAGTGTGGGAAAGGGTTAACTCAGGGTCTCATTCATTCACCACATGCATTCTGTCGCTTGAGTGACACTCATGGCCCCTGAGCTCATTCTTTTGAACGGTTGAAAACAACAGGTATCATATTTTATTTTGCCCTTTTCTCATGGATGGCTGTTCAGGTTATCCCCAATTTCCCACATTATAGTCACTAACCTTAGGCTACCTACATGTAGGAGTCTTTCTAAAAAACAAATTGAATAAGTGAAAAATAATTTGGAAAGAAAGATATTTAAAATCAGTCACCACCCGTGCGAAGCTTTTCCGATGTGATCGTGTAACTCATCAGTTATGACACATTGCCTTTTGCCCAGGGTCTGGCAGTTCTGAGTTTGTGCCTGAATTGGGATCTGCTCATTTTCCAGGTTGCAGGCCTGTGACTTGCAAACCCCAGGAGTCACCCGAACCTGAGCAACTACGTTTCATTTTAGCCCATGCCTCAAGCCTTTCCACTGGTGCCATTTGGTGAGAAACCGCGAGTCTTGGCTCAAAAAGCAATCCAAATCTGAGCTGTCTGAATTTGCCTGCCTGGGTTTCTGAGACTAGCATCGAGCTGGAAGTGAGGCCATTGTGCTGCCACAGGAGAGGACACTGTTGGCTGACAAAGGGCTTTAAGTGTCATGGATAGGAGCTACAGCACTGCATGGAGAATCTCCTGTCTTCTACGTCCACTCCTCCCACCCCGCTCAGGCATCCTTTGGAGGACAGCTCTTTTGCCTCCTGTTTTTCCCTGCTAAGCTCTGTCACCTTGACAGCTGTGAGATACTGTCCCCTGAGGGGAGCTGCAGGGACTCCACCTGCTCTTCTTGCTCTTTCCTCAGCATCAGGCCGGCCCCTCTGTCTCCAGGGCTCTGCTGCAACCCTAAGGTTCAACCCGGTACCTTTCCCGCGTTCCCCTGGGTTCACCGTGGCATTTCGGAAATCTGCCATTTCCCCAATTTGACTGAACATATTGCTTAATTTTGAAAGTTGACTCACCCCTTCAGACAATGAGGTTTTTTGTATTGTAGAACACAACAATGTTATTTATCTTTTGATTTCATTCTCAGAGAAACTTCATAAGAGAAACCTGCTTGTAAAGTAAAAAATCAAATTTTGAGTGATTTAAAATATTGATTAGACCAAAAGGGAGGACTAATAATGATAATAATAGCAATTGTTATTTAGTATATACTGCCTAAATTCCTTTAAAATTTATTAGAATAGTTTAGGTCATACATTCACAATAGTGTTAACATTTATGATTTTGATGTATATAGTTACAATACCTCACCCCATCAAAGTGCCCAAGATCCATCAGCAGTGAAAAAGTGTACTATTTATAAATAATTATTAATTTAGTTGTCTATTATTTTTAATAGTACATTATGTTCAGTATGTACATTCTATATAATATATGATAATACATATTATTATTAACATGCTTATTATTAATCAGTGGTTATTAATGCAATCTAATCTGTAAAAATGGCTGACTAGCAATGGTGAATGAACTGTAGAGTGCTTCTAGAATCTTAAGACAGGCTGGAGAGAGTAGAGTGGGTAGGGGGCTTGTGTTGCATAGGACAACCCAGGTTCAATTCCTGCACCCCATATGATCTTCTGAGCTTGTGAAGAACAACCCCTGAATGTCAAGCCAGGAGTTAGCCCTGAGCACTGCTGGGTGTGGCCCCCAAACAAATAAAAACCAAATAGAATCTTAAGAAAAGTCTGATCACTGAATTTAGCACTAGGTAAATGTATTACTTTTTTGTTTTATATGATGGATACTATTTGACATATTTAACAGATTTAATTACTTGCTTACTTTTGTTATTGTGCTCCTGAGTATCACACGTGACAGTACCAGGAATTGTACTCTAGAACTCAGCCTTATGAGACAAGCCCTCTACCACAGGGTCACATCTCTGGGCATACAACTTTATATTTTTAATGCAAGCATCCTATATGAACTTATTGATTATTATATTAAATCTGGAAAATTAGTCAATAATTCCAAGTGAAGAAGTTACAATATCTATAATTTGCTATGATAATGGGCTATAGATTGTTATTGGGGGTGGTAAAAGCTTCATAAAATTGTAAACTATATTTTTTAGATTCAGTGAATCATTCTCTAAAATGTACTAGGAAAGGCCTAGTACATCCCTATTCTTGGAATCTGCATCTGTGGTCTTTTGTCTTTTTCAAACACTTCTTCTGTGTTAATTAATGTGTGTAAAGCCACTTATTACACTCATCAGCATGAGTTCATATATGCCAGCTCATGCTAGGAACACAATCTTTCCATTTGCACAGTCTTAGGAGGGATAAATGAACAGCTATTGTATTTTTAAATGTTAACAGCAGTTCATAGAATGAAGATTAAACTTGAGCTAAAATTAAGTGTAGTGTGGACAGAGGAAAAGAACCACAATAGGAAATGACAGAAATAAAATCCTATTGACTGATTAAAACAATAACAACAGTTCACAGAACCCCATCTCTACCTCTCAGCATCCTAGGGAATGTGGAGATGGCCTGGTTGGGAACCAGACATTTCCTGAGGCAGGATTTGACACTGACCTACCTTTGAGTAGTGATTGCTTGGTACCTATATCTTCTCAAAGTGGCCTGAAGAGGACAGTTAAATAATATTGCATTTCTGAGTCACTGTCAGAAACAGGGGACGTAAGAGAATAGATTTTTCTCCCTGATTAAGCCCTTGCTAGCTCAGCACAATCTTGTCCACATGCTCTGTTGAAACTGATGACTCCTGTCAGATGCTCTCTCTATACAGGTCGTTGTTTCCTGGCTTAGGTCAATATGCTATTCTTTAAATCATTTAGCCAGCTTATTAAAGGTGTGCATTGGAGACTCCAATAGTGTCTCATGGTAAAGGTGCCTCCCTTGTGAGAAAGATGCCATGAGTTTGATCCCTGGTACTGCCCACATGCCCAGGTATGGTCCCTGCAGCTCTGTTCTCAGGTCCCTTGTGCTGCAGTGGAATAGGTGGTCCCTGGTACAGTCAGTTGTGTGTAAGCTCCACAACTAAAGTACTAGACCTCTGGTGAGCAGTCAGAATGTATGTGTGAGCCATCACTGGAGGCACGTGTGCACTTCTTCAGACCAAAAGTATGAGAGCACAGCCAGGCAGGGTGTGTGTGGCCCCCAGCATTGCCACAACATCCTGGGAAAGGAAAGGGGGAAAGCTGGTAGACTTTTGGTTTGTCTCTAGTTTTGTTTCCAATATTGTAAATATGTAAAATATTTTCTGACATCAAGAATTTAAGGAGTTATGAGAAATAAGACAGAATAACCCACCTGCTAATAGATGGCAGCAAATATGGATATTATTGGGCAAACTAATCTAACAGCATGAGATGGAAAGCTGGGGAAGCGTAGGGAAGAAAATGGGAAGAGTCTGAAAGTAACTGTGAGAACAAAAAGGTGGCCCTGGCACCTGAGAGTATGGGAGAAATGACAGCCACCAGGTGAGAAGGTGACAGGGGATCTAGGATGTGCAGCAGAGGGTCAGAATTTGAGATCCTAGAAATAAATGAAATGTGAGAAGAAGAGGTTAAAAAAAGAGGGAGGCAGAATCTTCCGGCCCCGTGCCAGGCTGTCGAAGACCTCCAGAACCCAGCCATAGCCATGCTCAAGGCCACTCTTTACACACTCAGACGAGCCTCACGCATGAAGGAACTGGCAGAGGAACCCAGGTATGCGGGCCCCGGGGCTGAGATCTCCAAGCCTGCTCGGGTCAGGACTGGGCCTCCTCCACCCAGGCCCCCAGTTTTCCAGTAGCTTGGCAGTCACACCCACAAACTGCCCCCCAGAGCCATGTGATGTCATCAACGGCCGAGGTCCAGAGACTATAAAACAAATTTCCCAGAAGAGAGTGATGCGGTATTTCCTGGCGGCCGTGCAACCTCTTATACTCAGGTACCACTGATGTACCTAAAGTAGCACATGTGTGTTTGGTTTTAACATACTGGCTTGTGTTCTTGTATATCCGAGCTGAAATGGCCCCAGAATGAAATACAACAAACTTCACACACTTTTCTCTTATTATTGTGGTGAAAAGATGCTCTCTGGTTGGGTGGGTGTTTGAATATTTTCTGTAATGAACTATTGTGAACTACCTTATAAAAATAAAATGTATAAAAATCATTAAAAAAAGAAAAAGAGATGAGTGATAGTATAGTGGGAAAAGAGCTTACCTTGCATGTGGCAGTCCCGGGTCCCCAGGACCTCATATGGAGCCCTGAGCACTACCAGGAGCAATCTCTGAGCACCACTGGGTGTGGCCCCAAAATAAAAAAAAAGAAAAAGAAAAAAAGAATAAAGGGGATGTGGGAAATCATGGATGAGTCCCAGAGGATCCAAGTCTTTATCCATGGTACAATGGTCACCAGCAGCCTTTTGCCACAGTCTCACCAGTTATCTTCCTTATCCCTAAAAGTAGTCTTTGAGTCATTTTCTTGAGAAAGGTCAATAGGAAAGTGGTACCAGGGTGTTTCTTCAAGTCAAGTCCCCCTTCCTCATTGCTGTAGCCTCTATACATGGCAAACAGTTTGCTAGTTATAATAGTCTATGCGCTCGCTGTCTGTGTATGAAGATTTGTTTTATATTATTCCGGGGTCTGTAAGGAGCTCTTTTGTGTAGAAATCTAGGGCCAGCTTGATATTTCTCCTTGATAGTCACAATCACGGTCCTCCCGTTGTTCATCGATTTGCTCAAGTGGGCCCAGTAACATCTCCATCGTGAGACTTTTTTGTTACTGTTTGGAATATTGAATACGTCACGGGTAGCTTGCCAGACTTTGCCGTGAGGGCGAGATACTCTTGGTAGTTTGCCGGGCCTCCTAACATACATATATTTGCAAATCCACTTATTTTTATTGAGGTAAAAAGGAATAAATTATGCATAATTATATGCAATTACAAATTATCAAAAGAACGAATCTTAAAGGTTCAATTTTGTTTATATTGACAACACATAAGGGCTGGAAAGAGAATATAGGGCTTGTGGCACTTTTCATGCATGTTGCTGACCTGATTAGATCCCCTGTATTGTATGTCCACTAAACAACCCTGGGAGTAATTCCAAGCAAAGAGCTGAGAGTAAGTAGTCCCTAAGCACCATAGGATGCGGTTCAAAAAACATGACATACATACATAAAACACATAAGTACACACGTACATAATCAGCTTTTAACTTCTCCCCCAAATTCACTGAAAACTATGCCATCTCTTGTGGAAAGATTCAAACCATTTTTTCATTCTTCTTTTTCCAGGTATCTTTAGCCTCTACCAGTCTATCCCCAACTTCTCCAAGGACAAAAGTGATTAGCAATGGTTGAAGGACTGGCAGCAGAACTCTATTGGATGAAGCTATAGTTGTCAGTTCTCATGGTAGGATTTTTTGTTTGTTTGTTTGTTTGGGCACCACACTAGACAATGCTCAGGGATTATTGCTGGCTCTGCTTTCAGGAATTACTCCTGGCAATGGTCAAGGAAAACATATGGGATGTCAGAGATCAAATCCAGGTTGGCCACATGCAAGGCAAGCATCCCGCCTTCTGTTCTATTTCTTTGGATCCCTCTCATGGAGGTTTAGATGACAAAATTCACAGAACAGGGTGTATGATGCTGCCAACAGGTCTACCTGTACCTGTGAGGTGAGTGCATCAGCAGCCTGATGGTGCCTTCAGGCATTCTTACACCCCCAAATTGCCACTGTGCCTTTGGCCAAACCCCAACAACTTGGGACCAAGTTTACCAAGAAATTAAATGGCCAAAAATTAGGTATGGGGGAACCATGCCCACAAGCCACCTCCAGCTCAGCTATACGAGCTCATTTATTGGCCTTATTTCAGAGACCCATAGATAAATCTCAAAAGGGACCAAAAGCAACAGTTAATCTTGAACCCGCACATGGCAGAACAGAGTGGGATAAATTTGAGGGGGGCAGGTTGGGCTGTGCCTCTCCAAGCAGCGTCCACAGCAGTTGCTTGCTTCCACAATCTAAAATTGCCACCATACCCCAGGCCTGACTCCACCATTTCAGGATGGACCTCATCAAGATATAATCTGCTAAAAATTTGGGTATGTGGGTTTTTTGATGGAAATCTCCAGGCTTTCATGGAGTTGTGGTGGGCTACATTCCCCC
Organism: Sorex palustris; assembly: GCA_028565675.1. NCBI lineage: Eukaryota > Metazoa > Chordata > Mammalia > Eulipotyphla > Soricidae > Sorex > Sorex palustris. The sequence continues at coordinate 18,537,280 of JAOXYA010000009.1, read as the reverse complement.
ACTTCCCAATACACATGGAAGCACAGGCAGTCACCCCCACGAACGAACTCCAGCACCACCCTGCAAACTCTGTTACTAGCCTTGCTTCAGAGACCCATAAATAAATCTCAAAAGAGCTCAAAAGCCAGAGAGATACAGCAGAGAGTCCCAGAAGACACCACAGAACTGGAGATCTCTCCAGGTCCCATATTTACCCAATTTCACTGGGCACCCCAGATGAATCAGGTGCAGTCGCCCTACCTACTCCAGAGGGAATCCTGGCAATCAAGAGCTTCCACAAGCAAAGTCCAGGTATGCGGGTTCCAGGATTAAATCTCTAGGCCACATGATGTCAGAGGCACCAGGCTGTCCCTCCCTGTTCTCCACCCACTCATCAGCCTGGCTATCACACCCACAATGTGCATCCGGACACCATCTTAGCACACCAACAGCCCTGGTCCAGAGACACCTAATTGAATCCCAGAATGAATTAGGGCCCTACAGAAATGTCTCTGGAACTCAACGATTTACAATCTAGAATTCCAGAAGCACATGGCCGCAGCACCCAAGATTTTCAAAATAAACAATGGACAATGAATGATCTAGCATCTGCCCCTGGCAGACAGGCTTAAATGATGGTGGGAAAATTTGAGCAAAACATAATGCCCAAAAGTAGAGAGAGAGTATTGGGGAAATTGCCTGCCTTGGAGGCATGGTGAGGACTGAGAATGAGTTGGATATACTGGGGACACTGGTGCTGGAAAGTGTGCACTGGTGGAGGGATGGGTGTTCATTGAATGGCTGAATCTTGAGCATGAAAGCTCTGTAACTGTATCTCACAGTGATTAAAAAGAAAAGTAATGTGGAGTTCATGCCCAATTCATGAGCTTAATCAATGACTGAATAAATAGCAATACTTCTACATTAAAAAAAATTCACAGAACAAAGCCCAGAACAACGAAACCCTGATGCACTACTGGAGAGGAACAGAAGTCTGGTTTATTCCTATGAGAGCTCAAAACTGAGGTACGAAGTTGGGTTTTGATATAAATGATACTGAAGATGCAAGAAAGAGGTGGAGAAAGTGTGAGGCATGGAGGATTGCTTATTATAATCATTACCTTTGAGGTTTACTCTTTTAAGAGGCATCTGACCACTAAAAATCAGGTTCTTTCTACTCGTATAAAACCACAAATGAATGGCCAGTTTACTATGTGAAGAAAAATAACACAGAACCAGTCTGTAAATTACCATGGTAAAGATTTTGTCATTTCTAATGCATGTTATATAAGTTTCTAGAAAGCACACAGTATGTAGGAATATCATTTTTAATGATAGTTTCCCACTTCTCTTTGTCTTTAGGCAATATAATTGTTATTGCAATCACTTAGACATAATACAAACAAAATGAGAGATGTATTGCAATTATCTAAAAGGCAAATTTATACAAATGATACTAGAAATTTAATCTTCCACTTCTTATCTCAACCTACCCCAATGAACACAAAGAATTACAAAATAGATCACTAATTCTCCCCTCAATACCAATGATCAACATCAACAATTTTTAATTGGCAATTTCTCATTTGCAGACGTTGTGAGTGTTTATTTCATTAACTCAAATGGTCTTATATAGCTTATCTAATTTATAAAAGCGTTATTTTTAACAATAAGTAGGAATTTGCTAATGGTTTAGTGCAGTGATCCCAATATTAATTTACAAAGTTAATCTGAAGAGAAAGCTAAACATGCTTTATTATCTTTTCTTTTCTCAAAAAATGCAAACTTCTTAAGTAATGATTGTAAAACAATGTGCTTAAATTAACAAATTGTACTCCTTAATTTTGACTTTCTTACTTAAACACATCATTTTTGCTTTGCTCTTTACATAAAAAGTATTCTTTAGTTATTAAACATGTTCTCCCTAAAATTACAAACCTCTGAGTGTCATGAGTAAAGTTAGAATCCAATTTTTTATAGTTATTATTTAAGATCTTTAGAAATCATTTTATATATCAGAAGAAACTTGGAAATAAAAACATTTTTGTCAAACTGAGAAAACATTTTTTTAAAGATGAATATAAGAGTTGATTCAAATATAAAGCTTTTGCTTTTAAATTTTTATTAAATGCAGATGTTTTTTATAAAAGATAATTTAATATTTTGATACATAGACTTTAAATTAACTAGCCCATAATGCATGTGTTCACTGTTTATTAAATCAAAGTAAATATCTATACCTTTCAAAATAATTATTTTTTCCATTTAATTCCAACAAAATTGAGTGATTGTTATTTGGATATTACAAGATATGTTATCTGAAAATATTAAATAAAAATATAGTAATATTCTGAAGAGGCACTTAATTCTAAGATCTTTGCATTTCTAATTTCTGAACTATCTTAATAGGTTGAGTGTTAGCAATAATCACTTTACAAACTTTTGAAACTACAAGCACTATCAAAAAGCAATTTCTAACTAATTTTCAATCAGGAAAGTATTATCATAAAAAATTAAAAAATAAAACTAGTTGGTCTTTTTATTGTTTCTGTACTATAGATAAAAAATATGTACTTTTTCTTTTTTATCTGAAATTTTACTATCCACAATGTCAGTCACACAGTCAACTGTACCAGAATGATTTGAGAAACCACATTTACTTCACTTTATTATTTTATTATCACATTGTTTTGTTGTTTATAATTAGCATGCTAACCATTTACAGTGCCTCATATTTATAAATTAAACTTTATTATAAGTACTTCTAAGTGGGAAAATAAACAATATATGTATGGTTAGGGAGTTGACCTGGTTTCAAGAATTACAGAGGGTCCTAGAACATAGCCTGTATGTAAAAAAGGAGACTTCTTTACTTTATTTGGAGACAAAATGAGACATTTTATTTGGAGATATTATAATTTCTATTTCTAGAACATATTCACATTTAGGGATTTTTTTTAAAAAATAACAGCTCCAATACCTTTTTTTAGCTATAATTCAATAATAAAATCATTAAAATCTCTCAAAGGTCATATTAAAAGATGATATCTTAATTCCAAAAAATAACATTTTAATTATAAACATTTTCAAAGTTTTGACTATATTTTCACTAAAATATCTCACAATATAACATTAATGATACTGAATAACATATGACAATTACTTCAAGTAGAAACATAATTTTTAAGATGTTTCCTGTTGAAAAAAAATGGAATGACACTAAGTGACCCAAGGCAGAAAATTCTATTTTCAGATATTTGAAAAATAGACTAAGTCAGGGTATACAATTCACTTCAAAATAATCCAGGTGGGGGACTGGAGAGATATCCCAGCGGTAGGGCATTTGCCTTGCACGCGGCTGACCCAGGTTCGATTCCCAGCATCCCATATGATCCCCTGAGCATCGCCAGGAGTGATTCCTGAGTGCAGAACCA
>JAOXYA010000009.1:18462253-18472410 GCA_028565675.1 Sorex palustris | reverse complement strand
AAAAAAATGATTGTTCAAAATGTCATTACTCTAATCATTTAACTAATTTTTAAATAAATAATTTAGTATAAGCAAGTTTCACCAACTATTTTACAGATCAGAGGTTTTCTTTAGTAACTGAACGAGATTTTACTGGTACTTGTAATTGTCCTCCCGTTGTTCATCGATTTGCTCGAGCGGGCCCACTAACGTCTCCATTGGAGACTTTTGTTGTTACTGTGTTTGGCATATTGAATACGGCACGGGTAGCTTGCCAGGCTTTGCCTTGCAGGCGAGATACTCTCAGTAGCTTGCCAGGCTCTCTGAGAGGGGCAGAGGAATCGAACTCGGGTTGGCCATGTTGGCTGGGTGCAAGGCAAACGCCCCACTGCTGTGCTATCACTCAAGATTTTAATAGGAAAAAGCCCAGAAAGCTATGGAAATTAAGTGCTGAAAATAAAGGCACTAAACCCCTTTCAGAAAAAGTTTTGGTGTGTTTCCAGAATGGGATCAGTCTTCCCAAAAGGCCAAGAAAGACTTTTCTCAATGTGCCCAAAGTGGGCTTTTCCAGTAAGTAATACTTGGAAATAGAAAACTGAGGATCAATGAATTCTCAGTGTGTCTGAGCTATTACCATGACCCAGGAATGCAGATTATTTTCAGTTAAGAGCAACTAAAGCTGAAAGGAAGCTCTTCCTCCTTCTCAATACTTGCTCTTTTGAAAATTAAAGAAGCATTCACCGTCGGCTTCCTTATTACGTAGGGAAACATCATTTAAGGTTGCATTTCATTCAAGCATACGATGATCAGTGAACATACTCTACCTGAGAAACTCATCCTTTGCTCTCAACATAATAATAAAGTCATTCCCTCTTTGTTATGTGAAATCTCATTTTCCTTGGTGGCCCAAGTCCCTAGACACAGGATGAATATCTCACTTCTTTATTTTTCTTTAGAACATACTATCATATAAATGCTTTGTGTGTATTACATTGAACCTCAGTGCGAATGTGAGTACTTCTTGTGTGTGTGTGTGTGTGTCTGTGTGTCTGTGTGTCTGTGTGTGTCTGTGTGTTTCATTACCTCTCCTCTGCTAACTTGCCTTATGTTGCTTGCTGGCTCATCCAGTCTGAGAAGAGACCAGAGGGGTGGGATATCCCACCACCCCCAACCCCCAACACACATCCCCTCTCCTGCACAGAAATACCAGTGATAACCAAGTCTGCACAAATCAGGGTTTGTGGGGAGGGCTGGATGGGGGGTGGTATCAAATCACATTAGCTTCCACAAGCAAATAATTACTCTTCTTTTGACAAATAGCATAAGTAATTTGAATACAGTATACTTTGCAAATGACAGTTGAATAAAATTTGTTGGCAGGCAGCAGTTATGACTATTAGAAGTTATATCCATTTCTCAATCTAAGTTCCTTTGTTACACATATTATCAAAGACTGCAATTTTAATTTCAATGGCATTAAGTCTTTTGATTTCAGTTATTTGGTTTTTATTCAGTTCCCATTAAATGCCCAGGATATTGTTGTACTCTCCAGTAGGGAGCTACCAGCCACATGTCACACTGTCGCTCTGTCCTTCCATTGTTTATCAATTTGCTAGAGCGGGCACCAGTAAGGTTTCACAGCAAATTGTGAGACTTGATGTTACTGTTTTTGGCATGTTGAATACATCACTGGCAGCTTGCCAGGCTTTGCTGTGCAGGCGAGATACTCTCGGTAGCTTGCCAGGCTCTCCAAGAGGGGCTGGAGGAATCAATCTGGATCAGTCACATGCAAGGCAGATGCCCTACCCACTGTGCTATTGCTCCAGCAATCAGCCACATGTAGACAATTAAATTTAAATTTTTATTAGCCACAAATGACCAGTGGTACTGCACGTAACATCAAATATAGAGCACTGCAAACATCCTAGGTAGTTTTATTGGACTGACTTGCGATTCTAAATGTGGTCCAGGGGCTGGAGCAATAGCACAGTGGGTAGGGTGTTTGCCTTGCACGCAAACAATCTGAGTTCCATTCTCAGCATCCCATATGGTCCCCGAAGCACCGCCAGGACTAATTCCTGAATCCATGAGCCAGGAGTAACCCCTGTGCAACTCCAGGTATGACCCAAAAAGCAAAAAAAAAAAAAAAAATGCAGCCCAAGTTTCAGTAACATCACTCTTAGGTTGTACTAAAATCTTATCTAAATGGCAGAAGATGGATGATTTGAGTCACAATTAAATATATGATAGGATAATTTTACTTGGGGACTTTGTTACAATGTAGATTCTGATTTAAAAATTATGGCATAAGGCCCATTGGTCTGCATTTTTCAAAGCTCCCATCAATGATGTTGATCTATGGACCACATTTTCAGTAACAAAGATTAGAGGAACCAAAAATAAGTGTAATAGGCTCTTAACCTTTAAAATCATAGCCTTATTTGAAAAGAATAATATTTAATGTTATTAGTCATTGACACAATAACAGATATAGAGATTAATTACTTATAAAATGATATTATGCAACTGTTTCATAGGAAGTAAACCAAATCTTACAATAATTATCACTATTGGGATCTTTGCTAAGTAAGCCCAGACAATCTGAAACACATAATATATTACAGTGAGTTCTCAATTTGTAAAAAAAATAGAGCAACATTCTAAGCAAAAAAATAAGAACACAGAATTCAAGAGTGAGTCAAAGATCTCCTTCTAGGAAAATCCCACCATTAATTAGAACTGATAATATCTAATTAGAGTACCAGAGAATTTCAGAATTTAAAGAACATTGTTAATCACAGGCATTGTACCACATCTATAATACCATAAGGTCTCAAAGTGGAATTTACAAACTTGAAATGTTATTGACTTAAAAACACAAATACAAAATAAACTGATTGCATCCAAGGACTTACGTTATAATGAAAATGTAGATAAATCATGAAATATTACCCAGCTATATGCCTTTGACTTCCAAATTTCTCTTGAAAAACCATCTGAGGAGAGCCAGAGAAGTAATAAAGTAGCTAATGATTTTATTTTGCTTGCAACCAACCCCAGCTTAATCCCTGGAACTGTAAATGATCCACTAAGCAACACCAGGAGCAATGCCCAGAGTGCCACCAGGTGTTACCCAAAAACAAACAAATGAAAACCACACAAATAAGGTGTGGCCATAGTTAATGTTCTATGCACCAGCCTGAGGAAAGAGTGAACGCTTCTATTACCTACTAAAAAGATGTTTAGTGCCCAATTCAATCAGCTTAATCAATGGCAGAATAAATAGCAGTACTCCTACATTTAAAAATAAATACATAATAAATTAAGATGTCTATTCATACTGAAGCAAACTTATTTTTAAGACATGTTAGAACACCTTGGGCTGGAACAATAGTACATTGCATAGTGCACTTGCTTTAAATGCCGTTGACAAGAGTTCTATCCCAAGTATTCCTTATGATCCCCCTGTGCATTTCCAGGGTTAATTTCGGAGGCCTGAGCCAAGAGTAACCCCCAATTCACCAAGTAAAGGAATCAAGTTAAAAAAAATAATAATGAATAGAAACGGTCTTTCTTGGGGGGGAAAAACTACATATTCTCTTACTCTTTTCTTTTGTGAACAATATTATTGAATTATTTTACTTAAGATAAAGTCTTTGAGACCTATTTCTCTTATACCTTTTTCTCCTCTTATATAATGGGTTTGAAACAATTGAATACAGCAACGCTGTGATTCTGCCTGCTGGGCTAATCTCACCACCAATAACAGAAGTTTTCTTGAAGTAGAGCTTACTGTAATGATCAGAAGAAGAAAAAAAATGAAGAAACAAGGGTTTCTCAAACACTATTTATCCAGAAAATGTTTTTTTCTTTTCTTTCCAGGAAGCAAGAAGAGTTACACAATCCAGCCATCACCACAGACAGAAGTTACCTCAGGGAATTCAGAGAAAAATCTTAAAAACTACTCTGCAGAATTTGTGCAAGGGCAATAGGTAAGAAAACAGTGAACTTCTGGATAGCAGTTGATAGATTCCATAGAGCTAAAGGAGAAAGGATCTATTTTAATGAAGGACTTGCAGTAACAGGTCCAAAATTGAAAATGAAATTTAGTTTTTATCTCAGGAAATAATCCAGTCAAGATACAGCTCAGAAATAACTGTTGCAGAACAGGAATGTAAAGTAAGTGAATACTAGAAACTGCATCTCATGTAATGTACTTCATTAACCTTTCATTGCCCTTGGCCTTTGCTTTGTCTCCCTATCATCAAAGACATTCTTCTGAATTTTTCAATTAATATCAAACCTTGTCCAGTTATGAACATAGAGGGGGACAGTAAGCAAAACCTTTTGGAGACGAACGGTGTTTTATTTTTAATATTTTATTGAGTCATCATGAGATACACAGTTACAAAGTTGTTCATGATTGGGTTTCAGTCATACAATGTTCCATCGCCTGTGCCTTCACCAGTATATATTTCCCACCACCAATGACCCCAGTTTCCCTCCCCAGCCCAGCCCCCCTACCTGCCTCTATTCTAGAGCAGGCACTTCTCTCTCTCTCTCTCTCTCTCACTCTCTCTCTCTCCACTCTTCTCCCTTTCTGTCTGTCTGTCATTCGATCTGTCTATCTCTCTCTCTCTTTCTCTCTCTCTCTCCTCTCTCCTCCCTTCTGTCCATCTTTCTCTCACTCTAATTTTGCTTGCAATTATGGTTTACAATACGGGTACCGAAAGGTTATCATGTATATCCCTTTAACTTCTTTCAATTAAACTTGGAACAAAATGATTTAGACCGTTGGGCCAGAGCACTAGTACAGTGGGTATGGCATTTGCCTTGCACGACGCTGACCCGGATCCAATCCCTGTTATCCCATATGGTCCCCCAAGTACTACCAGGAGTGATCTCTGAGTATCTGAGTAAAGAGCCAAGAGTAACTTCTGAACATCGCCGGATCGGACCCATCAAGCCAAAGAAAAAATAAAGATTCTGACCCAATCATAATCAATGAAGATTAAGGACAAAGAAAGAAGCAATAAAACCTGCTTCCCCATTTCATATGGCACCAGTTTCTCACATTCTCAGCAGGATGGTCAAAAAAGTGAGTGCACTGGGACAAACATCTATCATCACCATCAGAAGAAACTTTTTTTAAGAGGAAGGTGATGGACACATACCAGAAGCTTGAGGAATCTCCAGTAGATTTCTGCGAAGACCTTACGAGAAGAGGGCACATGGGTGGTAACATATAAAGGAGAAGGCAGCCTTCGAAGTGAGGAGGAACCCAATGACAATGCTAGTTAGGAGAGCACAGGTACAATGGCAGTGTTCCAAAGCTTGTACTTGGAAGAGAGAGACCAATGACCCAGGGCCTCAAATATCCACAACATAGTGGTGAGACATAGTTAGATATGGTTGGAGTGATTTTTGAACAATCACTTGATAGCACAGCGGTAGGGCGTTTGCCTTATACGCAGCCAATATGGTCCTCCGCCCCTCTGGGAGAGCCCGGCAAGCTGCCGAGAGTATTCGATATGCCAGACACAGTAACACTTGAAAATACACAAATGATATTTTTAGTAAAGTGAGATACCTTTTATTGCTTCTGGTGATAGGATTCCCTCTCTCCTCAAAGATAATTTTAACTTTATTATACAAAAACAAATTAGACATAAATAAATATTTTCTCTGTCTCTTAATCTCTTACTGATGCTTTTAAATGCGGATCTATACAACTTTAAATAAATCATTTCATTTCTCAGTAGTGGATAAACCTGTATCTTCCTCCTTTTTTATTTTATTTTATTTATTTATTTTGGCCATGCTGGGAATCTAACCCAGGCAGCACATATGTTAGACAAATGTTCTACTATTGAGTCACATTTGTGATCCCCAAACTAATAACTTGTATCACTTGTCGTCCCATTGTTCATCAATTTGCTCGAGTGGGTGCCAGTAACATCTCCATTCGTCCCAGCCCTGAGACTTTAGCAGCCTCTCCTTAAACGTCCTTCCCAATACTGCCATCTTGGAGGCTCTTTCAGGGTCAGGCGAATGAGGCCCGTTATTGTTACTGTTTTTGGCATAACGAATACACCATGGGGAGCTTGCCAGGCTCTGCTGTGCCCCAAACTCATATCTTCTATAATGCTGAATAAATAGGAGAATAAAGCATTTTAACATGTTAAACGCTAAGCTTGTTTAAATTTGTTTATGAACACCAGCTCACTTACCAGCTCACTTTAAAGAGTATACAGCTTTTCTGATGGAAAGAGAAGAAAACTTTGAAAACCTCTCATTTCCATTGCCCCTGGTTTTGAAAGTGCGATACATTTATAAACCAGTATAGTCTTAGCTAAAGGAAAGTTCCTTGCAAATGGCAATTATGTTTTCAAATATTAATCAATGGAGTTGGTGAGCAGTAGTCTGATTGCTGTAGAAAGTGGAAATAATATCTAGCCTAGCCTGAGTAATATTTAGAGAACATCGAATAAAACAGCAAAGGAATCAATATAATAAGCGAGAAGATAATAGGAAAATGGAAGATAGATTTATGAATTCCTCTATGTTCATAATAAGAATTCCAAAAGCAATGGCTTGATGGGCCAAAAATTCTCAGAGGAAGATGAGAAGAAAAGCAGTGAGCAAAATAAAAGTGAAGACAAGTTCACTGAGCTGAAAAGAACTGAGACTTTTAAATTTTCAAAAGCCTCACTGCATTCTAGGCAACATTAATGAGAAATAAAAGACAATCACAGTTCTTGATAATCACAGGCATAAAAGAAATAAAAAAAAAAACTAAAAACAGCCAGGCAGAAAATAAGGTGGCACACAAAAAGAAAAGGAAAAAGAAAATCATCTTAATGGCATACTTCTCCTTCACAATTCTATATTTTAAAAGCAAACTGCTCAGTATCTTTCAGTGACGATGGCTCTTGATTTAAACTCGAGAAATCTATGTCCACCCAAATTACCCTTCATGTTTGGAGGCAGCAGAGTCATTCTCCTATTCTGCTATCCTAGGGCTTGGAAAATGTCCCCCACTCATATTTTTAATGAGATGTTGGAGAAAACAGAAATAAAGGAAAATTTTAAAAATTTGGGTGAGCAATAGAATCTGCATTTCTAGACTTACTGGTTGAATAATAGGATAGTGTTGCCAGTGGAGATTCCCTGGGTGGCTTATGCAAGTGGAGGAGAGGAGGCAGACAGACAGGAGAAGGAAATCGCCTACTTCTACCCACTTCCGTCTTCCAGGGAACTGATGAGACATTCAGGTCTGATGAAAACCTGCTATGAGCCCCTGCACAGCAAGGATTTTTATACCCTGCCAGTCCCACAACTTAGCCTTCAAGCTGAGCCTTTCCTGCACTTTCCTGTACCCATGTGTGTGATCCCTGCCTCCCAATTTCTCAGAGAGCCTTCAACTCTGGCTAGTGCAAGGAATTGCCCTTTGCATGAAATTCAGCCCTAATCTTACTCAGGGCTGGAGTGATAGCACAGCGGTAGGGCGTTTGCCTTGCATGCGGCCGACCGGACCAACCCAGGTTCAATTCCTCTGCCCCTCTCGGAGAGCCCAGCAAGCTACCAAGCATCTCACCGGCATGGCAAGCCTGGAAGGCTACCCGTGACGTATTTGATATGCCAAACACAGTAACAACAAGTCTCACAATGGAGACATTACTGGGCCTGCTCCAGCAAATCGATGAACAATGGGAGGACAAGTGATACAGTTGATACAGTGAATCTTACTCAGGTCTTTTGGGGTCCATCGCCTCACAGAAAAGAATTTCAGAAAGAGATAAACAGTGAAGTATATATAACAGGTTTATTGTAAAAGTAAGGGGGAAAGTCCGTTCAGATAGGTACCCAAGAGAGAACAAAGAGTGGAGATGATGTAGGCAGGCAGGCAGATAGGGAAGGTCCCCTCCCCAGGTGATGGCAGTAAATTTCCTGGAAAGTAATAGCTCTGAAGTTGCAAAGGCCAACCTGGCAGAAAACAGGAACTAAGGCCTGAAAAGACCCTCACCTGGCGCCAGCAACAGATCCAGGGAAGCTTCTGCAGAAACAAAAGGCCAGGAAAGGAATTTCAAAGAAGACTGTCTCGCTCCCAACTCTCCTGGTAAACTCTTTAACAACAGACTTTTACCTAGGAAGGAGCCTAACCATGGGGGCATGTTGGAGAAATCTTAATTAAGGCCAACTTGGACAAAGGAAGTGTGCACATATGCCACCCGAGCCCATGTGCTGCTTGTGCCCATGTCACCAAGTACATGCGGTGCCTGAGCACATGTGTCACCTGCATCTCCCCTCTTGAGATGTGTGCTTTCATGATTTCATGTCTAATGCTGGGGTGTGTGTAAGGGCTCTCTCTGCCCTTGGAGAAGCCCGGGTTCCCTCTTGAGCGCATTGCTCTCTACTCTCTCCCTTTTTCTATCCCTCCTTTCCTTCAAAACCCTCAAATAAAACTGTGTAGTTTCACTGCTCATCTACTCCTGAAATTCTTTTATGCGAGGCAAACAAGAACCCAGTAACATGGTATCCTGGGTGACAGAAGTGGATCAGGAAAAAGTGGCCATCTTCCTTCTCCCTGCTTCACGTTAGTAACCAGAGGGGATGCCCACCGACATCAGAGAGAGCCAGTACACATCACAGTGTAAAAGTATAGAAATAGGAAAGTGTACATCTCAAGAGGGGAGACGTCCGTGGCATGTACTTGGGCAGTATATGCCTGGCAGCATTACGTGGGCAGTATGTGTTGCAACTTGCATGCTCTTCCTCTGCCCAGTTAGCTTATATGCATTTTACGCCCCCCCCCCAGTCCCCACCCCAGTCCATTACTAGGGTGGTTGCCAAGAGGTAATTTAGAGCAGTTGATGACTTTTTGATATTCTTTCATGGCCTTTGTTACAGTGGTTGAGCCTCTTTTCCCAGGGGTGATCTCCCAGGAAGTCTCCTACACTTGACCTGGCATTCTGCATGTCAGTGGCTTTCTGGGTTTCTGAGATGGGTCCTTCATGTCCTTTAGGCTAATTCTGGTTTCAGACAGTGTTTTCCCCAGTGTGCATTACCAAGGTCCCCGATCTATCTGCCTGCAACAGTAACAGCATACAAATCTTTAAATATGTATTGTTCTGTATAAAAATAGGAGGACATAGGAGGAAAGAGGTGAAAAGAGAAAAGAAGAAAATGAAGAAAAAGAAAAGGCAAAAAGAATAGAATAATTCTATTTTACAGGAGACGATTCTGTTTGTTCAAAATTGTATCATTCTAGTTGATGTTGGCGGGTCCCACAGGTGGCTTATGTGAAGTGGGGAGGAGAAAGACAGTCACTTTCTCCCGGTCTGTCTTGCCACCCGGGACCCAGGGTTACTGGGTTCTTGTCTCACCTCACAGAAAAGAATTTCAGAAGTAGACAAGCAGTGAAGTTCCACAGTTTTTATTTGGAGGTTTTGAAAGGAAGGAGGGAGAGAACATGGGAGAGAGAGACTGGAGAGTAACATGTTCAAGAGAGAACGTGGGCTTCTCAAAGGGCCTAGATAACCCCTCCATACATCCCAGCATTAGACACGAAAGCAAGAAAGTACACACCTCAAGAGAGGAGATGCGGAAAACACATGTGCTCGGACACCACATGTGCTCAGCCACATGGGCACAAGCAGTACAGGGGCTCAGGTAGCATATGCGTGCCCTTCCTTTGTTCAAGGTGGCTTGTATAGGGTTTCTCCAACCTGCCCCCATGGGAGGCTTCTACCTAGGTCAAAGTCCATTGCTAAGGAGGTTTCCTAGGGGGTTAGGGTTGGGAGTGGTGATGGTCTTCTTTGGACCTGAGGGTTCAGCCTCCTCAGGGTTTGTTACAAACTGGCGCCCGGTGAGGTCTTATTAGGCCTTAGCTACTGTTCTCTGCAAAGTTCACCTTGGAAACTTCAGGGGTATTACTTCCCAGGAAATTTACTGCCATCGCGCTGGGAGGAGGTCTTCCCTATCTGCCTGCCTGATTATAGCATAGTTATTCTATGCTCATAACAGAAAACTTAGAATAGATGTCAAGACCTTTGGAAAAGTAACAAAGAAATTTTATATATGGTTCAGGATATAAGGAATATATCGGCTGCGATAGCACAGCGGTAGGGCGTTTGCCTTGCACGCAGCCAACATGGCCGACCCGAGTTCGATTCCTC
>JAOXYA010000009.1:18406205-18421992 GCA_028565675.1 Sorex palustris | reverse complement strand
AGAGCACACTGGGTTATTTTCTTTCCAAAAGGGAATGCATGGAGAAAATCAAGCACCATTTTTACAGTCAGTGGTTGCTATGAAATTGAATTGTACTCCCCCAAATTCACATACTGCAGTACCAGCTCCTAAAGCCTCCAAACATTAGGAGATAGGGCTTTTAGAGTGACTAGAGATAAATGTAACTATGAATGTAAAGTCCTAATCAAGCAGAACTGGTTGTTCTAAAATAAAAGAAAGACACAGTGATCTCTCACTCATTCTCTCTAGAGCTGCATGGAGGAAAGGTTGGGGGGAACAGAGCAAGAAGGTAGATAGCTATAATCCAGGGGGAAAAAGCCCTAAACAGAAGCCTTTTTGGCTGCCATCTTGGTTATAGACCTTCCATCCCCAAGAACTGTGAGACATAACAGTTTGGTGTTTAAACACTCCAGCCTATAGTATTGTGTTATGGCAGCCCAAGTAGACTGAAACAGTGATCAATATCCAGGTAACACTGATTTCTCAAGGTGGTTCCAGGAAACTGGTTTATTACGTAGTTTTTTTTTTATAGAAACAAAACATGAGAACAGGGCAATGCTGCTATGCAAAGAAGTCTCCCCAGTCATGTTAAGGAGGAAAAAGCAAAAACAAAAGATGATGGAGACTGATTTATAACAAGTGACTCATCAATTCACCAACCGAAGTTGAAAGCAGTGAGCCAGGCCAGTAGAGATAAGAATGCTGAGGTCAGATATCATATGAGTGGAGTAATCACATGGAGTAGAACTTTCTCTACCTTGGAGACAGCAGAATGCCAACATTGTTTATGAACCAAAATACCTTCAGACTCTCAGTCAGTCTCAAAGTCCTAATACTTCCAATGTAATATAACCTGGCTTCCCAAAACAAAAAAAAAGAAGAAAAGATCTAAATAGGGCCAGAGAAAGAGCTCCAGGGGCTTTGCATATGGGAGGCCTAGATTTGATCCCCAGTATTACATAGTACCCTGAGCACCACCAGGAACAACAAAGCCAGGGGTAGCCCCTGAGCATGAGCACTACCAGTCCCCACAAACATCAAAAATATATAAAGAAGTATAGATACATAATGCAAAATAAAATAACTGTGGCATTATACTGCTATATGAGATAAATAGATGATAGATCGCTTAGATGATAGATAGATAGATAGATAGATAGATAGATAGATAGATAGATAGATAGATAGATAGATAGAAAAGTTGTTGAGAATAAGTTCTGGTCGAGGAGATGGTAAAGTGGTTAAAGCACCAGCCTTGCAAGCCTTGCATAGCCAAGTAGTATTTCACTGTGTGTACACACCATAGATTCTCCAGATCTGGGCTATTTTAGTAGTGCTGCAATAAACCCGAAAGTGCAATCCTCAGTGCTCTGCGTGTGCACAGCACAATCTTGGCAGCTCTGCTATTTGTGCCTGGCAGTCATTCTCTCTGTAATCTCATTTCCACATGAACTACAGCCTGATGTGTGTGAGCAACATAGTTAAAGAAAATATGACAGCCAGGATATCAGAGAGCATCACAACTAAGGAGGACAATAGCAAGTGAGCACCAAGACCAAGTGTGTGGTGTGGTCATCACAACCTCCTGTACCAGCAGCACAACCAAGCACGTGTACAGCTCATGATCCTTATTCATTAGCAGAAGGGAAAGTATTTTAAAGACAGATTTCATCTTTACTCCATAGCCAAGTAGTATTTCATTGTGTGTACACACCATAGATTCTTGATTCACTCATCTGTTCTCGGACACTTGGACTGCTTCCAGATTTGGGCTATTTTAGTAGAGCTGCAATAAACCTGAAAGTGCAAATTCTTTTCAGAATAGTTTTGTGATCCTTGGGGATATGCCTAAAATTGAAATCGCTAAATCTTACAGAAGCCCAAGTCTTCTTTTTTTGAGACATGAGTATATCGTTTTCCATGCTATGTAGATGGATCAGGAGAATATCATTCTGAGAGAAGTTAAGAGAGAGACAGATACAGGATGATTTCCCTCCTATGTGAGATATAAACAGACATAGTAAGGAAACAACAAATGGTCAAAGGCAACAGAACATGATAACTGATCTACAGAATTGAATTTACGTTGGCGGGAGCCTGGGGGCAAAATGGAGGGGACACTGTGATAATGATGGAGGGAGGCAGACCCTCTGGTGGAGGGTGTGGTGTTGAACACTATAGGGATGTTCACCCTCTCATGAACAGTATTAGAAATGCCAGTGCCTAAAATTACACTTTAAAATATTTTTAAATAGATGAGGGCTAGAACAATAATATAGTGGGTAGGGCACTTGACTTGCACATGGTTTGATGCCCAGAATCATATGGACCCCGACGATCACCAGGGAGTAATTCTTGAAATCATAGTCAGGAATAACCCCTGAGCATTGATGGCTAGGTGTGTCCGAAAAACAAACTCTCCACCCTCCCATCCCCCCAAAAGACAATAAAAAAATAGATTATAAATCCTGAGTTCTCACCAGAATGAGAATTTTTCTTTTCTTTTTTTTTTTTTTTTGCTTTTTGGGTCATGCCTGACAATACACAGGGGTTACTCCTGGCTCTGCGCTCAGGAATTACCCCTGGCGGTGCTCAGGGGACCATATGGAATGCTGGAAATCGAACCCAGGTTGGCCGTGTGCAAGGCAAATGCCCTACCCACTGTGCTATTGCTCTAGCCCCGAGAATTTTTCTTTTCATTACATATTTACATGTAGGTAAGAAAAGAGATATTCGCTGACTCTATTGCTATAATAGTTTCACAGTACATGAATCATAATACTTGTGTATCACAATACATGTCATGACATATGCCTTATATGTCAATTATTTCTCAGTAAAATTGGGGAGGATAGAAATAAACCAAGAGAAAAAAATAATCATTGCCCAAAAGTATAAACATGAAGGTTATAGAAAGTGATCACGGAGAGTCACATATCACAGACACAAGGATTCTCATGAGACAGTGGGTGCATACAAATGATTATATCATTAAGGACAAAGCAAAGCAAAGCCTGTAACTCATTGCAATAAACACTACTCTCCCATTCAGAGGTTTGCCTTTATTCCACTTTGTTTGGGGAAGGGCTGAATGGAAAGATAAGGTTGAAAGGCTAATTGTCTCTAATTTATAAACTTCATCTATTTGATGGAAAAAGACATTTTTTTTAAATTAAAAGAACCAATCCTTTATCCCTTGAAGGGAAAAAACACAGCTGCCTTTCAGAGTGTCACATAACACTCTAAACCCATCTACAGAGTAAGTGTGGGTGAGAAAAACATAGACTTCAGATTGGAGTGTCCAAAATGTTATAAACAGTGAAAGGAAAGCAAAATCAAATTATGATGGGGGGGAAGCTGCTGCTGCTTTGTATTTGAAAAATAAAAACAAGCACTAGTTATTAAGCCTGACCATCTCACAGAGACAACATTTTTAGCCTCAGGCACTAATTATAGTTGCGCCACTGATGAGGTCTGGAGGAAGTCACTTCAACCCGCTTTATCCTTGGGGACAGAGAGGATCCACAAGTTCACGGAGTAATGAATTATCTCCGCATTACTGTCCAACAGAGGAAAAAGTGAGCTGAAACCTTGTGCTCCACGAAATAAGCAGGTCAAGCCTGAAATGTCAGGCTCTTTCTTTACCCACCCTTTAAAGAGGATTATCCACGCTGCGAAATGTGTGTCTCTCTCTTACATTCTTCCAATAGGCAGAGCTTCAAGAGGGATTCAGCCTGCAGCCCCCCACCCCAGAATATTTTTACTTTTTCCAACATTAATTCCTTTTTTTTTTTATTTTGGAGGGTTTTTTTATTGAGTCACACACAACCGTGCTCAGGGCTTACTCTGGTCTCAGGAATCGTTCCTGGAGAGGGTGGAGCATCATATATGGTACAGAGGGTCAAACCCAAATTGGGCTCATACAAGGCAAGCACCTTACACCTTGTACTGCCCCATCATTAATTCATTGTAGAGAGAGAATGTAGTTCTCAAGCGTTCCCTGTAACTACTAAGGAGTCTGTAGAACTTCAGAAACTCACAACAGGGGGCTGGAGAGATAGCACAGCGGGTAGGGCCTTGCACGTGGCCAACCTGGGTTCGATTCCCAGCACCCCATATGATCCCCTGAGCACTGCCAGGAGTAATTTCTGAGTGCAGAGCCAGGAGTAACCTCTGTGCATCGCCAGGTGTGACCCAAAAAGAAAAAAAAAAGAAAGAGAGAGAGAGAGAGAAAGAAGGGAGGAAGGAAGGAAGGAAGGAAGAAAGAAAGAAAGAAAGAAAGAAAGAAAGAAAGAAAGAAAGAAACAACATATTTAGCAAGACTTCTTCATTGTTGCTATATCCATTGATCCACATGATTTCTTGTTATCGGTAATTAATAAAGAGCAAGTCAAATGGTGCTCCTCTAGGAGGTGACTGGGCTAAGCTACTCAACTTTAGGTAGAAATGAGAATTCATGAATAGGTTGCAAAGACTCCTTCTCAACCTAATCCCGCCCACACACAAATCTACTCTGAACACACCTCAGGATTAGTTGGCAAGAGATTCTGGCCAAAAAACAGACATGTAATGTCACCAAGTTCTGGAGGCCAAACACCCAAAAGCAAGATATTAGCAGGACTAGTGTCTTCTGAAGTTGTTAGGGAAGGATCTGGCCCAAGCCCCTTCCTTGGATTTTAGGCATCCATCTTTTCTCTCTTTCATATCCTTCATGCCCGTTCTTTTTCTGCATACGCATGTCTTGAATTAGGGACTTAGGTTAGAAACCAGTTAGACTCCAGTATGACTGACACCTCTTGACTAATTGCCTAAGAGGCAATGACTCTCTTTCCTAATAATTTTCCAAAACATTGGAAACTACTGATTGGGGTCCCAATAAATATATAGGCATCTGGAGGAGACACAATTCATCCCTGAAAAACACCCACGGGACATCATTTGTGCCAACAAGTGGTCCTTACTTTCTCAAGCTGTTGGTGGAGCCAACACTTTGTACCAATCAGTTCAGTGAATCTGAATTTCATTGTCTTCCTCTGTGAAAGCTGCCATCACAAAATACCAAAGACTAGAGGCCTCAAACAACCCAAATAACTGTTTCTCATGGTTCTAGAAGCTGGAAAGTCCAAGTCAAGGTCAAGTCCGATTCAGTTTCTGATAAAGACTCTCTTCCCAGCCTATGGGCAGCCACCAGCTCACTGTGCATTCACATGACCTCTACTCGGTGTTGAGTGTGGTGAGTGACAAATCTAGAGGCTCTTCCTCTTCGAAGGGCAGCAGTTCTATCAAATCAGGGCCGGACTCTAATGACATCATATAACCTTTATCACTTTCCCCCACAGGTCTTCTTTCTTAATACCATCACATGAACTCAGGTCCACTCTAAATACAGAGGGGATATGGTTCATTCCATACCTGTTTCAGAGATATTATTATCCTCACTTAACAGAAAAAGAAACTGAGGCAGAGAGTTGATCCCAGATCCCACAGCTATACCTACTACAAAATTTAAGTTGGTTAATTTGGGGGGGGGTGGCAGGGGGAAAACATATCACTTATCTATACACTATGCTGAACATTTATCTGTCCCATAAAACCATTTCTCTGTCCCAGGCTAGGACCGAAAGGAAAGCTAGAGAAGGAAAACCAGAGAAGGTACTTTAAGTGGTTTGAAGCAGCAGGTTTGAGAGCCCTTCATGGGGATGATGATTCTTTCACCTCTGCCACTACTTTTCTCCACCTCCAGATCTGTCCAGCATGGTAAATAACCTGGGTCTAAGAAGTATGGCTCCCAGGTCTCTTTCAGCTTAGAAAGACTTAAGACAAAGGATTTCCACTGTGTCTCTAGGATCCTTCCTCATAGGATTTCACAAGCACTGACAGATCCAACACACACAGAAGTTTTAGGACAAGTTCTGCAGAAAATGTTTGTTGTTCTCATCATAGATATTCATTTTTTATGCTTAAAAAAAGTTCTTGGGGCTGGAGCAATAGTACAGCGGGTAGAGCATTTGCGTTGCATGCAGCCGACCTGGGTTCGATTCCCAGCAACCCACGTAGTCCCCTGAGCACCACCAGGGTAATGCCCCAAAAGAAGTTTTTGATTTACAAATTTCTCTCTCTGCTGTTCAGTTTATTTTTTATTTAAAAAACCATGATTTACAAAGTTATTGATAGCTGAATTTTAGAGATCCTATATTCTGGCACCAATCTCATCCCCCAGAGTCAACTTCTGTCCACCAGTGTTCCCAGGTTCCCTCTCACCCCCCCACCTGCCACCTTTACAGGCACACCATCAAGTTTGGTGGTTGTAGTTTGGATCTTGTGTTTTTTGTGTTGTTGAGATGTGCTTTGAATATCTACCTGTGCGATTTCCCCACAGTGCCAGTATATATGGCTATTCATTTTTTGTGTTATAAAGCGAAGGAAAGATATGTCTTAAGAATTAAGGGTTGGAGCTAGAGCAATAGTACAGCAATAGTACAGCGGGTAGGGCATTTGCCTTGCATGCAGCTGACCTGGGCTCGATTCCCAGCATCCCATATAGTCCACAGAGCACTGCCAGGAGTAATTCCTGAGTGCAGAGCCAGGAGTAACCTGAGCATTGCCCGGCGACCCAAAAAAGCAAAGAAAAAAAAAGAATTAAGGATTTTTTTTTAAAGTGTGCCCAATTTCCCAAACCAACCTGAGCGAAGAGTAAGTGATTCGGGGTTATAAAGTGTTTTTTTATTTTATTTTGTTTTGTTTTGTTTTGTTTTGTTTTGGTCTATTTAATACAAACCATTCTAAACTATTCTCTGTCCTGAGGGTGGACATCCAAGGAAAGCAACTTATGCGGGAAGCCAGCAGAGTCCTCTCTTATCTCCCCAAAAAGTCATGAGTCATGGGCTGATGAAGCTAAGGCTATTCGGGGGGAAGGCCTCTTGGATTTCCTTCTCCATCCTCCCCATTGAACAGTGGATTGAACCGGTACAGGATCAAGTATGACATTTGTTCAGGAGGCTTGTGGTACCACATGGCATGCTTTAGATCTAATTGTTTTACATCTATTTCTGTTCATTTCCATACAATGTGGCAACTGGCTCTGCTCCGGGAAAATGCCAGTCTTTGGGAAGAGTGGCAGAGGAAAAAAAAAACCTGGCAAACCTAAATGTCAAAGGACATTGCTTGTCATGCAGGTGGGAAAGAAGACCGGAAAAGAATCTTGGTGAATTCCGATCTAGAGAAGTTCGGAGCCCCCTAGCCCGCGATCCGCAAACGGCAGTGGGATTCATTGGCCAAGCACGCGTGGTCTCAAACCCAACCCAGCCTCTCTGTTAGGTAAATGAGGGCGAGAGTCGCGCGGAGGGGTCGCTTGACCTTTCCTTCCTCTCGTGGGGATGGACCCACCGGGCACCGCCTGATGCCACGAGGGCGTAAAAATTGGCCACTTGCTGCCTCTCGCTCGGGCTTCTCTTTTTCTTCCCAGCTACAGGAACCGCGGACAAACGCCCAAGGTCCCCAAGGCGCACACAAAAGTAGCAACTTCTGCAGCTACCCCACCGACCCAAAGCGTCTAACATTTAAATGCGTTTCCTCTGCTTGAATAACAAAGGTTGGAGCCGGAGCTAGAGGCGGGGGCAGGAAAGTACAAGGCGTGCGTGGGGAGAACACACACACACACACACACACACACACACGCACACACACAGATACACACGCACACGCATGCATACATGCGCGGCACACGCATGCATGCACAAATGCACTGTGCTCTCCGAGCTAAGGCAAATGGGTGGGGGGGGGGGGGAAACACCAACCCTTCGGGGCCGCTGGGCTTTTTGCGACTTTTCCTTTAAAAAGAAAAAAAGTTTTTCTAGCCGTCGGTTCCAAGAAGCAGCGGGAGGGGGCGGAGGGGACAGGCGGGGGGCGGGGGGTTACAGCACAGACGCCCGGTCGGTTATGAGTCACTGGTGAGTTATAAAAGGGTCGCACGTTCGCAGGCGCGGGCTTCCTGTGCGCGCGGCCGAGCCGGGGCGCAGCGCTGCGGGCCACGTCGGGGCGCCGCGGGACGCCGAGGGACGCCAGAGCCCGGGGACAACGCGTGGTCACCCCCTGCTGCAGGTACCCTCACTCGGCCCCCTCGCTCGCCCGCGGCTCCCAGGCACGTGGCGCCACTTCCCCGGGACCGGAGGGGAGGGCACGGGCGGTCGGGTCCAGGGGTGCACGGCCGGGGTTTCGGGGCGCTGCCTAGCCGGCTGGCCGGAGTCGCTGGAGGACGTCAGCCGTGACCTGGCCTTGGCTGAGCTCTGCGCTTGGCGCGGCCACACGCCAGGGTGCAAAGCGCGCTTGGGGGAACGGGGGAACGGGCTGGCCCAAAGGGACGTGGGTCTTTTCTACTTCCGTTCGAAATAATAATAATTAATAATAACGACAACTTCCTATTGACTTGGGGTCAGTTCGAGTCCTAAGGTTAGGGAAACAGTGCCCTGGTTTCATCGACGTGAGCGCTGCGCAGCGCTGTCCGTACACGTCTGCATTATTTTTCTCCTTGGCCAGGGAGCCTTTGCGTGCTTTTTCCGTTTGTTTGTTTGTTTGTTTGTTTCTTTTCTTCTTGTTGTTGTTTGTTGCTTGTGTCTGTTTAGCTTGCAGAGCCAAATAATTTTCTTAATTATTTGTTTCATTTGTTTATGAGTGGTTACTTTACTATCCCAGCCCGCAAAATTCCATGGGTATCTATCTTTCCTTTCCCATCTTTCTCAGCTGGCCGGGGCAGACCAGACTTCTGAGATTTTGTAGCATCTGCAGCAAGTGTCTGGGTTACTTAGGAATCAGAGGTTAACCTGGTTAACCTGGTTGACTGAAGTGGACAGCTGACCAAAAGGTTTAAAGGAGAATTGGGTCCTTCGCAATTAAAAGTGAGGTTAGCTGAGGAGGTCCAGAAAGGTAAAGTGGCTTCCCCAGCCTCACACAGCAGAGTCAGCATTCTGCTTCCTGATGAGAGGACTATCCAATGAGGCCCATAATTTAGTCAACTTTTTGTGTCAGATCCACGGGCCTAATGGAGAGACTTTGACATGGCTTTTTGCAACAATTTCAAAGCCAAAGGTGCTCTGCATTCAGCTCTCTGAAGTGTAGGAGCTTCTCCTCTGTGACTTTAATGTAATGTATAATCTCTTGGGCAACCAAACTGAGAATGGTCCCAGAACCAACCTATTGAAAAAATGGATATGTAGAAAGTATGCAGTTGCTTATTTATGCAAACAGTGATATAAACTATAAAGTTGTCAAAGGTAATTTCCTGCCTATTGTTTAGTTTGATAATCACAATGATAGGAAATTGTCAGGGTAGGTGGTGCCATACTCCTTCTGCCCATGAGGACTTGTGACTCAGAGAATTTGTGTTTTCTCTAGTAAGGTCACTAGTTCCTTAGTTGAAAAGCCTGTTTTTAGGTACCGATATGCGGTGTCAAGGCTGGACATGCAGCCAGTGGGGCTTTTGGACGTTCCGTTCAGTCTCATTGCCATTAATCTTTGCTGCCCCTCGGATTTCTTTCAGAGGACCGAGGCACAGTTAGTAATTACTTCTGCTGAAAGCACATCAGCAATGGCCTATGACAACACAGCTCCCTACTCGAGAGAATCAATTCAGTCTGGCCACAGGACCCAACTTCCTAACCACACATATTAAGAAAGAGAAACATTAACGATGGCGGAGACCTAAGCCAATCACTGGCGTTTCCACAAAAGTCCACCCTAGTTTGTGTGTCTTACCCTGACTAATCGTGTGACAGGTTTACGTTTCTTGGGCTTCAGAACCAAATTGCCCTCCAGATGCCAGGCTCTTTTTATGGGAAGGTGATCATAACTGGCCTCTGCCAGGTGCTGCAGACAAGGGTAAGCAAAACAGCCTGATGAATTTAAAAAGAGAAGAAAGGCTGGTGGTACATCGCCTGCAATGGGGTAGCACTGTGGTTACAGTCATGTAAATACTCGGACCAGTTCAAAAGAGCTGTGAAATTTACCATCCTTTACTTTCCAATCGGAAAAAATGGATAACCTTCCTTTCTTTGGAGTCTATCAAATCATAGTCTTCACAAAATCCCTAGAGCTTAACTTTTGAAACTTGTGTTCCCCATCATCTCCACTTAGCATTGAGTGACCTACCATTCAGTGTCAAGAGGATTATCCTTTATAGAGCCCTAGTTCTTAACTCCTGATTTTTAGTTCAAATCGAACAGCTATACTTGATACAGAAATGTGTGCTTGTTAGTGGGCTACTCCCAGCAGTACTCAGAGCCCATTCTGGCAGTGCCTGGGGAACCATGCGGTACTGGGGGTGGAACCCAGCCCTTCCACATGCAAAGCCTGAGCAGTTCATTGCACCATCTTCCCAGCCCAACACAGAACTTGTTTTCTGTAACGTGCATGCACACATACTATGTGACATTCCAGGTCTGCAGTTGTCCTCGCATCCCAGCCTCGCCCTCCTTCCTGGGGTCACTTTCACTGTCTCCTTTCTGAACAGAGTGAGACTATATACCTTGGAAGGTGCCCTGTGGCTGGCACCTGGTCCTGCACTAAATGCCTCTGCCCTTGACTGCGGAGCATCTCTCTACATGGGGTGGGCGTGGGGTGAGCCACCGCTGTTGGGCTTTGCTAATTACTTGATTGCTCTGACATTAATCCTGGCATTGTGGAGAGAGCCTGAGAACCATGGTGGGTTTCTAACCCCAGCTCCTAGCTCCCCAAATCCCGTCTGCCTTATTTCACTCATCTCTGAAACGGGGGCCTGGAACTAAGTCCATTTTAAAGTGCCCGAAACAGATGAGATGCGATGATTCTAGGGTGGACCACTTCAGATCTCTTTCCGAGCTCTCCTAAGACAACTGGACCCAGTGGATTCAGATCCCATGCCCAGAGTCTGAGTAAGTAGCACTGGAACTGACCAGAGAATGTATATTTATATTTTTCTGATCTTCCTGCCTTGAAAGATTGTCACGCACTTGCTGAAATTGCATCAAAAGTGAAAATTATGAGATGCTTCTCTTCTAAGGGAAAATATTCCAATGTCAAGAACCTCTCTTCATTCCAGCTTTTCCCTGTTCCTTTTACTTCTGACGCCTAAGGAAATGCTGTGCTTTTCAGAGCATCACAGCTATGTTCTTCTGACCTGCCAGGAAATATTCAGGCTGTGTGTCTCAATCTTGACTTTGGGCTTTATAACCTCCAGAGCCTTGGACAAATCACTCGCAAGGCACACTTATCCTTAGGTTCACAAATCTGAGCATTTTTACATTAAATTTAGATAGGTTTATTAAATTTAAATAAATTTTAGTCAATGTATGTATTTGCAAGGACATCCTCTTAGCAATTATGATTATGATTTCAAATAAAATCAATATACTTTTTAAAGAAATTTATACTTGCATAGAGGATACTATCTGCAAGGATATTATGTGATTATTATGTGAATAATCAACATTCACCATCCTCACTCATAATGCCAAGACCTCCTGCAGTGAAGCAGGGCACATGGAATCAAAGGGCACTTTCTCCATCCTTATGAGTGGCACAGTCACAAGAAAAGGGGACTTGTTTGTGGCCTACCATAGTAGGTAGCCAAGGGTGAGACTCAGAATACATGAGTGAAGACTAGCCAACAGCTGATTCAGCCAAATCGGAAAGCTGGGGTTTAGACAGACAGATTGACCTATCATTATCACAGTTATACTGTTTTGTCAAAAGTATTCTGCATGGTATCAGTTCCTGGAGGTCTTCCTGCATTCTTGAAGTCTCTTCATCTGTCATCAGGCAAGCCAGCAGAGCTGTGCAGGGCATGAAGGCTGGTGCTCGTTTGCCCGGGCAGCTTTCCCAGCTTGCCCCACACCCACACCCACTCTTTGAACCTTGGGAAAGTTTCTTTACCTGCCCATTTCTTTGTTTACGCAGGTGTAATGAAGGGAATGGGAATAGTCATTCCTGAGGCTGTAATAAGGAATCAAGGGGTGAGTGTACATAGGTGAAGCTTGTATCTGGCCCAGAGGGTATCCTATGGGACTTTGGCTCTTATTGTGTCCACATTATGATCTTGTATTTTCCAAGAGGCCAGTAGTGAGAACAGGCCACAAAAGGGGTCTGAGAAAGTAAAGGATTGACGTGTGAAATAAGCTGGGGTAAATTCTTAACACCATGAAAAGTCATTTGGTCTTAGGGTTTTTAACCATTTTAGAATACTCTTTTCTCCTGGACCCATACAAAATCCTAATGAAACTCTTGAGAAAATTATTTGCCAGGAAATAATCCTCTTAGTGATTTTCATTTATAGATGAGGACAAAGCCAAGAGTCACTGTAATTTAGCATGTGTGTTTCTTTCGATGCCATCTAATTATTATAATTATTCAAGCACACAGATGACACTATCTTTCGACTTGTGCTTTTAAAAATGCATACAACATATAATAGATGTATAGATACCAGGTACTCACCTAATATTGGTGAACCGTGTCATTGATGCAATTGCTACTTTTCATTGATTCTGCTTCAGAGCCTGGCACCTGAGAAGTCTCTATCCTCCAGAGAACCTCAGCACAGGAGAAGAGACAAACAAAATTATCCCAATATGCCAGGGGGTGGGGGCTTTGGGCAAGGGAGAGTTAGGATCATACCAGAAGTTAAAGGGAACTCAACCTCCAGACGTTTGCTATCTATGAAAGAGAGAAAGGTGGGCAAGTCCATATTTGAGGTGCAGTTTGAAGCAAGTGTTCAGCACCTAGGTTATGATGTGCCATTAAGTCTCAAGAGACACCTCATGCACAAACAACACTCACTTTGGTAAACCATCTATTGGAGAGGTGGGAGTGGGGTGTTTAAGGTAAAGAGTGTCGCCTTTGCTTTGGAACGTCAGGTGTCCCACATGTGTGGCATCATCATTTTTTAATACAGAACAAAATGAAATCCTTGTTCACAGAATTTGCTGTTTGTCTAAAACAGTTCTCAGGACACAAATTCATCCTTCCCGGGGGCCCTTCTTCAGGGCAGAAATAGAAAAACATGGACTGTGGCTTGTAAAGAAATAGAAAAACGAATTTTTTTTCTATGATGACAGACATACAGAATCCTGTCCCTGTAACTTACAAGCAGTTGTCATGGACTGAGTTCCACGGAGTCTGGCTACTGAAACTCCGTGTTGAAAATAACTCCAGTGCACACAGAAGGTCTCCTGAAGACATGATGTCATCATACAGAATGACAAAACACTCCAGGGTTGTGAACTTCTATCCCCTTTTCCCAGAGGGAAAGAATTGGGATGGGGGGGAGGGAAGGGAAGGAGTGAGGGAGGCAAAAATAGATTAGATTATTCATGAAATAGATTATTCATGAAAGAAAATAATCGTTAGTCGTAATCTGTAAGAATGATACGCAAATGCTGTTAGACACACAAAAACCTTTTGTGTCTGTAGGGAAGAAGAATAAATGGTCCATATTGCCCAGGCTCTCTTCCTCCTGTCCTTGGCTTTAATCCTTGTTTGTTTGAGAACATTTTCCCCAGAGTCTCAGACCCTAAGCTGAGTCAGTTCGAGGTGTGGGTGTTGAGGAAATCGTCCCATTGGTCCTAGAGTGGGACCTGGAAATCTTGCTGCCCACTCAGAATGACTCTGGAAGGAAAAAAAATTTCCTAACCTGGTTTTTCCCACAGCTTTATCTGAGACCCGAAGGTATTAATCACTCTCTGTAAGACAAATACTGAGAACATTCACTTAGTTAGTGAAAAGTCACCCCCAAAAATTGTTTGAGTAGAATGCTTCTGATTTTCAAATGAAGCAGAGTAATCTAGAGAGGCTGATTTTTCTCACTGGTGCACTCACAGCTCTGGCATCAGTCTGGTGTTCCCATGGCAACATTTAATGGCATTCATTTCATTGTATATCTTCATTTTATACACTTCGTTTTATATCTTATTATCATTACTGGTCTAGAGCTTCAAGCACTCTCATTTTCTGAATTTCAAAATACAGAGAAGGGTAAATTGTGTTAGAGCTATTTCTTGTGCAAGTCTGTCTCTAAGAAGAAGCTCTACATTTACAATAATTTTCATTAAATAAGTCTTAATTCAAATTAGCAAGGGGTGGCAGGTCTTTTTGGAAGTGAGGGAAAATATGACATAATGGGATTTTAATGGTCTTTTCTTTCCCCCAGCACTGGCTTCTCTGGGGAAAGTTTTCTTAAATGGAAAGTTAATGATATGAAAAGCAACCATTATTCACAAGAGGTCAGGATTTGAGATGTTTCTCCAGAACAATCTATTTCACTTTAAGGAGATGCATTTGTGTTTTTCAGTAATAGGCCACAGTGTCAATTCCTTTTTCATGATGGAACTCATGTGAATTCAGGAGGAAACAATATTCTTGATCCCCTTTCCTGACAACACAGAAAGTGCTTAACTTTCAAGTCAGTGACTGAGATTTAACACAGAATAATCGCACTCAACAGAAAATAATGTAATAAAACACTTCACAGGAGAGAGCATAACATTAGCAACCAGTGGGTTGAAGATGCCTTTTGGCCAATCTACTGAAGGTCTTTATGAAGAATTACTGAGAAATAAAACAGGTTAGAGTAGTGTTTTTTGACCACCCATCACCACAGCCAGCATGTTGAAAAGTTAGTCTGAAACCTTGGTTTTAAGTGTGGTCCATGTAAGGATGTAGGACAGGTGCCATGATGCAGGTGTGAAAAGATTGAAGAAGGTTGCTTCTGATGAGGTTTGGGAACATGGAGAAAACTTCCAACCAAATGAAAAATGCAATGATAACATTTTAAGTATGCAATTGGTGGCTATTTTATGCGGGATATGAAGTGATGAACCTTCCACTTGGGGTATAGCCTTACCCTTCCTCTGACTCACTCTTGATCCCCACAAAATCTTTCCCCACCAATAGTCCTACTCACTGTAGTCCTAGTTCTTCTTCCAAAGATTAACTAACCTAATAAACAAGTCTACCTAGATATGTCCATTGGGAAAACTTCATCCTCACCCTTTCCCTCCTCTAGATAACTTACTTATATTTCAAGAACCCGCTAAACACCTAAAAGCCTTACTTGCCACCTTGATTCTCCCACCTAAAGATGCGTCTGACGGTAAGAAATTCAGAACAAGTAGCGGGGAAGAGAAGCAAGAGCTGGGTAGAGGGAAGATCTTGGCATATCAGATTGCTGCCATCTTTGTCTGTCGACCCTAGAGGAAAAGGTAATCCTCCCCTCAGAAACTATGGCAAGTCCAGGTTTTCCCCAACATCTTGAGTTCTACATATCTTCATTCACCTTCGCTGCTTCTATTTATGCCCTGTACTCCAAAAACAAACTAGGGATTATAGGAAATAAGTTCTGATCAGTAAGTCCTGATGGGAAAGCCAGATAGTGCTTTTATGTAAGAACACAAGCTGACAGTGAATGAATTCACACAGGAGTCAACATCAGATTCCATTTATAATCATTATAGAATATATGACTACTCCATAAGAAAATTAAATCAAAGGGGGAGCTATTTAAGGAAAATTATCTAAATTATTTTCATTTTCAGTGGCATAATTTATGTTATTTTCACCAATTAAAATGGCTTTGAAATTGGATGTCATTAGGTATGCTACATCAATTCTAATCATGTTTTTCATTAGAAATAGGGATGCGTACACTTTGTAAAAATAAATTCCTCTTTCAGCAGGACCACCCACCCAAGGGTTGAATCCCATGGGTGTGTTTTTCCTCTCCTTGTCCAACAAACATACA
>JAOXYA010000009.1:18337073-18351396 GCA_028565675.1 Sorex palustris | reverse complement strand
GAAATTGCCATAGAGGTGGGGGGGGATTGGGGGGTACTGGGAATGTTGGTGGTGGAAAATGTGCACTGGTGGAGAGATGGGTGTTTGATCATTGTATGACTGAAACTCAAACATGAAAGCTTTGTAAGTGCTATTCATGGTAATATAAAAATTTCTTTTTTTTTTCTTTTTGGGTTACACCCAGCAATGCACAGGGGTTACTCCTGGTTCTGCACTCAGGAATTACTTCTGGCGGTGCTCAGGGGACCATATGGGTTGCTGGGAATCAAACCCAGGTTGGCCACGTGCAAGGCAAACATCCTACCCGCTCTGCTACTGCTCCAGCCCCTGATGAATTTTAATTATTTCATCAATAATTTAAAAAAATTATCATTTTAGAAATAGCAATTTTACAAACGTTAAAAAGGCAATAAAATAATAATGAACAAAATGACAAATTTTTGTTTATTTGGGGGCCACACCAGGCGGAACTCAGGGGACTGTTCCTGTAGCTGTACTATAACTCCATTATTCTGTTGCAGTTGTTGTTGTTGGGGGCCACACCTGACAGTGCTCAGGCTTTACTCCTGGCTCTGCACTCCTGGGATGGGATCACTCCTGGCAATGCTGGAGAAACTCTGTGCAGTATTGGGATAGAAACAAGGTTGGCTGCAGGCTCTGCAGTTTGCTAAATCCATTATTGGGGTTTTAGCACAGTGGGTAGGATGTTTGCCTTGCACACGGCCGAGCGGAGTTCAATTCCTCCATTCTTCTCTGAGATCCCAGCAAGCTACCGAGTATATCCTGCCTGCACAGCAGAGCCTGGCAAGATCCTCGTGGCATATTCATATGCCAAAAACAGTAATAACAAGTCTCACAATGGAGATGTTACTGGTGCCCGCTCGAACAAATCAGTGAACAACAGGAGGACAGTGCTACTACAATGCTATTTCAATGGAGAGAATTATTGTCTCACCATTTCCCTTATCTAAGGTAATGACCTTCATTTTGAATCATTAAACCTCCAGTTTGTCATTATTCATTCTTTTTTGGGGGGGGATGGCAGTGCCCAGGGCTTACTGCTGGCTCTATACTCAGTGATCACACCTGGTAAGTCTCATGAAACTACTTGGGGTGTGAAGATCAGTCCCTGGCTGGCTGCATGCAAGCTAAGTGCCCAACCCACTGTACTATCTTTCTAGCTCCATAGTTCATTATTCTTTATATTGGCTTCTCTTTATTAAAATAACTAATGTGATATGTCTCTCCCAGATGGCCTCTGATTGTGTTAACTATCAAACATTGATTTATTTTCAAAGCTTTGCAAACCAAGTTTTATTTGGAGTCTTTAGAGGAATTGCAAATGGGCAAATTGAATAAATGCTTCAATGTGGGGAAAATTACGGAAGTTATATAGGCACCTCCTAGAGGTAAATAAAAAACAGTTCTTTAAAAGTGTGTGTGTGTCGGGGGGAGATGATTGCCTCCTTGTCAGTGCAGTGATAGCTTGTCCTCTTTGAAACCAGAGACCAGTATCATTTGTTGAATTCTCTGAAGTGACCGGTGCTGTTCCTACAAACTCCCCATATCCCAGGAGGCAGGATTCTAGTTTAATGAGGGAGGAGTGTATATTGCTGTAAATCCAGGTTCTAAGTAGTCAAGTTTGGGAGACATGCTTAAGCTTCAGTCAGCTAACAATTTCTATCTCTTATGTATTTTCATTTTTAAATTTGTAACATTTATTTTAAATTTTTTCCTTCTTCAAAATTGAATCATTGTAAGATACATAGTTACAAAGTTGTTCATGATTTGGTTTCAGGAATACAGTGGTGTCTATCACCAACCCTTCACCAACTTCATTTTAGATGTTCCCTTTGTCAATTTTGATTTCATGATAACTTTTTTGGGGGGAGCAGGAGAGGGCACACCTATCAGTGCTCAGGGATCACTTTTGGTGGGCTAGGGGGATCATATAGGATGCAGGGGATAGAACCCTGGTCTGCCGTGTGCAAGGCAAATGTTCTACTTGCTGTACTATTGCTTTGACCCCAGATTCCATGACATCTTAGTCATCCCTACAATTTTCAAGAACTTCATCTTTTCTTTCTCTTACCTGAGCTATTTTCCCACATTTGTACTCTGCTTATGTTTCACATTTTACTTTGTGTGTATGTGTGTGTGTATGTATGTGTGTGTGAAGCAAGATAATTTTTATTGAACCCTATTTAGAAAGATGTGAGGAAAGAGAAAGAGAGATGTGTTTGAGAGAAAGAGAGATGTGTTTGAGACAGAACACAACCTTCTCCAAACTGGAAATAAGCAAGCAAAAAAACCTGATAGAGACCAGCAAGGGACATATGTGTTCAAGGGAGAACTAGGGCTTAAAGAGCAAGCTGTGTTCCATATTTTACAAAACATAGTCCTTCCTTTTTTTAATTCAGACATACATCTTTTCCCGTTTACTTTCAAGAATGCTTTTTTTTAAAAAAAATTTTTATTGAATCACCATGAGATACAGTTACAAAGCTTTCATATTTGAGATTCAGCTATACAATGATTGAACACCCATGCTTCACCAGTGCACATTTTCCACCACCAGTATCCCCAGTATCTGCCTCCTCTCATCCCAGTCCTCACCCTGCCTCTACAGCAGACAATTTCCACAATACTCTCTCTCTACTTTTGGGCATTATGTTTTACCCAAATTTCCCCACCACCATTCTTTTTTTTTTTAATTGGTGTATTTTTTTGGGGGGGGTCACTCCCGGTGATGCACAGGGGTAACTCCTGGCTCTGCATTCAGGAATTACCCCTGGAGGTGCTCAGGGGACCACATAGCATGCTGGGAATTGAACCCTGATCAGCCGCATGCAAGGCAAATGCCCTACCTGCTGTGCTATTGCTCCAGCCCCATCCCCACCACCATTCAAGCCTGCCTGCTAGGGGAAGATGCTCGATAATTTATATTCCATTGCTTATTTTGAATATCATGAGAATTTGCGCAGCCACAAAGTGGCCACGCACTTCTGGGATCCTAAACTGTAGATGGTTGGGTTCCAGAGATATCTTTGTAGGGCACTAATCCATTTTGGGATTCAATTGGGAGTCTCTGGACCAGGGCTGTTGGTGCACCAAGATGGCACCTGTTGGAAGTTTGTGGGTGTGAAGTCCAAGAATGCTTTAAGAGCCATTTCAAGTACCATGAAATCATGCTCCACCAGAAAGAGTATGCGTTTTGCTTCCCCCAAGACATTAGAGATGTTTGCATTTGCCTTATCATATTCTGTCTTGTTTTGTTGTTGTTTGTGCACATCTTGTGTATCTGCTATTGAAAATTTGGATTTTTTCATCTTTGAGGAGCAGTGACTCGTGTCTTCTTACTCATCCTTACGTGCCAGGCTCCATTCATGGAGAGATGCAGAAACAGCTGGTTCATGAGGTCCTGGACTCCTGAGCTGAGGCGAATGGCAATACTCTTGGGATATTTAAATTATTTTTCTTTACATTAGCAGTGCTCACCTAGTTTTCTTCTTTTTCGAAATGCCATCTCTGCCTTACTGCTTAATTTAGATCCTTGGAAGGGATGATTAACTCCTCTTCTATGCTAACCCCGCTGAGCACAGGGTGCCATTTAAAACTGTCAGGTGCAACCTCTCTCCTGGGTTAGAAAGAGAGCGGTTTACAGGAGGCAGAAGGTCCCTATGAGATGTTTGCCAGTGGGAGTCAAACAGGGCTGCTGTGAATGCCTTTCTGAACAAATCATTTTCCTCACAGAAGATGTGGGGAGCTGGCAGGACCCATTAATGGTAGGGCCACGGTAATTGGAAGCAGTGGGGATATCCTGCTTGCTTTTCTAGCAATAAAAACGCCTCCCACCAAATCAAAACACTGGAAAATGCCCAACCTCGGCCTCCCGCTTTGCTCTTTTAGAAATGTCAGAACCCAGGGAGGCTGTGGGTATTTTGTTCGAAGTTTGTTTATTTATACAGTGAAAAGACGATCGCTTCCAACTGGATGCCAAGTGATTTTTGGATGACATCAAGAATTTTCCAAAAACAAATCAACAAGGTCAAGTTTCAGCATCACAGAAGGGGTAGTGGAGGCGAACATGGCCAACCACAATAGAAGATTGCATATTAAATTACTGCTGTGGAAAGGAATTTGCATTTATAGTGCTGAAGCAGCTCTGGAACCTTCAGGACACTCTAACTAACATGAGAATTTTCCTGGAGTAGCTTACGTCTTTAGCTGACCCACTTTAAGCTCTTTGTCCCCAAATGATAGTAGGAAGAAACAGAATGATTTGGGTTAAGTCTTGGTGAATTTACATGCCTACTGACACACACTGCTTTCCTGGTTGAGGTAATTGTCATGGGGTTTTGTGCCATCTTTCTGTAGAGATTTTTTGTGCTAGTAGGGTTTTTTCTTCTTTTACAGTAGCCCCTTTAGTCCTTTTTTTTCTTTTTGAGTCACACCAGGCAATACACAAGGCTTACTCCTGGCTCATGCACTCAGGAATTACTCCTGACAGTACTCAGGGGACCATATGGGATGCTGGGAATTGAACCTGGGCCGGCCATGTGCAAGGCAAATGCCCTACCTGCTGTGCTATAACTCCAGCCCCTAGTCCTTCTTTTAAGGTTGGTTTTGAATCTATGAAGTTCCTGAGCTGTTGTTTATTGTGAAATGGTGTAATGTTCCTTTGATGCTTTCCCATGACTGACTGAATTCTCAACTCAGCAACATTATTGACTGCCCAGTGGATGAGGGATACAAAGAAACACAGACTAGAGACTAGCTAAGATAAAAAATTCACATCTCTCTAGGTCACTTTTGCTCTTATTTTATCCATCTATCATTCATCCATCCATCTACCCATCCATCCATCCATCCATCCATCCATCCATCCATCCATCCATCCATCCACACACTAACTTAGAAAATACTATGTGTTAATGTTACTCCGGAGCGCTTTGCACAACATAAATAAGACATGTAATTTCTAGATCCACGGACTAGCCTGATTTTCTGAACATTCAAACTCACTGTATTGAAACCATAATCTCAGATGCTTTGAAGATAGGACTTCTTCCTTTTTTTTTTTTTTTTTGCTTTTTCGATCAGATCTGGCAATGAACAGGGGTTACTCCTGGCTCTGCACTCAGGAATTACTCCTGAGGGTGCTCAGGGGACCATATGGGATGCTGGGAATCAAACCTAGGTTGGCCGTGTGCAAGGCAAATGCCGTACCTGCTGTGCTATCATTCCAGCCCCGAAGGAAGGATTTCTTAAAGTGGTAAGCTTTCAAACAAAAAGCTTTCGATGACGTCTGTGAGCTAACTTCATCCAGAAAGCTAGTTCAGTGGGCTTGAGCACACGCTTTGCCAGCTGGAGGCTCAGGTCCAATCTTTGGCACCACATGGTCCCTCTAGTACAGTGAGAAGTAACCCTTGAGCATTTCCTGTTTTGGTTCCTGAATGAAGAAACAATTTTTGAACCTGAGAGGGCTTTTTGGGGTGGGGAGGGGTGTTGGGGCCCTAGCAGGTGGTGTGTGGGTATTCTTTATGGCTCTGTGCCCAGACGTGGCCTCTGGTGGTGTCCAAGGGATCCTATGAGGGTTAGAAGTGGGGATGATGGGTTACAAGGCAGACACCATAACCTCTGTACCCCTCCCCCCTCTCTGGCCCGATCTGAGAGTGTTAGGCAAAAAAAGTAAAGTAGATTTTAAAGTCTAGTAACAAGTTAATTAAAAAAAAAGGCAGAAGCAAAATGAGTGGATTCAAAGAGAGGGGTGATTTTGCTCTTTGAAGGTTATTACGGATGTAGTGAAGCACAATTCACGATCACCACTGGGAGGGGGGTACCATTAGCACCTCCTGAGCGGAGGCCCAGGATCCGACAATGCACAGGACAGTTCCTCATGTAAAGAATTACTGACCCCAAATGTCAGTGGGACTGTGGTTTCAGCCAATATGACAATTCATTTATCTTCTCACCCCTGGCCACGCCTGGCACTGCTCTAAGAATACTCCCAGTTCTGTACTGGAGGGAGGTGGAAGGATGCTCCCTGCAATGCCTGGGGAATCGTGTAGTACAGGGGATCAAACCCAGAGTGCCCATGAGCAAAACTCAGTTCATTAAGTTATCTCTTGGCTCTTCTCTAATCATAACAGATAGCTTTATTTTGAAAAACAATGTTCTAGTTGCTGATCTTATAACTTATGTTTCACATTAACAACGACAAGTCATAACTTCTATGTACCTAGACTGTAGAACTGCCCTATGCAACAGTTTTTCATTTATCTCATCAGATATAGGAAAAGAGCCAGTATTTTTGCATCCTAATTCTTCCGCCTGAGTCTAGCTTGTGAATAGACCATCAGTTTTTTTGGTTTTGTTGTTTGTTTGTTTTGGTTTTGGGGCCACATATGACCATGTTTCGGACTTACCCCTGGCTCTGCATTCAGGGGATGACTCCTGGTGGGGTCCTGGAGGCCATCTAGGACTATAAGGGATGATGAGAATCAAACTCACACTGGCAATGTGCAAGGCAGGTGACTACTCTCTCTCCAGCCTCCAGGCTAGCTCCTCCTTTAATCTTCAACTTCCTACCTTTCATGGTTTCGGCAGTCATTCTGTGCTTTTTGTTCATCATCTCTCTGCCTCATTTTCAGAAAAAGTTCTGGGAGTATTTAAGTTTCCTTTAGACACGGAAGCTGAACAAAAGCTCAGGCTTAATCAAGGTCACTCAGCAGAGCTGGCCTGTGGACCTCCCCTCCACACCTCATTATTCACTAGGCCCTTCAGGGGAAATGATGAAATAAATCAGAAAAGACGGTAGTCTATAGTCCACTTAGAGTGTGAAGGTTAAGTTTCATCAAGCTGGTGATTTATACTTGTTTCTTTCTTTTGGAAACTCTATGGAGAATTAAAAATCTCTTTGGACCAGGACAGAGAAGGAAATGGAGTATTTTTGAAAGCCCTATTGTTGTTACTCTTCAAGCATGAAAATATTATTTCTTTAAA
The DNA here is from genome assembly GCA_028565675.1 of Sorex palustris. Classification (NCBI taxonomy): domain Eukaryota; kingdom Metazoa; phylum Chordata; class Mammalia; order Eulipotyphla; family Soricidae; genus Sorex; species Sorex palustris. Next base: position 18,344,391 of record JAOXYA010000009.1, on the reverse strand, counting down.
TAGTGTGCATGTTCTAGGGAGGTGTGGATAGGGGAGATTTCTTTGTCAAGTTATTAACTGGTCACAACTTGAGTTTGGCACTACATCTCCTTGGAATGCCCTATGGGCTTAATGATCCAAAGAGGTTAGACTGAAAAAGCAAGGCCAAGAGGTCTAAGGAGGAATATAATGTGCTGAGAGGACTTCTGAAAAATGACAGAGAAGGACGAGGGCTTGGTTATAAGAATTACAAGTTAAAGTAACAGTTTTTGTAAAAGTCATGGAATTGCCTGCTGAGTAGGCCATCCCCCTTTTTTATTTACAATTTGTAGCTATCATTTTATGTATAATGTATAGGATATAAAGAAGCATTCTCCTTCACTCTTTTTCTCCTTATTTACCTCTTTTTTAAAATAATATTTTCCTTATTTCTTATTTTATTTAAAAATATTTGGGGGGAGGGGTATTCCCATTGATCCATGATTCTCAGTAAATTGGGTTGGTGGCTTAATGAGGCTATGACATTGTAAGGATGCTCTAGGGGACCATCCAATGCTGGCAACCAAATGGTGTTGGCCACATGCAAGAAGTGCATCTTGACCCCTGTCCCCCATTTTTATTATTTTATTTTTGTGACTCCACAGTTCATGTGATAGTCAAGACATACTTAGCACAATTAACAATTTGTTGTTGCTCTTTTTGTATGTTGGACCACACCCAGTGGTGCTCAGGGCTTAAGCCCTGTTCAGTGTGCAGGGATCACTCCTGGTAGAGCTCTGGGAAGCCGGGTCTAGATCCCTGGGGCTAGAACCAGGGTCTGTGCTGGTGATAGAACTAAGGTCTGTGTTGGGGATAGAATCAGGGTAAGATCTGGAGATGGAACCAGGGTCTATGCTGGGGATGCGGGATGGAACCAGGGTCTGTGCTGGGGGTAGAATCAGGGTCTGTGCTGGGGATGGAACCAGGGTTTGTGTTGGGGATGTGGGATGGAATCAGGGTCTGCCACAGTCAGCAAATGCCTTACTCCTTTATACTTTCTTTGCCCGTCAATGCACAGGGGTTACTCCTGGCTCTGCACTCAGGAATTGCTCCTGCGGTGCTGGAGGAGAGGTGGGGACCATATGGGATGCTGGGAATAGAACCCGGGTTGACCGCGTGCAAGGCAAACGCCCTCCCCCGCTGTGCTGCTCCAGCCCCTCTTATGATCTTATTCAAATTAACCCAGGTAGCAAATAGCCTTTAAGTTAGAGACCCTACTAGGAAAAAAAAAAGAGTTCAGGGCACTAACCCTTTGCAGAGCCATTTGGTACTAGTCTGGGAAAATGCTGGAGATTTCAGTGACGATACCCCTAAAAGATGATTCACAGATTAGTTTAAATTCAATCGTGTAGAACGTGCTGATCTTTCCCCTCGCCTACCCACCTCCCCTCCCCATTGCCACTATTTTCTCCTGGAGATTTTGAGTTGAGACTTCTATTTCTTGTTAGGGAGGACTGACTCTGGGATAGGTTACATAATTTCCGGAAAGCGCACCCGAGTTTCTCGGTAGCACTTTAAAATGTAAATGACTTTTTTTTAGTGGTGAATAAATTTGATTTTGTGGGAAATAAATTTCTTTCTCTTGGGTTATGGAAATCGGAGAGCATAATTTCATGACAAAACAACTCAGCCACCAAGCGTGTTTCTAATTATCCTTTCATCTGAATGTCACCTGCCCTAGTTTCTTAAGCTAAAAATGACTTATTTAGAAACCCAGAGATAAGCCTATGAAATGCGGCTCTCTCTTGACAGGGACATATCTCTTCACTGTATTCTGTGTTCCCTTGGTGCAGGGCACAAGTACTTTCTGTTAAAAATATGACGTTGCACAGTGGAACAGAATTTAATTCAGCTGAACCTGTTGCAGCGTGGACAATGGTATATACCCAATGACTCAGCACTAGAACTCAAGGACAAAAATGTCTGGCAGTTTCAGTAATATCTATTTCACATAAGATATTTAACATTTCAGAAAGCAGTTGTGGCTCTTTAAAATAATTGGGGATGAACTAATGTATCCTGTTTTTATCTATCTGCATCAAGTTCCAATAAATCTATGAATTGTCATTTCTGGGGACCAAAACTAAGTCAGCAGAACCTTGGAATCTTGGAGGGTATGACCAGGAAATGGCTGATATTGAAACATACTACATTGGAGATTTGTGTTCATACTTTTCTATTTATTTATATAAAAATTCTGTTTATTTTTATTAAGGTGCTGTGATTTACAAAGTTATTCATAATAGAGTAGTTTCAGGCATATAATGCTCCAACCTCCACCAATGTCCTCTTCCCTTCACCAATATCCACAGGTTCCCTTCCACCCCCAGTCTGCCCCCATGGCAGACGTATAACAAATTCATTTGATAATACCTGCTTCAACGAAACTTAAGGAATAACTCAAAGTAAAGGAAAATTATATTAATTTTAATACAAGTTATTTATGAGTTTATTGTTTTGGGGTCACACCTGGTGAATACTTAGGACTTACTCCTGATTCTGCACTCAGGGACTCTACGAGGTGCTTGGGATCAAACCCAGATCAGCCGGGTGCAAGGTAAGCACATTAATTCATTTTTTTTCAGGCGAACTCCATTTACCTATTTTAAAATTTAAAGCATGGATTTATCAGTTCTCCCCGTCCTAACTTTTTGTTGGGATCACAGAGTTGCTTGTGTTCTAGGTTGCAGGGCTTACTTACTGGGGGTGAAGGGGGAGTTTACACATTTTAGTTGTGGTGTTTGTCACTTGTTTGTGTGGTCACTTATTTGTGTGCTTTTGTTGTGGTACTAGGGAATCCAAAATGTCAATGGGGAAGGGGGTGCAAATTGCTCTGAGCCTATAGAGTGGCCTCATATGTGCAGGTGCTTTATCACCGAGATGCATTTCCTGGCCAACTTATCTGTCCCCCCCCCCCATGGGAAAAGACCCAGCATTTTAATTAACTATTTTATTGGAGGGGTGGAGCAATAGCACAGCGGGTAGGGTGTTTGCCTAGCACGCGGCTGACCCGGGTATGATTCCTCCGTCCCTCTTGGAGAGCCCGGCAAGCTACCAAGAGTATCCCGCCTGCACGGCAGAGCCTGGCAAGCTCCCAGTGGCGTATTCGGTACACCAAAAATAGCAACAAATTTCACAATGGAGACATTACTGGTGCCCGCTGGAGCAAATCAATGAACAACAGGAGGACAGTGCTATAGTGCTATTGGGGGGGTGGACCACACCCAGTTGATCTCCAGGGTTATTCCTGGCTCTGTACTTTGGACTGAGCTCTGGCAATAGTCAGGGGACCATCTAAAATGCCAGGGATTGAATCAGGATTGGCTGTATACAAAAGTGCCTTATTGGGGGCTAGAGAGATTGTACTGGTAAGGTGCTTGCCTTGCACGTGACTGACCAGGATTCCATCTCTGGCATTCCATATGGTTCTCTGAGCACCACTAGTAAGACTTCCTGCATGCAGAGTCAGGAGTAGCCCCTGAGCATTGCTGGCTGTGGCCCACAAACAAACAAAAAATGCTGAAGTGTCTTATCTCCTGTACTCTCTGACTTTTTCTTTTTCCTTTCCTTTTTTTTCTCTCTTTTCATTGTAATTTAGGTAATAGACTGAAAAGTCTGGGGGTTTTTTTTGCTATTGATTTTTTAAAATTGAATCACCGTGATATAATTACAAAGCTTTTGAGATATGGTTTCAGTCATACAATGGTCCAACACTCATCCCTCCACCAGAGTCCATTTCCTACCACCAATATCCCCAGTATCCTTGCTACACCCCACCCACCCCACTCCAGCCTGCCTCTGTAGCAGGCACTTTTCTTCTGACTGTCTGTCTGTCTGTCTGTCTGTTTGTCTCCTTTTGGGCATTATGGTTTGCAATACAGATAGTGAGGCTGTCATGTTTGGTCCTTTACTCACTTTGAGCACACATCTCCCATCCAGAATGCTCCCTTCCAAACATCATTGCCAATAGTCTTAATGTTTATGGTATTGACATACAAAGTCACTGCATGCCACACAACCAGTGTGCTCAAGACAGTTCGCCACTATCCCTATCACCTCCAGTCTACCTCTTTATCTCTGTCCCCTGACATGCTGGCTCCCTAACATCCTACCCCCAAATGGGTAATCTAAATTTTGTAATCCAAGGCCAAGGTGTGTGGTTGCTCAATACCATCTGTTTCCTTGTTTTGGTTCTCTGTATCTGACAGCTGAGTACGCCCATCTAATATTTCTTCTCCTTTTGACTTATTTCACTTAATATAATGCCCTCATTTCCATCATTTGTTGCAGTGAATGGCAAGATTTCATCTTTCCTTTTCTGTTTTTTGGTTTGTTTTGTTTGGCCTAGTGGTGCTGAGGGCTTTCAGGCTCTACTCAGGGATCACTCTGTGTTCAGGGCATGAGATGAAGTCCTAGAGGGAACCAGGGTCAGACTATATGCAAGGAAAATACCTTAACTCCTGTTTACACTTTAAAGTTCTAGAACATTTTGATTTTTGGGAGAGGGGTGGAGAAGTCATACCCAGTGGTGTTCAGGGACCACTAACTGTCTCTGTGCTCTGTGGGTGGGGGAATACTCAATGGATATATGGTGCTGGACACTTGTAGAAATTTAATGGCTGTAGCCACAAACAGGGCAACCACCTTAATCTCTCTACTTTCTCTTCAACCCCAAAATGTCCTCTGTCCTTATAGCCATGGAGTATTCTAATTTGTATGCATATATTTATGTATATAGTTTTATACATATATGTGCATATATGCCACAATTTTAACAACATTCTCAGTTTGCTTGTAATCTAAAAGAAATTAAGAAACACTTTTCTGAACATCTATATGATAACAGATATTTACCATACTGACACCGGAGTGAAATGAAGAAACAAATCAAAGAGATTCCCAGTGTTCTATTGGCAAAACAATGGTAATATTTTATTCAATAAGAATGAAATGTTAATTTTTATTTCTATTTTTAAAAACTGATGATCCAAGCATGATTAAGACTAATTTGGTAGCATACTGAAATGACTAGAGACAATCATTTTGCAAATAACTGACTGATTTGCAGTTTGTGCATTTTTAATTTCCTTCACTGGCTCAATGTTGTCTGAGTGAAATGTGTGGTTTTGGCTGTATATTTCCTGCCCTTTTGCCAATTTTCCACAAGTCTGGATAGGACTGAATAGTTTAGTCCACTCTTCTTCCCACCTCCTTGGAAATTTTATTCATTTATTCATCTATTTGTTCCCTATGTATATTTCAATACAAATGTAATGATTCCCCTGCTGTTTTGGGACTTAGAGCATTTATCAGCTTAATTATGGTGTCACTGACAAAATAAAAGATTTTTAAAGATATACATGTGGTGACAAAGTGCATCTACATTCAAACAGGTTTCCTACCATTTCACTAATTGCAAATGTAAACCCTGTATTGTCTCTGTATAGTCTCTCCGCTCCTTAAAAAAATTTTTTTTTTGGTGGGGGGAACACCTGGCGATGCTCGGGGCTACTCCTGGCTCTGCACTCAGGAGTCACTCCTGGAGGTGCTTGGGGTACCATATGGGATGCCGGGGAACAAACCTTGGTTGGCCACTTGCAAAGCAAGCACCTTACTGTCTGTTTTGGACCTTCATTGCCAGTAGGTGAGAAGTCAGTGGGGTTGCTCAGGGCCATCTGCACCTCACCTGTGTGAATTTAAGCTGAGGGCTCCACCTGGGTGTTTGAGGACACATGATTACTGCGTTGATTTAGACGATGTCTGTGGCATTTGCACTACTTTCTGAATCCTCTGTTCCTTCCCACCCAGAGAGACGTAAAGATCTAAGATAGGTCTGAGACCTTTAAAAATCTAATTATTTAAAAAAAATTTTATTTTATAAGTTAGTTCACAATATTTGATTACATTTAATATTAAAACACCCATCCCACCACCATTACACCTTTCCACCACCAAATTTGGGATGTTTCCATCCCAAGCCCCAAGCCCTGTTCCAAAACACAACCTAAAAGAATATATTTTGTATTGTCTGTTATGAAGAAGTGCTGAACATGCTTACAAAAAAGCGTTCATATAGGAAGCAGTGTGAAGATTGTTCTATTTTGGCAGGGGCCATTAAGACATTCTTTAGGATATCACTAACATGTTAAAGTTTGGGTGATGTGAGCTTTGGTATATATATCTGAAAATATGTATATATGCATAAAGGTGTATATTTTCCTCTATGATTTGTTACCTACTGCCTGAACTTTATCAAATATGGTTGTGGTACTTATGGAAAAAAAATTAAGAGAGGTCTGAGAGATCTGAGAGGTCATTCTTGCCTGCCAAGTTTTCCCTTTTTTTCTGAGCAGGAAACTTTATAGTGGTTGTGGGTTAAAACCCAGTATTTTGTCATGCTAAGTAGAGACACCCTCGGGCCCCCCACAATGGACAGCCAGAGTAAATAGTCTACAAACCTTGACATCTGTTAGCCCATGATCACCTATAAAGACTGTGTCATCTTTGACCATGAATTTTTTTGATTTTTCACTTTCTCTTACTTTCCCTTAAATTAGTTTTAACTCCTGTATATAGAAATGAAACAGATCCATGTGCAATAAACCGTATACACTTGGCCAGGCTTATCTGCAATTTTCAAGAAGGTATTTAGAGGACAGCATAGAGAAAATTATTGTGCAAAAAATGATCTGGGAAAAATCTTCGTGGAATTCAGGTCTACTATTGTCAAAATGGTAAAATCAGCATGGGCAGCATATTAAAACAAAAACCCATGTAGTTCTGTGTTGAGACGGCTTGCAGCAGGGAGCTGCTTCATCCGTTCCTGTTGCCAGAATATTTTCATTTCTTTGCCTCCAGGCATTAAAATACAGCTAATCCACCATCCACAAGAACCATTAGCATCACTTGACATCCCGTTACTCATTGATTTGCTCGAGTGGGCACCAGTAATGTCTCCATTTGTCCCTGTCATGTGCTAGTGTAGCCCAATGGTGTCTGCTCGTTCTAGGAACACAAAGAGCCTCAAATCGATCATTCAGGGTCTTGACAAAGAAGTCTGACCATCTCCGACGTTGGAGGCCATGCGATCTTTTGACGTTCCATGGAGTCCCGTCGGTAACAGCTCTAGTCCAGCTGTTGTCTCCTAATCTCATTACGTGTCCAGCCCATCTGATTTTTTGACGCCTTGGCAAATGAGACAGTGTCCCTGATTCTTTGTTTTTCTTAAATTTTTATTAGTGAAACACCATGAGGTACAGTTGTAGACTTACAAGTTTTTGTGCTTGGGTTTCAGTTATAC